>JAOANK020044803.1:0-20309 GCA_026257165.2 Telfairia occidentalis | reverse complement strand
AAGGTGAACAGAAAAAAAACCTAAAATCCTATATATATATATATATATATATATATTTATTTATTTATTTATTTATTTATTTTTATATTTACCAGTTCGGTTCGGGTTGAATTGAAAATAATAAATCTTGAACCCGAGAACCGAACCGAACCGGTCGGTTCTCCTAAATTTTAACCCAACCCAACCCTTACGATTTGGGTTGGGTTGATCGTGTTTTTTGGGTTACTGGGTTTTTTGTATAGCCCTAATGAAGATCAGTTAATTAAATTGTTGAAATAGTAAAAGAAGGCTATTGGTTGGACTTTAGCAAACATTCAGGGAATTAGTCCATCTTTTTGTATGCAAAAGTTTCATTTGGAAGATGTAAATTTCAAGTCAGTTAAGCAATAGAGGAGATTGAATCCTACTATGAAGAAGGTTGTTAAGAATGGAATCATCAAATGGTTAGACTCTACAATTATTTATCTTATTGCAGACAGTAGTTGGGTTAGTCCTGTTTAGTTTGTGCCTAAGAAGAGTGGAATGACAGTTGTGGCTAATGTAGCTAATGAACTTAGTCTGGCTAGGATAGTGACATGATGAAGGGTATGTTTGGACTACAAGAGGTTAAACATATAAACCTGTAAGGACCATTTTCTTTTGCCTTTCATTGACCAAATGTTGGATAGGCTCGCAGATCAAGCATATTACTATTTCTTAAATGATTATTTTGGGTACAAGTAGATCAGCATAACCCTTAGCGACCAAAAGAATACTACTTTTACCTGTCCTTACGATACATTTGCATTTAGGAGAATGCCCTTTGGTCTCTATAATGCTCCAGCAACTTTCTAGAGATGTGTGATGTCGGTATTTTAACATGGTTGAATCCATCATGGAAGTGTTCATGAATGATTTTTAGTCTTTGGGAGTTCATTCATTGTATGCTTATAAAATCTTGGCAAGGTCTTGAAAAAATTTGACTAGACTAATCTGGTTTTGAACCGAAAAAAATGCCACTTAATGGTGAAGAAGGACATTGTTCTAGGCTACAAGATTTTTGAGAAGGGCATAGAAGAAACAGAACAAAGATCTAGATCATTGAGAAGTTGGAGCAACCAATTTTTGTAAAGGGAACTAGAAGTTTCATTATTGAGCATGCTAGTTTCTACTATAGGTTCATAAGAGATTTTTCAAAAATCTCTAAGCTGAATTCAGTCTAGAGTGTTTGGACGCTTTTCAAGTTCTGAAGAAGGCATTGACTACTGCCTTTATCATCTCATCATCCAATTTGAGCTTACCATTTGAGTTGATGTGTGATGCGGGCGATTATGTTGTTGGAGCGATGATGGGACAGAAGCATAACAAGGTGATTCATCCTATCTATTTTGTCAACAAAACTCTTAATGAAACATAGATGAATAGAAAGCTGTTAGGGATTCATTGGATAAATAAATAACTATGTTCAAACATAGATGAATAAATAACTACGTTCAAATACAAAAGATTTCCTTAATTAAAGTGTTAGGGATTCATTGGATGCGTGCCATGTCTACGAGTTGACCTAATTAGCTCTAAAATTCATGAGATAAATAGAAAGCTGTTGCAGAAGGGAGAAAAGACCTTCAATCAATCTTTAGTCTTCCTTTGGTATTCTTTTCGAGAGGTTTTTAGAGTTTTGCATAGAGAGATTCGAGATAGTAGAGAACTAGGATTGAGGAATTGTCGAAGGAACATAGTAGAACATCCATTGAAGACTAGAGCAAAGAAGACGATTCAATCATACTCTTTATAGGAGCGAATAGGATTCTGCATAATTCTCTTTATCGTAGAGAAGTGTTCTCATGAAATCATTAGTTTCTTTTATTGTTTTTTTGGTTTTACAATATTGTAGCATGAACTAATAACTTTTTTAGGTGAGCAATAAGGATGGTGTTATTAACACGATTTATTACTGAAGTAATCTTGCTAAGTTGATTTGTTTTAGCGGTGTTCTTGAATATTTAATATTGATGTTTGTCTGGCAAACATGCATGAGTAGCTTTTTGAGTTTCGAGGAAAAAAAATAGTAGTTTACTTCTAAAACACATTAGCCTTCTAAGGATTTTTTTAGTGATTTAAATTCGATAATTTTTTTTGAAGTTTGATTTCAAGTTTTGTTATATATTTTGTTTATGAGATAAGTTCTAAACTAATTATATACAATTGTTGCGCAGGATTGAAACATATGTAATTGTTATGCTCTACTTCCTGATGGTCATGGCAGTTGATTTTGTAGAATGTATGAACTTGAAAATATGTGAACTTGTAAGTTTTATAAATTTTGTGAATCACACATTTGAACTATATTTTGTTGCTATTTGTGGTAATATTATTTTTGTGATTTTTTGACTCATTTTTATTTCTTTTGGCTAATTAATTATAGAGAATAAGTCTAAGTTATAATGATAATAAAATTGAATATTTTAGATTTAGCGACAAATTTCTAAAACGTCACACTAAAAAGTGACAATAAAGAAACACAAGGGTGAGAAAAAGAAAAAAGAAAAAAATAAATAGATAAAAAAAACTTTATGGTTGTTTATGCGATGAAAAAGGATAATGTTGCTAAACTCTTACGACGGTAATAATTTAACGTCACATGTGCGACGAAAATAGGTGTTGTCGCTAACATAATTGCGACAGAAGTATTTTGTTGTGGCATGTGCGACGAAAATGTGCTTATCATGGTGGCGACAATTTTTTAAGATGTCGCAACTATACTTGTGATGTGCGATTGCGACGAAATGTGCTTCTGTCGCACTAAGTCTACGACGACAGAGATTTAGCGATGGCAGTTGCGATGACATTGTTTTTGTCGCTAAACACTTTTAGCGACAAATATTCTCTTTCAACAACATTTTATTTTCATTGCTGAAAGTGATTTTTTGTAGAAGTTAGTAGCTGACTATGTGGCGCATAATCGATTAGTTTTATTATTTATTTATTTATTTATTCTAACTAAATTTAAAAAAATTACTTTAATTTTGTTTTAAATTTAAATTTTGTTATTTTTTAATTACTAAATCATGAATATATTTATATATTTTTATCTCAATTTTTCTGATTTCAAATATTCTAATGATATTGTACATTTGAACAATAGGGAAGCCACAAAAACTGTTGATGCCTTTTCGAAGAGAAAGAATGGTAAGAGTTTAAATATATCATATATCTTCTACACATTCTACCTCTAGCTCTATTGATTCAATTCTTGTTGAGCAACAAAAATATCAAGAATCAGCTAGTAAGCATTTAAAACGAGATTCAGGTTTACGACTTCAAACATGAGAACATCCTAGAAATTTACAAGATGAAATTTAACGATCTTACATTAATTAAGGACCTTATCAAGTTATTCTCCCTGATTACTCATGTTTTAATTAAAAAAAAAAGAAAATTTTCAATCTACTTGGTTAAAAATATTCTCTTGGTTAGAATATTTTCCAACAAGAGATGCTACATTTTTGTTGAGAGTAGTGGAGCCAAAAGTGAAGAAAGAAATCTAATAACCTTTTTTTTTAGGAAATGGTCTGCAACATTTTTCTTTTCGTATTAGGTTTTGGTGTGAGCCTCTATAAATACATATATAACTCCAGAAATCAATATACACAGTTCACACAAAAAGGTAGAGAGATACAGAGAGATCTATGGAGATCCATAAATATAGAGATCTAAAGTGAGTAATTTTGTGAGTTTGTAAAGGTGTGACTCTTGTACTGCATTCTATAAGGAGATTGATTGTTCGAGTGATTCGTGAGACTTTTTTCCCTGAGAGAAAATTGTGAGAAATCCCTTGAGCGTGGTTGTAATTTTCTTTGTACTTCTCCCTTAAGAATTTAGTAGAATCTACAACGGTAGCAGAGAATTGAACATAGCCCACATTGGGTGAACCAATATAAATCCGGTGTCTTTCTTTCTCTTTCTTATTATTATACTAATTGTATGTGATTGTTCCTGGCTTAGGTTGATAGACTAGTTTATTTATCAATTCTTAGGCAACTTGTTTCAATTGGTTAGTTGATTCTGCGTAATTGAAACTAATATCTATTGGACAATTGAGATTTAGATATATTCTTGAACTACAATAGAATTTGAGTTTGGAATATATTTAGGATAATCCCCTAACAAGTGGTATCAGAGCTTAGTTAATTAGGAACAATGTCAAGAGGAGAAGAAAAACTAGTGTCCTTTAATGGTACGGACTTCAGTTCGTGGAAACTCCAAATTTTGGATTATTTACGTTCCAAAGATTTGGACATGCCTCTGGATGGAAAGCCAGAAGGTATGAGAGAATTAGAATGAAAGAAGTTGGATAGAAAAGTTTTGGGGACTATTCGACTGACACTAAGTAAGAATATTCAGAGTAGTGTGCGAAGGAAACCACTATTGCAGGTCTGATGACGCCTTTGTCCAACATGTACGAAAAGCCCTCGATAAATAACAAATTGTATTTAGCAACAAAGTTCTTCAATATGAAGATGTCGGAAGGAGCGTCGTTACTGCCCAGTTAAATGAGTTTATTCTTTTGATGAACAAATTAACTGCTGTTGATTTACAGTTCAAGGATGAGGTGTATGTTATACTACTGTTGAAGTCTTGGCCTGATAGCTAGGAGACTATGAAGCCTGCAATTTCAAATTCATGTGGAAACGCAAGTCTACAATTTTCTTAAGTACGAGATGCGGCCCTCGCAGAGGAGATTCGCTGGAAGGATTCAAATGTTTCCTCTACCTTAAGAACAACCCTGAATGTGGAAAGAGGGAGAAACAATAACAGAAGCCAAGGGAATCGAGGAAAGTCGAAGAATAATAGAAGTAAGTCCAAGAACAACAAATTTGAGTGTTAGAACTGTGGAAAGACTGATCATCTGAAGAGGAACTGGAAGACCCCAAAGCGTAATGAAGGGAATGAAGCTGGAGCAAACATTGTAGCAAAATGAGTTACATGATGCACTAGTGTTAGCTGCCCATGATACTTAGGTAATTGATTCAGGAGCATCTTTTCACATGACAGGGCAACGAGACATCCTTGTAAACTACGTTGCAAGAAATCATGAAAAAGTCTATTTAGCTGATAGAGAGCCCCTAGTTGTTATTGGGATTGGTGATGTAAGGCTTAAAATGGCAAATTGTTAAGTCTGGAAGATTCGCAAGGTGCGTCACATTCAGAATATTATGAAAATCTAATTTCTGTAGGGCAGCTAAATAAGGAAGGCTGTGAAGTCACCTTTAGCCAAGGAAACTAGAAGGTCACCAAAGGAGCTATGGTGCTTTCCAAGGAAGCAAGTCAGGGACTTTGTATGTAAACAACAACGACAAGGACATGGTAGCTGTTGTGGACAATACAAGTCAGATAGATCTATGACATAACGATTGAGACATATGAGGGAGAAGGGCATGGAGATTCTACACTCAGCAGGGAAGCTAGAAGGACTCAAAGCAGTTGAACACAAGTTATGTGAGGATGCGTCTTCGAGAAGTAGAAGAAGTCAACTTTGTGAAGATCGGGATAGTTTTGAAGTCTATAAAGTTAGAGCTGGTTCACACTGATGTGTGGGCACCATCTGAGGTATCTTCCTTAGGAGGTTCCAGACACTATGTGACTTTCATAGATGATTCGAGCAGGAAGGTGTGGACCTACTTTCTCAAACACAAGTCCGATGTGTTTTCAACATTTAAGATCTGGAAGGCTATAGTTGAGAATGAGACAGATGTAAAGATTAAGAACCTAAAATCTGACAACAACGACGAATACGTTGACGATGAGTTTCAATAGTACTGTGTAGACAATGAGATCGTAATGATTAAGACAATTCAGGGACACCACAACAGAACGGTGTGGCAAAGCGAATGAATAGGACGTTGAATGAACGTGCTAGGAGCATGAGACTATATGCAGGATTGCAAAATATGTTCTGGGCCGAGGTAATTAACAGAGCTACCTATCTGATCAATAGAAGCCTGACCACATCGAAAGACTTTAAGTTGCTTGAAGAAGCCTGGAGCGGTAAGCAGATAAACCTTTCACATCTGAAGGTTTATGGCTGCATGTCCTACATTCACATTGATGCTGCAGAGAGAAGTAAGCCAGAGGTCAAATCTAAGACGTGTTACTTTATTGGATATGATGGAGCTGAGATGAGGTATAAGTTCTAGGATGAACATAACAAGAAAATAGTCGGAAGCAAAGACGTGATCTTCAATGAAGAGGTTCTATAAAAAGACATAGCAAATGTTGAACCCGACAAATTGAAAGTAGATGTGAGTAAGAAAGAAGAAGTTGAGATAGTAATTTCTCCCTGGGTTGAGACCAAGACAGTGAGGATTGAAGATCAGACAATTAATACTCCTAATGAAACAGTACAGGAAACAAGAGATCAAACTGTGGAATTTGACAGGTCAGATATAGAGATTGAAGATATTCAAAGTACACCACCTACTATAGTGAGGAGGTCAAGCAGAACCATTAGACCACTGTAGAGATATTCCCCTCAATTGAACTACATCTTAATGACCGATAGAGGAGAGCCAGAATGTTATGAAGAGGCAACTCAATCTAAAGATTCTGTCAAGTGGGAGTTGGCTATGAAGGATGAGATAAATTCGCTGTTGACGAATAAGACATGACAACTAACAGAGTTACCTAGAGGTAAGAAAGCCTTGCACAACAAATGAGTGTTCAAAATAAAGCAGGAACCCGATGGCAGCAAGAGGTACAAGGCGAGGTTGGTAGTCAAAGGCTTTTAGCAGAAGGAAGGCATTGATTTCAACAAAATTTTCTCTCCTGTAGTGAAGTTGACCACGATTAGAATAGTGCTTTCAATTGTGGTAGAGAAAGATCGGTTCTTGGAACAGATGAATGTAAAGACAACTTTTCTTCATGGTGATTTGGAGGAAGACATTGTCATGGTGCAACCACAAGGTTTTGTGGAGCAGGGACAGGAAAGAGAAGTCTGCAAACTTCAGAGGAGTTTATATGGTCTCAAACAGGCGCCCAGATAATGGTACAAGGAGTTTGACAGTTTTATGAGCAATAATGGGTTTCAGAGATGTCAGAAAAATCACTGTTGCTACATCAGGATTTAGGGTAACTCGTACATCATACTGCTATTGTATGTTGATGATATGCTGATAGTAAAAGTCAGCATGCAGGAAATTATGAAGATAAAGGACGAACTATCGTCAGAATGTGATATGAAGGATTTGGGAGCTGCTAAACAAATCCTAGACATGAGAATAGAAAAGAAGAACGACACAATCACTTTGTCATAGGAAGAATATGTGAAAAAGTTTTTAATAAGATTTTGCATGGATAATGCAAAGCTAGTAAATACTCCTTTAGCTTCACACTTCAAATTATCTAAGAAGCAATCACTCAGAGATGAACATGAGATAGACGATATGACCAGAATGCCATATGCTTCAGCAATGAGTAGCTTAATGTATGCTATGGTTTGCACAAGACCAGATATTGCCCATGCAGTGGGAGTAGTGAGCAGACACATGAGCAATCCAGGAAAACAACATTGGGAAGTAGTGAAATGGATTTTCAGATAACTGAGGGGGACATCCAGCTATGCATTGTACTTTGAAAATTCAGATTTCAAATTGCAGGGTTTTGTGGATTTAGATATGGCTAGTGATACAGATGATAAAAAAAGTACCACTGGTTATGAGTTTACCTTGGGATAGACGACGATCAGTTGGGTTTCGAGACTGTAGAAGATTGTTGCTCTATCTACTATAGAAGCCGAGTATGTTGTAGTTATTGAAGCAAGCAAAGAGATGATCTGCCTTTAGTCCTTAAAAGAACTTGGTTTGAATATGGGAAAGGACACATTGCATTGTGACAGTCAAAGTGGCATTCTTCTAGCGAAGAATCCACTGTTTCATTAGAGAACGAAACACATGCAAGTACGGTATCACTTCATTAGATCAGTTTTGGAGGATGATGTGTTTGTGCTCGAGAAAGTTGCAGGAAGTCAGAATCCAGCAAATATGTTTACCAAAGCCGCCCTATTGACAAATTGAAGTTTTGTGCAACTTCAGTTGCACTCCATCTAGACTAGAAGAGGAGACATGTTGCACTGTTTTGTCTCCAAATGGAAGATTATTGAGAGAATTAGAGTGAAAACTGAAGTAGAAAATCTAATCACCTTTTCCTTTTAAGAAATGGTTTGCAACATTTTCCTTTTCTTATTAGGTTTTGGTGTGAGCTTCTATAAATACACCTATAACTCCAGAAATCGATATACACAATTCACACAGATACAAAGAGATCTAGAGAGATCCATAGATATAGAGATCCAGAGTGAGTGATTTTGTGAGTTTGTGAGGGTGTGATTCTTGTCCTCCATTCTATAAGGAGATTGAGTGTTCGAGTGATTCGTGAGACTTTTTCCCCTGAGAGAAAATTGTAAGAAATCCCTTGAGCGTGGTTGTAATCTTTTTTGTACTTCTACATGAAAAATTTAGTAGAACCTGTAACGGTAGCATAGAATTGGACGTAGCCCACATTGGGTGAACTAGTCTAAATCCGATGTGTCTTTCGTTCTTCTTCTTATTATTATACTAATTATATGTAATTGTTCTTGGCTTTGGTTGATAGATTAGTTTATTTATCAATTCTTAGACAACTTATTTCAATTTGTTATTTGATTCCTCATAATTGAAACTTGTATCTGTTGGGCAATTGAGATTTAGATATATTCTTGAACTGCAACAAGATTTGAGTTTGAAATATATTTAGGATAATCCCCTAACACATTTTATATTCCATGCTTTCTTTTTTCTAAGAAACCACTCTAACGTCATGGATCAAGTGCATTTACTATTGAAGGATTTCGAAATTGGAAGAAAGTTCAGAATGATAAGAGATGCTTTTCTGAATCATAGCGGTGATGATCCTTGTTCACCAAATAATATTGTCGTAGAATCATGTGATGATCTAATGAACCAAACTAGACATATTGATGATAAAGTGATGAATGCCCAAACACCTGAGCAAATTTCTAATAATTGACTGCGACTTAAAACCTCAGTCCATTCAATTAGATATTTAACATTACAATGTTGTGCTTATCGGAGGTCATGAGCCAAAGTTCAAGAAATCGAAGAAATTTTTATTGATAATAAAACTCTTGGCAACATATAATGAGAAAGTTGCTAAAGTTGTTTTAAAGAATGCTCTCAACACTCATGAAATATATTGCATCAAATATTTAAAAGGAGAGTTTACACATTTTGTCTAACAAAGTTAAAGATAAGACTCGTAAAAATTTGGGGATGCAAAATTTTATATTATTGTGGATGAAGAATGAGATGAATTAGTGCATGTTATTTCTTGCTCATTACAATGTTAACATCAACGGTATTCAAGGTCATGGATATGATCGTGCAATTAATATGCAAGGTGAATGTAATGGTTTGCAAACATTGTTTCTTCATGAATGCCGAAGTGCATATTAGATACATTGTTTTGCTCATCAATTGCAACTAGTACTAGTAGCAGCATCAAGAGATCATCAATTTTTTTTTTTTTTCAAAATTAGTGTTTGCCATCAATATCATCACAGCCTCTTGCAAATGGAATAGTGAACTGCAACTTGTTCAAGCCATCGAAATTAAACAACCATTAGATATGGATGAGGTTGAAACTAGTTGAGGAGCAGACCAAATTAGTAATTTACAGACCTGGGTAATGCTGCTTACAAAGATATCTGGCATCTTTTGAGTTTGTATTTCTTTTACCTTTAATAAAAAAAGTTATGGGAATTACAAATATTCTTTGTCAAGCTCTAAAGAAAAAATCTTAGGACATCTCAAATGCTATTCAGTTAGTTTCAACTACAAAAGATTTGTTTCAGAAATTGAGAGAAGAGGGTTGGAATGAGCTACGTGAAGGTGTGAAGTTATTTTGTGATAAATATGAAATTGATGTCCTTGATATGAATGCTCGTTATATTAAAGATCATATTATTATTGAACATCTTTATCGAATCGACGTATTCACTGCAACTGATTCACAATTATACGAATTCAACAATAGATTGAAGGAAAGAACAATGGAACTTCTATCACCGCCATAGCTTCCAGAATTATAATTTCCAAGCATCTATGTATCAATTTCTGACAAGCCCTGATAATGTTCCCTTGGCAGTCTCGTAGAAATCACACCATACCTCTTTACGTACCATGCACTCCCAAAAAAGCCACATTTCGTCCTCGTAAAGAGTCATCAACGTGGATGGCTATGCACTTCCCCAATCTAGGTAGCCACAGGTGTTCAACAATATCAATAAAATGTCCACTCCCAACCTTCCACTGATGGCATACCTTGATGCGCCTAATTCTCTATCACTAATAGCTTAAAGCAATTTGTTGCCAACCTATCTTCTTTCGATCCACCGTTAAGAATGTGATTTTGATTTTAGTAAAATTTAAAAATGTTATCTTGAAAACAAATAATGACATAGAGATATAGAAAGTTGGTTACATAACCGAGAGAAAAAAATAAACTAACTTTCGATGGCAAAAAAAGAAAGAAAACAAAAAACCAACTTTCTTCGACATTGAGATATGGAAATTGGCAAAAGACAATAATGGCATTAGATATAGAAAGCTGGCTAAATTATTTGAGATAGGAAATTGTCTAAAAAAACCAACTTCCCATATCTCATGCTATTATTTGTTATGCAAATAACATTTTGCTTTTATAATCAGTTAAAGAATGGCTACATTATTAGGAGTATTACTGTAAACTTCTTATACATTTTGGATTTTAATCAACTTTCAATAGATAGTTTTGAAAATAAATATAATAGTTGACATTTATGTAATTGGGTTCTCTAGTAGACTATATGTTTAGTAATCCCTATCGTGAAATATCTCCATCTTAACCATCATGAACTCATGAATTGGTCTAATGATCATTCGTCAATAAGAACCAATATAAACACAAATAACTACGTATGGAAATCCTAATTTTATAGGTATTCACATTTTTAAATATTTTTCAACTTATCCATAAGAAAGATATTTAACTCCAAAATGTGGATCGAGATTACAATAAGACCCCCACAATAGTATCTTTGAAATATATTTTAAATTTAGAAAAAATAATTTTTAAACTAATCAAATCTCAATAGATACGAATTACTTCCATAGAAAACCAATGACAAACTCAATCTTCTTAGTTTTCCTCTCTCCTTCAGTCAATTGAATTTTTCTCATTATAATCAAGATAGATGAAGAGGATGCTAGATATGTAATAAGAGATAATTGATAAGCACCCAGTTTGAATTATATTTTTTAAAATTCAAATCTTTAATAAATGAACGAAATAATTGTCTTAAATGTAATATTATATAATAGGCAAGTATAAATTCAAAATAGATTATTAAATTTAGATATATACTATTAAATGAGTGCAATCAATTATAAAAAACGTTGATTGAAATAAGGAAAGACAATTGTAAAAATATTCTTAGAATCGTAAGATTTGTGAAAATAAGCTTAGGAGACAAGTCATATGGCACAATTTTTTATGTAAATAGTAAAAAGTTCAAAAGGATTGAGTTTAAATCATGAAGATCACTTATTTAAGATTTAATATTTGATTAGTTTTTTTTTTACAACTAACTATGATTGGAGTGTTCAAATGAGAGAAATGTTCTCTGGTCCAGTCATTGACGGCAAGGGATACTCTCCCATCTTAAACTGAAATTTCCTGTGTTTCTCATTTTCTTTGCTTAAAAAAAAGACGAAAAATGTGAAATCAATATTAAATAATGCGGCTTCTAAGATGTTCTAATATTTCCCACTCTACAACGAAACCAAATCTACAATCAACGAGTGGATAAACGGAGTAAGCAAATTGACATCCATTACTAAATTTTCTCAAGTTTCTTCCACAAGTAGATTACTCTCCTGATGATTGGATCAGCTGAGAATCCTTCTGCATATGCACCAATAGCAGTTAAGAGGCCCCTGAATTTCTCCCCATTATCCTGCACCACCAAAAATTTCAGTCACAATCCACTCTAGTGTTCTGAGACAACCCCAAACGGAAAGTTGGCAAATTGAGAAGGAAAAACATCTATTTAACTGGACCACAATCCAGTGTTGTGTTGTTCCTCAACCATACTATATATATTCCTAAATTCTATCAAACATTTGAGGCAAACTTAGTGGGAATACTAAGTTCTTCCTGCTTCATTACCAATAAAAAATGACTGTTTTTTTAGTACCACAAATGTGAAGGTGGAGATTTGACCCTCCCATCTCAAGGAAAAAGTAGATGCCTTAACTTAGTTGACCTTTTTTTTTTTTTTTATGTGCACAAAAAGTGGAAATAGTACCTAGGTGGACTACAAGGTGTTATTGCATACACATTTAGACATTAATGATTTTTTTGTTTTGTTTTGTTATTTTTCTTTTTTAAATACAAGTTCAAAGACCCCATTGACTCGATATTTATGTTTTAAAATGGTAGAAAAATAATTCGAATCTCAAAAAGCATAATGACCATCTAGCATTTGATAGGTGAAAAAATATATTACAAATAGCTAAATAATCTTACATCCTATATTTCTTTCCATGGATTGGCGCTATAGGTATAGGAAAGATAAGGAGAGTGATAACTACCTTTTTCCTTTGGTATCTCTATCGGTTGAATTAGTTAGAAGTGGTTTAGATTGCATTAAATTAGTTAGAGGTTGTTTAGACTGTTTGTTTGTTTAAATTTAACAAATAAATCTCCTTTATTTTAGGAGGACAATTTGAATCTGATGTCACCTAATAATATACCACATTACGTCAACAGTGGGCTTTTCGATCTATATCTCAATCTTGAATGGGAGAACCTGAAGGATGTTGAACACTACCGCAAACATATCTAGAAGGAACGAATCTGTGATTTTCTTACAAGTCTTCTTCCTGAATTAGATGATGTGTGCGGCCGTTTGCTTGCCACAAAGCCAATCCCAACCATCAACAAAATCTTCGCAGAAGTCTGTTGGGAGTCCAGCTGCAAACACGTGATAATGAGGGACTCACCCGCAAAACCCACGTCCTTGTAAAGAGTCATCAAAGTGGATGGCTATGCCACAAAGTCAATCCCAACCATGCACCTCTCTCATTTTTAACATCGTCCTTGTAAAGAGTCATCAACGTGGATGACTATGCACTTCCACAATCTAGGTAGCCACAGGTGTTCAACAATATCAATAAAATGTCCACTCCCAACCTTCCACGGATGGCATACCTTGATGCACCTAATTCTCTATCACGAATAGCTTAAAGTAATTTGTTGCCAACCTATATTATTTGGATCCACCCTTAAGAATGTGATTTTGATTTTAGTAAAATTTTAAAATGTTTTCTTCAAAACAAATAATGACATAGAGATAAAGAAAGTTGGTTACATTATCGAGAGAAAAAAATAAACTAACTTTCGATGGCAAAAAAAGAGAAAAAAAACCAACTTTCTCCGAAATTGAAATATGGAAATCGGCAAAAGACAATAATGGCATCGGATATAGAAAGTTGGCTAAATTATTTGAGATAGGAATCCGATGTCACCCAATAATACACCATATTACGTTGGATGTGGGCTTTTCGATCTCGAATGAGAGAACCTGAAGGATGTTGAACGCTTCTGCAAACATATCGAGAAGGAACGAATCTATCATTTTCTTGCAAGTCTTCTTCATGAATTAGATGATGTGTGCGGCCGCTTACTTGCCACAAAGCCAATCCCAACTATCGACAAAATCTTCACAGAAGTTCGTTAGGAGTCCAGCTGCAAAGACGTGATGATGAGTGACTCACACGCAAAACCTACGTCCCTCACACTGGAATCACCACCTTTGGCAGCGCGAGGACCACCACCTCCATCCTGATCTACTCGCTAGCAACCTATGGTATGATCATTGCAAGCGCACGACCCATGCAAAAGATTGATGTTGGGAACTCCAAGGTCGTCCCCAATGGCATAATTCATCAGGAGATTCTCGACCACCTCCGACCACAAGTACTTCATCTTCTTTAACCAGCTCCTCTGGCTATCAGGTGGCCCTAATGTGTCGAATCCAACTATATCAAATTCTCAGGATCAAGAAAATTAGAAGGTTCTGTGTGCAAAAAAGCTTTCTTCACTTGATTAGAACCTTTGTTTTCTGCTAAACACGAGTGAAAGTTCTCCAAACACAAATTCAACATATCCCGAAAAGCTACCCAACGTGATTTGTGGGAACCAACAAGAACAAGAAAACTCCTTTTACCTCTCGTACTTGCCCAAATCGAGATTACCAAGTACCAGAACTTATTGACTCAAAGCTTTTGAATACGACATGTGCTTTTTTCAAATCTATCTTGCAGATAAAATTTTGTACGAACTGGATAATGAAGCAGATCTACTAATGCTTTTTTAAGCAATGAAAGATGAGAAGTTTAACGAAGTTAAAGGCGAATAACCAACTTGAAATTTCCAAAAGATGATGAACCATCGGCAGCTAGCTAATTGGTAGGGAAACTAGGAGAGAAGAGAAGAGAGAGCATACTTACCTCCTTTTTTTTAGAGAATCAAAAGTTCTTCCCTATCTAATTTTAATATTAATACTCCCTCAGTGTGTTGATTATAGTCATTTATCTTTAGCAGTTTAGACCTTGATTGTCAATCTAGAAGCCAATGAGGAACCAAAGTCCATTCAATAGACTGAGTGATCCCTGGTTGAAACATGCAATAGATGATGAAATAAAGGTTTGAAGCTTAATAATACGTGGACAATAGTTGATCGTCCTCAAGATAAACCAACAGTAGGATGCTGATGGATCTTTACTATCAAATATAAAGCCAATGGGTCCATTGAAAGGTATAAAGCAAGGTTGGTGGCCAAAGAATACCCTCAGACTTTTGGGGGACTATCAAGAGACATTTGCACCCGTTGCAAAACTAAACACAATTTGTGTCCTCTTGTCCCTTGTTGCAAAGTGACAAGCAACCTAAGACACTTGTTTATTCTTGGTGACAAATGGTTCAAAGAGGAGTGGAGCCACCACAGCCTCAACAACAAAGTCATGAATTTATCTCGTCTTTAGGTATTGAACAATCTACCCTTGTGCCTTAAGAGAATACTAATGATATTGACTTCCCTATTACACTTAAAAGGGTGTGAGATCGTGTACTTAGCATTCAATTACTCGGTGTGTTGACTATTGTCATTTATCTTTGGCAATTTAGACCTTGGCTCTAAATTTGGAAGCCAATGAGGTACCAGAGTTCATTTAAGAGGCTATGGGTGATCAGTGGCACAAAAAAGTGGTAGATTATGAAATGAAGGCTTTGAAGCTTAATAATACATGGACACTACTTGATCGTCCTCAAGATAAACAAACGGTAGGATGCCGATAGATCTTTACTGTCAAATATAAGACTGATAGGTCCATTGAAAGGTATATAGCAAAGTTGGTGGCCAAAGGATACTCTTAAGACTTTTGGGGTAGACTATCATAAGACATTTTTACACCCATTGCAAAACTAAACACAATTTGTGTCCTCTTGTCCCTTACTACAAATTTGGATTAAAAACTACAACAATTGGATGTCAAGAATGCATTCCTCAATGGGGATTAGGAAGAAGAGGTGTACATGGACCTTCCCCATGGATTTGATGTTGATAAGTATGATAGAAAAATGTGTTAGTTGAACAAATCTCTCTATGGTTTAAAACAATCCCAACGTATGTAGTACGAGCAATTTACAAAGGTTGTTTGTAAACAAGGGTATATCCAAGCTCAAACAAACCATATAATGTTCTACATGCACTCTCAAGATAAGATCACCATCTTCATTTTTTATGTCGATGATATTTTCATAACAGGTGACCACTATGAGAAAATGGAGAGGCTAAAACAGGCACTTGAAAAGAAGTTTGAAATAAAGGACCTAAAGGCACTTTAGTATTTTTCTTGGGATGGAAGTCACGAGGAGCAGAACTGATATATCTGTATGTCAAGAAAATATATATTGGACCTCCTGAAGGAAACTAGAATGCTTGGATGTAAACCAGCTGATGCTCCAATCAATCCCAACCATAAGTTGGGAGAGAGTCTAGATGGGACTCCGGTTAATAAAGGAAGGTATCAACGTCTTGTTGGAAGATTAATCTATTTATCCCACACTAGGCTGAATATTGCTTTTGCAAATAGTATTGTAAGCCAATACACACCTGTTCTAACTAAAGAACACATGAAAGCTGTGTATCATGTCCTTAAATATCTTGAAGGAACTCAAAAGTTTGGATTAGTTTTTGGAAAGGATGATGACAAAAAGATTAGATCAAGCTGCAAATATCGTAGCAAAAAAATTATTGAGGCCCGTGTTTAAAAGATTGTTGGTCAAGCTGAAACTATTCAATATGTATAGTCCAACTTGAGGAGGAGTGTTGAATCAGTTAGGAATTGTTTAAATTGTGTAGAATTTGTAATAAGTTGTTTAGATTGTTTGTTTAAATTTAGCAAATAAATTTCTTAAATAAATTTAGGAGGTTATCCCTAGATTTTGTTTTCTCTGGTAATCTATAAATAGTGCCTCAATTCTTCATCTTTAATCATCTATTTGGAAAAAAGAATTTTTTTCTTCTCTCTTTGCTTGTGTATGTCTCTGTGATTTCTCCATCCTTAGTTTTTACTTTTTGTTATACATTTCTTTGAGTTACTTCAACATTCATATAATGTTTTCCAAAGATACTACGATTTTTATCATCTATATGCACCTCGAACATCTCTTCAACATTCAAATACTACTCGTCGTGCCAATATTCCTTGGAGAATTTTTACCATCGAATAATTTCCATCTCTATATAGACTCTTGTAAACCCTTGTAAATTGGACGTTAATTTCTATTTCTCAAGATGGCATCAGAGCCCAATTCATAGGCAACCAACATTTAGTAAGATCGCCACAAAGCCCTTTCCAAATACTAAAAATGGGATTTGCTGAAGTACGTTAAGAGGAAACTGGGAAAACATTGATGCTTGGATCCATTTCATTTACTTAACCAGAAGGTTTTAGTCTAATCACCTAAAACACATAACCCCACTCATCATGAAAATTGAGACTCTTGAATTTGACAGGAACTAAGGAACCAAAAAGAATAATATAGAAAGATGAAGGATAACGAAAATGCAAAGAGAGGAGACACCCAAGCGAGATACACGAGCATAGAGATAGAGGAGAATAAACTTCTTTTATTCCCTTTCGTTGGAGGAATTATTTATAGGTTACGAGAGATGACTAAATCTAGGGTTAGTTATCAAACTTCCCTAAAAATAAGAGATTCTCTAATAATATTTGTTTGCTAAAACAAATAATTCAAACAACTTTTTAAGTAATTCAACATGAAGATATATAATAACTCCCCAAGCATGGGTGATACTTGAGTATGCTCAAGCTTGAACCAACTAAAACTATTCCTAACTTCATCTCCTCCGATTCCTATTCGCCCTAGTACCTTAATAATATTTCTTGTAAAATGTGATTAAGAGAAAATATGTTATCTTAGTATGAAAAGGTCTCTATATATAGGTACACAGGAGAACCTTAATCTAACCTTAAAGGATATGTACAATTACTATAAAAGACAAATACATAATAACATACACATATATATACATATCATACCACTCCCCTCAAACTAGAGCAAATATATAAATCATGCCCAGCTTGTTGCAAAGATAATTTATCCTTGCTCCATTTAAGGCTTTTATAAAGATATCTCCCAATTGTTCTCCAGTCTTCACATATCCTGTCGACACCAAACCTTGTTGTATTTTCTCACGAATAAAATGACAGTCCACTTCAATGTATTTAGTCCTCTCATGAAATACTGGATTAGAGGCAATGTGAAGTGCAACTTGATTGTCACACCACAATTTATTGGCATCGTAATGCTAAAGCCCATTTCAATTAAGAGTTGTTGTATCCATACTATTTCACACACAGACTGTGTTATGACTCTATATTCTGACTCAACACTTGAACGTGCGACCACATTCTGCATTTTATTCTTCCATGACACCAAATTGCCTCCTATAAAAACACAATATCCAAAAGTTGATCTTTATCTTCTCTAGAACCAACCCAATCAACATCTGAAAGCACTCTACTCTCATATGACCGTGATTTTTATATAGGATTCCACGTCCAGGTCCAACTTTTAGATAGCATTAAATTTGTTCTACCGCAGCCCAGTGATCTATTGTAGGTGAAGACATATATTGACTTACAATACTTACTAAATAAGCAAACTCTGGACTGGTTACCATTGGATAATTCAACTTTCCAACCAAGCTTCTATATCTCTCAAGATCTTTAAATAATTCTCCATTTTTGATACACTGCAAATTCGATTTTCATTGGAGTACTACATGGTTTGGCCCCCATTTTTCCAATCTCAGATAACAAGTCAAGCACATATTTACGTTGTGACAGAAAGATGCCTTTCGTACTTCTCATCACTTCAATACCTAAGTAGTACTTCAATGTTCCCGAATATTTAGTGTGAAACTGACCTTCAAGGAAAGATTTGAGAGAAGAAATACTTGATGCATCATCCCCAATAATAACAATATCATCAACATACGCAATAAGTAGATAATACCATTCTCAGACCAATGATAGAAGACAGAATGATTGGAAGTACTTTTCTTCATTCCAAACTGCTCAAGTGCTTGACTATATTTTCCAAACCATGGTAGCAGACTCTGTTTCAATCCACACAAAGATTTTCTTAGTCGACAAACTTTATCACTCTCCCTTTAAACAATAAACCCAAGTGGTTGCTCCATATAAACTTCCTCCTGAAGATCACCATGGAGGAATGCATTCTTGATATCAAGTTGATGTAAAGGTCAACTGTGTGTAGCAGCGAGAGAAATAAACAAATGAACAGATGTGAGTTTTGCAATGAGAGAGAATGTATTAGAATAATCAATACCACAGACTTGAGCATAGCCTTTAGCAACAAGGCGAGCATAGCCTTTAGCTTTCAATTGAGCAACAAAATCGTTGGGGTTGACTTCGTCGATTTCAAACACCCATTTACATCCAATGACCTTCGTTCTTGCAAGACGAGATACTAGATTCCAGGTACCATTATCATCTAAAGCATTCATTTCTTCAATCATTGCATTACGCTAACCTAAATCCTAAACCCTAAACCCTAAACCCTAAACTCTAATGAGGTAAGGACAAATGATATAAGAGACAAAAGAAGAAATAGGATAGGTACAAGTACTTTTACCTTTACGAAGGGCAATAGGAAGCTCATCACTTGGTCCTAGATCAAATGCCAAAGAAGCTTTCGATAAAGGACATGTGCTTGGAGGTGGTAATGGTTGCGTCTGCCTGGAGTATATGTGTGTAATGAGTGGGCAAGGAGGATTGGAAACCAAAGGAGGAGTAGGGGAGGATTCCGAAGAAACAATCTCATAAACTAAAAGATCATCATCCTCCCCTCGACACGGGAGCGACAGTGAGGAACTAAAGGGCATATCTTCAAAAAATGTGACATCAGGAGAGACAAGATACCTATTAAGACTCGGACAATAACAACGATACCTTTTTGAACATGAGAATACCCCAAAAAGATGTATTTCAAGGATTTAGGGTCTAACTTGGTAACATGAGGACGAACATCGTGAACAAAGTAAGTGCAACAAAAAACTTTAGGTGAAATAGGAAACAATGAATTTGACGGAAAAAGAACACGATAAGGAATCTTACAATTTAGAATAGATGAATGCATTCTATTAATCAAGAAGCAAGCTGTAGAAACTGCATCAACCCAAAAATGTTTTGAAATATGCATTTGAAAGGATAATGCCCTTGCAGTTTCAAGAAGATATCTATTTTTACGTTCAGCAACTCCATTTTGGGATGAAGTGTCAGCATAGGAAGATTGATGAATAATGCCATAAGTGCACAAATAAGATCCAAGCATATGAGAAAAATATTCACCAGCATTATTCGTTCGTAGAATTTTAAGCAGCATATTAGATTGAGTTTAAATTTCAACATGAAAAAAACGAAAATGAGAAAGCAACTCAGAACAATTTTTCATTAAATATAACCAAGTTAGACGAGAATAATCGTCAATAAAAGTAACAAAATAGCGAAATCCAATTTTAGACACCACTGGACATGGATCCCTAATATCTGAATGAACTAATTCAAAGGGAGCACTAGAACGAACAAAGACGAATGACCCAAATGACAATGGACCTCGAA
>JAOANK020044499.1:0-20331 GCA_026257165.2 Telfairia occidentalis | reverse complement strand
GCTTTCACGTGTTTTTATGTTAATTTGTAGGTACCGAGCTTAATTAAATGAAATGATGAATTCGGGGTTATTCGGGTCGAAAATCGAGCTTAAGAAGACCAATTTTGGCTAAGGAAAGAAGAAAGGAGGCCAAAATACCAAAGGACCCGTGGCATCAGCGTTGAGACGCTGAGTCAGGGTGTTGAAACGCTCAAAATTCTGGAATTCTGGATTTTTGATCAACAGCGTCTCGACGCTGCTCAAGAGCGTCTTGACGCAGCAGAACAGCGTGCAGCAGCACGCAAGCTTGCGCGCAACGCCTCAGCATTGCGACGCCGCGCAACGCCACTCGACGCTGCGCGCCCACACCCGCTCCCATGCGCACGCGCCTATTTTGCTGCAGCCCGCCAGCGTTGAGACGCTGTCTTTCAGCGTCACAACGCTATCCACTTTTGTCGCCCTAAACGATGCCCCCACCTCACGTGTTTGACCGTACAAGACCAGCGTCGAGACGCTGACTTACAGCCTCTCAACGCTGCGTGCAAAATCCTCTTTATAAGTTCATTTTGTCATCCGAAATCGAGGAGGCCGTTTGGAGAACGGAGAGCACGACTTGGAGCACGGTGTTTCAGAAGGAGAGGGAGCTCCCCATGGAGTCCCCGGATCAATTCGAGGCTTTGGATTGCAGGTCTTACGTCGGGAACGAGTTTGGCACGCGTCTTTGGGAGTTTTCTTCCCCTTTTCCTAATAGACTTTATCATGGCAACGGGTGAGAAGGTTTCTTCATAGTCCACCCTCTCGACCTGGGTGTACCCCTTTGCCACAAGTCGAGGCTTAAAGATATGAACCTTATCAGAATGATCTCGTTTCCTTTTGTAGATCCATTTGCAACCAATAGGTCTTACCTCACTTTGTTGATCTACAAGTTCCCAGACTGAATTGAAGTACATTTACTCCATTTAGAGGTTCATGGCTTTAATCCATTGATCATTGTCTACATCATTCATTGCCTGTTTGTACGACAATTGATCCTCTACCCCATGATCAAGTATGACGAGTTGAGTTTCACTTAAACCCATGTAATGGTCAGGCTGACGAATAACCATCCCACTATGTCTCATCTCTCTCAACTCTTGATGGGGATGAGACTGATCAGGGATATCAGTTTTATCAACAACTCTTGTTGATTTTTCTATAGTTTCTTTAGAAATCTCATCTAATACTCGCCTGCTGCGAGGTTTATGATCTCGTATGTGGTCTTCCTCCAAGAATGTAGCATTTGTCGATTCAAACACTTTAGGATAACCTATGAACAAACATAATTTTGGACTGTGTTCCAACTTCTTGAGGTTTTGCACCAACACATGTGTTAGGCAACCCCAAATCCTAAAGTGACATAAACTACCTTTATGTCCTCTCCATAACTCATAAGGTGTTTCATAAATACTTTTTGAGGGAACGTTTTCAAAATATATGTCATAGTCTCTACTGCATAACCCAAAATGAACTTGGCAATTGAGCATAGCTCATCATTGACCGAACCATGTCTAACAGGGTTCTGTTTTTCCTTTCAAATGCACCATTTTGCTGAGGCATACCAGGTACAGAGAGTTGGGACTTAATTCCATGTTCTATCATACAGTCTTGGAATCTCAAGTCCATATACTCTCCACCTCGATCTGATCGAAGTGTCTTAATGGTTTTACCTAACTGGTTCTCAACCTTAGCCTTATACTCCTTGAACTTTTCAAGAGTTTTAGACTTATGATGCATTAGATAAATATAACCATATCTTGAATAATCGTCGATGAAACTAACGAAATATTCATACCCTCCGCGAGCTTTAACATTCCTCGGACCACAAAGATCTGAATGTATAAGCTCTAACAATTTTTTGGCTTTTAGACCTTTTCTAGTAAAAGATTGTTTATTCATTTTCCCCTTGAGAGAAGCTTCACATGGAGTTTTCTTCTAACTGACTTAGGAGTCCACTCTTAACCAATCTCCCAATCCTATTAAGATTAATGTGATCGAGTCTTAAGTGCCAAAGATAGGTATTTTGAGATACTTTTTGCTTTTTATTTTGAGTTTCTACTGTTCTGAACATTTCAGTACTAAATACAGTATTTACTTTCGTAGATTTTAACTTGTATAAGTTGTTTTCTAATGTTGCTGAAGAAATGCGAATACCTCTTTTTGAAATGAACGCTTCATTCACAGAAAAAGATACTTTATATACATGTTCTGGTAAACAAGAGATAGATATCAGATTCCTATGACATTTAGGAACATATAGTACATTTTTTAGTAAAAGGAATCTATCTCTAAAAAACAACTTGATATCTCCCACTGTCTGAGCTGAGATGAGCTCCCCTGATCCAACCCGAAGAGTTATCTCGCCTTCTTGAAGCAGTTTCTAGGAACTACTTTCCTAAACGTAAGAACAAACGCGGTTAGTGGCTCCTGAATCCAGTATCTAGGTAGAAAAATCGTTTTCCACTAAACACGTTTCAACAACCAGTAAATCACATTTACCTTTGTTTTCTTTTTCAGCTTTTTTCTCGGTCAGGTACTTCGGGCAATTACGCTTCCAATGCCCGTCTTGATTGCAGTTGAAACACTTTCCCTTATCTACAATCTTTCCCTTGCCTTTATCTACAGCAGGAGGAGGTACAACAATCTCTTTCCCTTGTTTATTTGAATACTCTTATTCTTGGGAAAAGAAGGGACATATTTACCTTTAGAGGATGCTCCTCCCTTAAATCTCTTGAAAGAAGCAGCAACATTTGCCTCAACTTCCGTACACTTAGTTTTTAGAATAGATTGGTAAATCTGAACATCGTTGCTGAGTGTGGTAAGATTATACTCTTTTTTATTCATCATGGCATTAGTTCAAAACTGTAGAAAACTCTTCGGAAGAGATTCCATGATGAAACTGGCCTGACTCTTCTCGTTAATGATAGCCTCGTTTACTTCTGCCCGGTCGAAGTGGTTATAAATGTATTATAAAGCATCATGCATGGCCGATGTGGACGGTTGCCCAAACATCGCCTGCAATGAGTCCATGATCTGCTTGGCAATGATCATTTTCTCGTGCTTCTTAGATAATATATCTGACATACTAGCTAAGATGTAGACTCAGACTTTCTCGTTTGCTCAAGTCCATCTGTCATAAGCCTTTCAAACACTTCGTTGGCCGTCGACCCGGGATTTTGAGGACACTCCTCAGTTAAAACAAAACGGAGATCGTCTATTACTAGTATTGTATTCAGATTGGATTTTCGTGTTGTATAGTTTTCCCCGTTTAGTTTTCATAAGCAAATAGTTGGATTATTGAACTTGTCATTGCTGAAAGGTAAACAATTTCTATTAGTAAATTGATTAACTCTATTTATTCAATACAATACGTTTTAGAAAATTTTAACTACCCAACATTATATTTGTAACAATACTTCGGTGAGTCAGAATAACCGCCACTGAGAGATAGTTAATTACTCCTTCACCGAATCAAGACATTCTTGATTAAACACTAATACCATAATAACTCTTATCCCATTAGCATTTACTTACCGTTCTATTTGGTCAAAAATTTACTAACACTTGGTAAATTTCGTAAGTGTAGACCCGCGATTTTAAGATTTCAGGGATTAAAATCAAGCAAGCTCTCTCGAGGAAAGTCGATAATTGAAAACGGACCTAAGAAACCCTATCCATTTCTGGAGTTTATGGTGTTCTGAATCCCATGTTACAACCCTTCGACTAGGTAGCTGCCCATACTAGCACCAAGCAAGTGCAACATAGGAATCTCACGGTGTGACCTAATGGAAGAGACCGTAGGACATGTTGACACATACCCTTCACCCACTTACTATGAACTACTTCCCCTATTCACCTTGCTCTTGATTTATGCAGACACTTACCAAATGGAGCAGCCCCGATAAAAGAGACACGAAGCCTCGCATAAATCTCACGGTGTGAACTCTTAGGGATGCAAGAGCTAGCAAACAATACATCATATCCATCATTTCTCTCCCGCTAAAGTGTTCTGATTAATTTTTGGGTATTCTTTTACTTAGGTATATTCCGACTAAAAAACAACCTAAGTCTAGGTGATTAATCCAAGCATAACACTTACACTAGATTTTAACCTACGATGTCTACGTGATAACCATTTTATTACCTTACAAAGCTCACTCATGCTCATAAAACCGGGCTCACTAAACCAAGATGCCAACTTGAACCTCAAGTAGGAGGTGTTTTGTAAACCATCAACTTAAATACCCCCAACCTTAGACAGGACCTTGCTGAGGGAGTTTTGTAAGCTAGTTTTACAAGATATTGACCTAGTTTAACTATTAAACAAGGGATTGCTTTGAGTGATTACCCTAAGTGAGCATGTTGTTTTTCTTTGCTACAGATTTTAAATGTCTAATTCATTTTATAACACTTATAAAACAAAGTCATTCAAACATCCATCTATAACATACATCCGCCATGCATACCATAAATCAATATAACACTTATACTAATTTCATGATACCTATTCATGCAAAACATGCACTATAACGATTATAACATGCTTGCTATGAATTTAAATATGCATAGTATACATTATAACTCTTATAACATACTTGCAATGCATTCTACCCATGCATACTATACATTATAACATTTATAACATACTTGAATGCATGAAGCATGATTACCCTATGGTGGGGTTTTAAATCTATATGGCATACACTATGCATACAAGATTTAGCATTTAATTTAAACATACATTTATAATGCATAATAAATTAAATCAAGCTAAAATGGGTTGATTTTGGCGTCACAAGCACACAAGAAGCTAATTATTACAATAATAATTCTGATATTGTGCTTGACTCGACCCGAACTGGCCCGAACCATCACGAATCAAGGTTGAATGGCTTGAACCGGACTTCAAATGGAAAAAAGGAGGTTGAATCAGCTGCATAGATTGAACCAAACCGCCCAGTCTTGCACGTATTTTCTGGGTTTGAATCGCAGCATTTAGACGCTTGTTCTACTGTGTCTCAACGCTGCCTGGGCAGTGGGCGTCCCCTGTTCTGCGGAAGCATGAGTTTTACTCCAAATCTCTTCCATTACAGCCTAATTTCAACCCTAAATGACTCCGTATGAATACAACCTGTTAATCACACATTAAGGCCCATACATTACTGGGCAATTACAATTAATTTCAACGATTGAAAGCTAAAAATGATGCCAAAATCAGAAAAACCCACTTTGGAACCATTCACCATTCATCTCATGAATTAAACACCACCAAAGCGAATTGAGTGCAATTAGCATGCACTGATACCAATTGAAGGATGTATCAACATACATATGCAGCGGAATAGGATCAACATCAAATAAGCTTAATTAAAAGGACAAAATCATGCTTTGAACTTTGAAAAAGAAGAGTTTGAGGACACATACCTTTGTAGCTCAAATTCTCCTTTGTTCTTTGGCGGATTGGATCACGAACACGTCCCAGACCACCACTAGTGTCCTCTTACCTTAGAACGGGATGGCGGGATCCCTTGATTGGTGAATTTGGAAAGAGAAAAGATGAAGAACACAAATGTTCAACCTTTGAACATATGAAGTGTGGGAGAAAAATTCAAGTTGATGTCCAACCTCATGATGCACGAAATTTGCTTCATCTTATAGAGCAATTCATGTACAACTACCTCACACAAGATTGACACTCAATCATGGTGAGGTAGCATGCCAATGGAGGTGGCAAAAGAAGGAAGACAAATGAATGGGAAATGGAATGTCATCAAATTCCATTTCCTTTTCTTTTTCCTTATTTTTAATTTGATTTTTGATTTTCTAATTTTAATTTCCAAAATGAAAATAAAATCAAAATCACTAATTTGAATTAAAACAATTTTAATTTAAATTAAATTATTTTATTATCAAATAATAAAATAATATTATTTTACCACTGATCCTGGTTTTTCAAAAAAACTATTTTTTCGAATATGAATCTCAATTCATATAGACAACATTTAAATCTTATTTACATGTTATTTTCAACTTCTTTTGATTGTTTAATTCATAATCAAACGTCAATAGGTTAAATATATCCTATATATTTAACATTTTCCCGAAACCGAATTTGAACATTTCAAATTCATTCACCACATTGTTCTAATGTGTTATCCGATATGAGCTAGCTGAGGGACCTAATGGACCTATAGATAATGAGCTTTAACGATTCGAGATTAACCAGTCAAACTCTTTGACCTAGCTAACAAACATTCGTTAACTAATGGGTCACTCCACTAAAGCCCATAGTTGCACTCTCCTCACCATAGATATATTTCTATCCATTTGATATAACCATGATCAGTAAGTCGACCCTTCACAGGTTGTTCGTAATCTCAGCCGGGTCAATTACAGTTCTACCCCTGAGTTACCTCTTGTTCCTTAGGTACCACTGACCCTCTAATGAACAACTGGTTTGTGGTCAACCACCAAACAAAATTCCCTCTCGAGCCAATAAGAGGGTGGGGCCCCTTGTTCAAGCCTTGGATCAACACTTAAGGGAACAACCTCTCTACTATCCCTTAAGTCGAGTAGGAGTGAATTCCATCTTGTAGGACTATGGTCCCAGCTATCTACCCAGTCTTACCTCTGAAATGGGAGGCATATTGAGCAGGAGCTGTTGGACCTATCTCACCCATGCAGATCAAAGGATAATCCCAAATAAATAGGAGTTCATAGTTAGCTCAGGATTAAGATCTAGTTACCTAGGTCATTAGTTTGAAATTAGTCAGTGTTTTCAGTGAACGAAGTTATAAAGAAACAGTGACTATTTCGCGATCCAATCTTATGAAAACTCATTGCATAGAACTCCCCCACTCGCATGTTTCCACATGAATGATTCAGGATCACATCGTTTGTATCATATACAAAGCGGGTCACATTCAATAGTGTCCCCAAGAGAAGGTACCCAGCCTAATTTGTATACTATAGATTGTTTTGGCTATTTACTCAAACCTTTTCCTCTTTTATGTCTCCATATAAAGTTTAAGTACTCATATTATAGCCATGGGTTCTTTGTTTATTAGATTTCTAGAGTTATACTTAATTCAATAACAACTTTACTTAATAACTTTAATAACTACTTTATTGATGACAAAATATGTTTACATGCCAATGAGTTTTCGGACGTACAAACCAAACAACTCTTGGGACTCCATGGGGAGCTCCCTCTCCTTCTGAAATACCGTGCTCCAAGTCATGCTCTCGGATCTCCAAATGGCCTCCTTGTTTTGGTGAAGAAAATGAACTTAAATAAAGCTTACTGCTAGCAGCGTCAAGACGCCATAAGACAGCATTGAGAAGCTGGTCTTGTTTGGTCAAAGAATGTGCGGCACGGGCATCTCTTAAGGCGTCACAAAGGGACAGCGTCGAGATGCTGAAAATAGTGTCTCAACGCTAGTTTATGTTAGTGGTATAAAGGGCGCGTGCATAGGGGTGCGGGCATGTGGCCGTACGACGTCGAGCATGGTGTGCAGTGGGGTTCTGACGCTGTCGCACGTGCAGCTGGGTGAGGCGCGGGACATTGAGCAGGGCGTGCTGCGCGGGGTTCGACGCTGGCATTAAGTGGATGGTGAGGGGCATGTGGCGTTGGCACAATGTGCTCAATGCTACCGCCGTACGTAAGGCGTGCGCGCTATTTTCATGAAGTCCACCAGCGCCTTGATGCTGATGATCACAGCTCCAAAATTTCAGCTGATTCTAGTGTCTCAATGCCTGAGCATGGCGTCTGATGCTGCCTCCTCAGGTCTTGATGTATTTTGGCCTATTTTCTTCTTTCCTTAGCCAAAATTAGTCTTCCTAAGCCCATTTCTCGACTCGATCATCCTCGAAATCATATTTTCTTCTAATTATGCTCGATACCTACAATTTAACATAAAAACCCGTGAAAGCAGTGAAATTATAGAAGAAAACTCGCTCAAATCAAGCCTAAGGATAACACATTTTCGTGTGCTATCAATACCATGAGATATCCACCAGATTTTGAGGAATGTTCAACAATCCAATTACTGGAAGAACTTGTGGAAGATGAATTTCAGACAAAATTACAGGGGTAGCATATTATGCAACTTGGGGATGTTGATACCTAAACACAAAACGTGTGATCAGTTGGCCCAACAAATACAGGGGTATGTGAGATAGAGGTATGTGAGATTTCTTATTATATTAAAATATCTAACACTTTGGATTTGAGTGACAGGAAATCTCCAGCTATGAAGCCATCTATTGAGGAACCACATGAGCTAGGGTTGAAACCTTTACAAACACATTTGAAGTATGTCTACCTTGGCCAAAAGGAAACATTGCCAATTATTATTGCAACAAATTTACTGCTAGAAGATGAAGATTGATTAATTCAATTGCGCAAGGAATACAAAAAGGCAATTTGTTGAACATTAGCAGACATTCAAGGTATCATCCCATCTTTTTACATGCATAAAATCAATATAGAAGATGGAAATTTCAAGTTTGTAGAACAACTAAAAAGATTGAATCCAGCCATGAAGGAAGTTGTGAGAAAAGAAGTCATCAAATGGTTAGATGCTGGAATTATCTACCATTTTGCAAATATTAATTTTGTCAATTCTGTTCATTCTAGAAAGGAGCAATGACTGTGATCACAAATGAAGCCAACAAACTTATCCCTACAAGGGCTGATCACACCCAACAATACGTCACCGCAAGTGTACAGGTAAATCGTAGTAATAATGGCCTAAGAGACCGAGTATCATCCTCAGGGAATCGTGTTCTTTAATTTTCTTAGTTATCAATTAATTATTTCAGTTTTATCTACGGGACCCAACTTCATGCAATGATGCTAAAATTAAACAAATATATAAAAAAAGCACGATAACGGTGGATTAATTGAGGGAAAGGAGGTTCTAGGGTGTTGGGTTGGTGAATGAAACACCTAGAAAATTAATTAACTCATGGGATGCAATTTATTACACTTTTTCTAAGTCTAAGGTTAATTAACCCGGGTTTCCCCCTCTCCAAGTCCACCAACTCTCGCAATTAACTCCCTATTTGATTTCTCGCAACAAGAATTTAAAAGCGGCATAAAAGAAACCTATCCGAGACCTCACAACCTCTCATATCACTCTCGTGCATAGAAAAACTCATGTTTAATTTCCTTGATCTAATTTTACTACCCTCTCTCTTGAGCAAGATAGTAAAAAACAGCAAACAAACACCCAATGGCCAATCGAATGCAGTCAAATTAATGCTGAAAAATTAGAAGAAAGCTGTAATAAATTTTATTCCCGCAAGAAAAGCAATAAATTCTAAGCACTCCAAAACTGAAATACATCATAAACAACTCAGAAAACCAGTAAAATAGTGCATAAACAGAAAAGAAGAAGGAAGCGGACACTCCTGGATGAAATCCACATCGTTTTGATCATAGACACTCTTCTCGAGGCATGGAAACCTTATCCCGAGCACTCCAAAACCTCCCAAAAGCTCTAGAGTCTAGCCCAATATCTTCTCCCTCAAAATCTCTCAAAAATTGAATAAAAAACGGAGGCCCTCCACCCTAATCGCCAAAAAAAAATTTATATTGAACTCCCGACAGCGTTGAAATGCTAGGGACAGCGTCTTGACATTGAGCGAAGTCACTTTTCCAAAACGAGCACTTTGGGCGTGCAGTCAAAAATCAGTAACATCGTGATGTTGCACATGTTTGTTGTGGGCGCGCGTGGCTTGGCGGTATCGACATTATTCTTCACCGTCGAGATGCCCTTGAACATCGTTGAGATGTTGTTGCGTCTAGGATGCATTTTTTTTGCAGATTTGATCGTCTCAATGCCCTGGGGTGGCGTCTTGACGCTGCAGCCTCAGGTCTTCACTAAATTGGCTCCGTTTCTTCGTTCCTTAGCCGTTTTTTCTCATCTTAGTCCCGTTTTTCACCCCGAACTTACATGCATCCAAAATTTTACGTCTAACTACTCGGTTCCAACAAATTCAACAATAAACACATCAAACCACACCTTAAAGCCCACAAAACCATTAGAATTTAGAGTATAAAGTAGCACTAGTTTGGAGTGATACCAAGGACAATTATTGGTTGGAAGGTATGCATGGATTATAGGATGTTAAACACAACTACACGTAATAATCAATTCCCTTCACCTTTTATTGACCAAATGTTGGATAGGCTCACAGGTCAGGTTTACTATTATTTCCTACCTGGTTATTTTGGTTATAACCATATTAGTATGGCCCCTGGTGAACAAAAGAAAACCACCTTTACTTGCCCTTATGGTACATTTGCATTTTGAATGATGCCTTTTGGTCTCTAGAATGCTCCAACAACTTTCCAAAGGTGTATGATGTCTATTTTCTCTGACATTGTTGAATCAACTATGGAAGTATTTATGGACGATTTTTTTCAGTTTTTTGAAATTCATTCACCACTTATTTAGATAATTTAGGTAATGTTTTGAAAAGATGTGAAGAGACTAACTTGGTCTTAAATTGAGAAAAATGTCACTTCATGGTTAAAAAGGACATTGTTCTAGGCCATAAGATTTTCGAGAAAGGAATAAAATTGGATAGACCCAAAATTGAGATCATTGAGAAGATGGAACCACCGACTTTTGTTAAGGGAATTAGGAGTTTCTTTGGCCATGTAGGTTTCTACAAAAGGTTTATCAAGGACTTTTTCGAAAATCTCCATATCCCTTTACATGTTATTAGAATCTAACAGATCTTTTAATTTTGATGTAGAGTGCTTAAAAGCTTTTCAGGTATTGTAGAAGGCATTGATCACTGCACCAATCATTTCATCACCAAATTAGAATTTACCGTTTGAATTGATGTGTGATGCAAGTGATTATGTTATTGGAGCAATGTTAGGACAAAAGCATGACAAGATGACTCATCCAATTTATTATGCCAGCAAAACCTTAAATGAAGCACAATTAAATTATAGTATTATAGAGAAGTAGCTTTTAGCAGTCGCATTTGCTTTTGAAAAATTTAGAAAATATCTAGTAAGTTCTAAAGTTACTATTTTTACAAAACATGCAGCATATTGCTAACTATCAGCAAAGAAGGATGCAAAGCCAAGACTTATTAGATGGGTGCTCTTACTGCAATAGTTTGATTTGGAGATCAAAGATAGGAAAGTTTCAGAAAACTATGTTGTAGATCATTTGTCAAGAGTTGAGCAAACAAACGAAATGTTGTAGCAATCAGAGATTAAAGACTGTTTTCCAGATGAGCAGGAATTTACGGTAACACATATTGATGATATTGAATCACCACGGTTTGCCGATATTGCTAACTATTTGGCTACAGGTTCATTACCTTCAGGATGAATGAAGCAACAACTAAGGAAATTTCTTCATGATGTGCACTTCTATTTCCGGGATCACCCATTTGTCTACGACAGTGTGTTGATGGGATTGTATAACGATTTGTTTTCTAATCAGATGTTCAAGCAATATTGGAACATTGTCAACAACACCCTATGGAGGACACTTTGGAGGGAAAAAGACTGCAGTGAAAGCATTTCAATACAGATATTTTTGGTCTTTGATGTTTAAGGATTCCAATATATTTAGCAAGACATGTGATAAGTGTCAAAGAAAGGGAAACATTGGAATCAAAGATGAAATGCCACTGACTTTCATTTTAAAGATAAAATTATTTGATGTTCAGGGGATTGATTTTATGGGACCTGTTCCACAATCTAATGGTAACTTCTACATTTTCCTAGTCGTTGATTGTTTGTCAAAATGTGTAGATGAAATTGCTAATGTTCAGAATGATGCTAAAAAAATTTCAAAATTTCTTTAAAAGAATATCTTTGCTCGCTTTGGAACTCCACGACTATTAATAAGTGATGAGGGATCTCATTTTGTCAATAGGATTCCTAGTAATGTACTAGCAAAATATGGTATAAAGCATAGAGTATGTACCCCTTATCATCCATAAGTCAATGGTCAAGCTGAGGTTTCCAGTGGCGAGATTAAGGGAATCTTAGAGAAGGTTGTTAACCCAACCAGGAAAGATTGGTCTTTTAGACTCTCATATGCACTGGGGGCCCATAGAACTGCATTCAAAAAAGCTTTAGGGATGTCTCCTTATAGGTTTGTTTATGGAAAGGCATTCAATCTTCACTTAGAATTAGAGCACAAGGCTGGAGCATTAAGATTTTTAGAGTTAAATGAATTAGAAGAGCATCATCATTTTTCTTATGAAAACACAAAGATCTACAAAGAGAAGTCTAAAATATGGGATGATAAGAGATTGGCTCGAAAACATTTTGAGAAAGGCCAACAAGTATTGTTGTATAACCCGAGACTTAAACTCTCTCTTGAAAAGTTGAAGTGTCGTTGTTCTGGACCTTTCACCATTTGAGAGGTGTTCCCATATGGAGCTGTCATGTTAGGCGAGGAGAGTAATGGGAGAAACTTCAAAGTAAATGGATAAAGAATAAAGCATTATTGGGGAGATAATTTCCTTCAGAAACGTGCCTTACTCTAGTTGCTAGAAATTCAACAGAGTAAGACTATTACGAGAGCATTTTCTGAGCATCGCGTCGAACTATTTTTGCTCTTTTCTTTTTTTTGCTATTTTGATTTTTGCTTATTTTAGGAATAATATGTCGGAGAATCTGGCATTTGAATTTCATTTATTAGCTGCATTTTGTTTAATTAGATTAGATTTTATGTTATTCAATTTTTATTTTTTTTTAGTTTTCATTTGAATTTGAAGTTGACTAATTAGATTTTATCTGATTTATACTTTTGATCTTATTTCAATAATTTTAGTTCCCAAAAATCCAATTTTAATTATCTCTATTTGATTGTGAATTTTCTTTTGCAAATAACTTTGAAAACTTAAAAGAGAGAATTACGAGATTTGAGGCAGCAATTAGTTTGAGAAGAGAGAGCAGATTTTATTTTAAAAATAAAAAATTTTATCTACTGTAAGTAATGCCCTAATGTCTACCTTGCACGGAACAGACAAATTGACAGAACCGTAATTATCACAACGATCCTTTGAAATCATTTTATTCCAAAAATATGGATTTTTCATAGAATAATTAAGAGGATTTTTAATCTGGGTTATGTTTAAATGACTGATTTATTAGAAAATCACTTTTCCTTTTTCTCATCTTCGCTAATTATCTTCTACCCCTTTCGCAAGAACAATTGTGAGCGAGCAAAAACACAATGCCTCTACATAGAAAAACTAAGAAGCAACAAGACATTGATGTCGATCCTTTCCTCGATGCCCTCACATCCCCTTAACAAGAAGAACAGATTCCACTGCAACGTCTACCAATGAAAGAAAGAAAAAATGACTAAGAAAGTGCTAACACCTCCCTCTCCAATTCAAGTTCAACCCATTGTTGAAGAAGTCTTGGCATGATGCAAGCATCAGATCGAGAACGTGAACCCTCCACACCAACTATTGAACCAGAGGCCCAGACGGAGGAAGAAGGTGAGGCTCAGCTTGAAGAGGTGCAGAAGGTCGTACCAACCACATAAAGAGAACAACCAAACAAACTGATAGTTGAAAAAATCGCTGCGACTGAAACATAGGATGAAGAAATTGCAATTATAAAGACGCATGGTGACCCATCGTCAAATTCCTCGAAGTGAAAGTAAAAGAGTAAAAAAAGAAGGCAATAGTCGAAGGCACTCTCGAAACCTAGAGGATTTCATTCAAGCGCAACTAAGTAAAGAAACCTCAAAGAAAAGGGAAAGAGCATATATCGGAGCCATTGTTGGATCATCAGTCGCCCATCCCTGACTGTCTGATCAATGATGCAGCCACACGCTCATATGAAGATGTCAAGAAAAGTTATTTTTAGCCAAAAGAGGGTTTATGGAACCCTATGATGAACTCTCGCGCTTTATTTTCACTGCCATTACTAACAACTTCTGGGAGTATTTCTATAGGATGCCCAAACCAGGCATCGTTTGGATTGTTCGAGAGTTCTATGCTAACCTTGACGAGTATAATGGCTTTGAAACAATTGTCAAAGAAGAGGTAGTTGATTTCTCACCAGGTGTTATAAACAACCTATATCACCTTCAAGATTCCCCACATGCTGTCTACAACAAAATGACAATTGCTCCATCATAGGAGCAAATAAGTGCTGCAATACGCAAAGTGGGAGTTGAAGGTGCGTAATGGCGAGTCTATTCAACCAGCATTATGACATTCCAATTTGCTTTCTTAAAAACTAAGGCGAACATTTGGCTGTCTTTTCTAAAACTCCGATTACTTCCAATGACGCATGACTCAACGATGAAGAAGGGTCACATTCTCATTGTATTCACAATAATTCCCTCTTACTACTCTTCCCTAATAGCATCACCGCACTATGCAAGAGGGCCAGTGTTCCCATATTTCCAAATGATGTACCCCTATTTGACAACGGGGTGGTTGCACAACCAATCTAGCGTGGTTACAAAGGACTGAAGTACCACAAATAGTTAGAGGTCTTCTGAGTGGTGTTCATCGTTTGCTGGAAGAATTGGAGCTAATGATGGGTCGACTAGAATTTCAAGAGCTATAATGACAAACTTATTGGAGTTGTGCCGATTGACGTGATATTGCACTTAAAAAGGCAATACAGGCGAACTTCACCAAACCCTTTGATGAAGGCTTCACTCCTTTTCTTGATGATTTGATGAACTTATGGATCTAGCCTTCTCTTGTTGTGCACAAAGAAGCATAGGAGCATGATTCCATATTTGAAGACTAACCCTGTGGCTAGATGATCTTTACGGATGTTGGTTGTCCCTTTCTCTCTTCTAATTGTGAAATCGTTGATTATGCAATTTCTCGGCCATTTTTCTTTAAATTTTATGTTTGATGCTTTGATAGTTTTTGTTGTTTGTTATTTATGAACACCCCCTTCTTTTAGTCAATATTTTTGTAACCCACTACTTTTGGATAATGAGATATTTTGTTGGGTTTTGGGGAAACAATTCTTGGGCAATAGCCATCTACATGTTTTTGTAGAATAGGGTAACTATGACTGAGCAAACTAATTGATCCAACAATAGTTGAATCTAATAGACCTTTTTGTGAAAGACAAAAATTTGACTAGTATGAGAGCCTTCGTGTCTGTTTCTTACGGGTGAATACTTATTGACTCATACTCTTTCTATACCACTAAGTCCACCAATTTTGCCTAGTCTAAGGAAACTGTTCTTAATTTAGTTATTTCCTAAAGAAACTTTGCTCCATCAATTAGAGGATCATTTTGTTTGCCTGATCAAACGTGTCTGGGATGCTTCAGACTAAGGTTGGGAATTTACCCACCTCTTTACTGTCCAGCATGTTGGGACAATGTGCATTTTTAAGTTTGAGGATGTTGTGTCCTTTTGGACCTTTTCTTCTCAAACCATATTGAATCTAATTTATTGTGAACAATGTGCAGCCCTCTATTTTTGGTAGCACACTCCTCTCCCTGTAGACACCTGTGTTCTTCTTGAAAATCAAAAGACGTGAATATTCAGATAAAAATAAAAAAAATAAAAAAAAATTATAAATTAGATAAAGACACTTGCAAGGGATGAGTGATGCCTGAATGTTATAGTATCTTTAGAAGAGGAAGGCTTGGTACCAAGAATATGAATGAAATTCAAGACAAGTGATGAGTCTTGTAAAAGGTTATGACTTGAAGGGAACGAAATCTTTGTTGTAAGAAATGTTTTGGGAGAGCATTCTGTTATCAATTTTTGTAAACAAATATCTTGGTATCTAAAGACAGGAGAGAAAAGAGAATATGATGAGATTCTGATTGAAGGATTGCATAGTAAGGTTGATGACTCAGGGGTCAACTACCTAAGAGTTAGGGCCTTTAGAATAAGTGAAATCTATGGCATGTGAAATCGGATTCTTTTAAGATAAAGAATTGGCCTGCAAGAGATGTGAAAGAGCTTGATAGTTGATAGTCTTTCATTGGAATTCTGCGAAAGGATTTTCGTTGCCAGATCAATTATCTTATTTTCTTAGAAATCTAAGGTATTACTCGAGGATTATAAATAATTCAAGTTTGAAGATTTTAAGGACTCTCCAAAAGAGATTTATTAGGATTCTTTTAGGATAGATTTCACCTCATGATTGAAGTAAATTACGTTTGATTGATGGAATAAATGCTTGATTTAAATTTCCTTTGCCTACATGACTTTTGAAAACATTCATATTGTTACAACATTCTATTTACGACAGCATTGGAGTAGAATTGAAGGGAATTGTGCTTAGGTGCTACTAATTCTGAGTATTTTATTGAGCAGATAATTGATGGAGCATTATTTTAGCAAAACAATTGAGAGACCAATTCTGGAGCAAAACTGACATGTGAAATTTGCGTGAAGATAATGAAATATCAAATAGGGAATAAATTTATCTTTACAGAATTAAACAACCATTAGAGTGAACCATGTGGATGATTTAACCTAATGAGTTTCCTAATAACAAAAGTAGACTTATATTGAAAAAGATCCCGCCAATTTAAGACCCCGGTGAATTTTAGTTTTAGAAGTTCAACTTTACGATTTTAGTTCGAGGCTTTTCTTCTGAAAACATTATCATCGACAGTTGCTGCTGTTCTTCACATTCACATAGGATAAAGTTGAAGAAGATACGAACATCATTGACGGGTGAAGCTTAAACACCGATTTTTGAAACATTTTTCTTGGGGCAACTAAACTCTTCAATTTTCTAGGATTTTACTTAACCCTGAACTTGTTTACTATTTTTGTTTTTGTGTTGTCTTTTATTTATTTTAGCATGAACTAATCACCATTGGGTGAAGATTAAGGGAGATGTGTGGAACTGATTTAGTTTCGAAGTAAGAGCTTTATAGATTGAGTTATTATTGCTTAAGATTCATGTCTGCTTGGCCAACACGCGTCAATATCTTCTCTAAGTTTTGGAAAGAAACGTGAGGAGTAAATTGTTTTTAAAACACATTAACCTATAGATTAGGTTAGTTGTTGGCTAAGTGAGGAGACTAGGAATAATCACTCAGCTAATGAACAAAACAACTAGTCTAACTCATATAAGTTAATGAAATTTAACATAAGATTACTGGGAGATCTGGAAGGATTCCATAGACTATTGTTGCGTGATTTGATCTTGCAAATCGTTTGCTTCAGCATTCTACTTCAAGGCAAACACGTGTTACCTTAATCTAAACTCATTCATTCTTCTCATTACAACTGTGAAAGCATTTAATTTGTGCTATCATTTACTTTCATTCAACATCAGTATTAAAAAGCCATCAATCATTCACCTTTGCTACCTTTGAATTGACTAACAGAGTAAGTTAAAATAGCTTAAGATCTATCACTAATCCATGTGGAGACGATATAAATACTTATCACTTGCTGCTGACTATTTATACTTGCACATTGAATTGTGTGATTTTATTATTCGCTTACATACACGCAAACAGGTACTAGTGGAGATTGGCCTTCCAACCTAAATAACACTTGAAATTCGGTAAGGCAAAAAAGTTGAAGTGCTAAGGTTATAACTTGATCTCCTGGAGGAAAATCACAACTCTCAAATGCAAAATGCAGAGTATCAGAATAGAATGGCACACTTCTACAACGCCAATGTCCAACTACGTCGGTTGAAGGTTGGTGATTTTATCTTACGCAAACTTTTACAACACTATGGAGCTATGGAACTGATGTCGGAGGGACTCTACAAGGTGAATGAAATTAGGTTCCTAGAAAGATATGTATTAGCCAATCTAAACGACAAAATTCTCCCCCACCCTAGGAATGCTAAGCACCTATGGGTGTATTATCAGTGATGCGTACCTAGATGTCCTTCTATAATGGGGAACACCAGTTTGTTGTAATAAAGTCGTTTGACACAAACTTCGATCTTAACGAAGGTCTCCATCAAATGGGCCCCACATATGATATATCATATCACCTAAAGCATTTGTTAAAACCGTAGGTAACTATAAATGCTTTCCAAAACATTGCATAAACTTTAAGTGCTCATTAAAACTTGCACTTGTCCTCTAGTAATGCATGAAATTCTAAGAATTCAGTAGTACTGAGCTAGCAAACAAAATCCTAAAGCTGAATAAGATAGTTCAATTCAATGAAAAGCTATTGACTATCGAGGTAATTCGCATCTAGTTCATATTAATCCATTATCTCCTCTTTATTTTCCTACAATCTACTAATCAGAGTTCCATCCTATTGCTTCTCAACACTACTTTTGGTTTCCTTAAATTTCAATATCAATAGATTGCTCTCTCAGTTCTTTTGTCATAACAAAACATTTGTTCCTTTTAAGTCACGGTCTTTATTTTCAAGCAGCAACCTTCGTGTGATCGCGTACTCTATTTTCAAAACTCATCGCTTATCAAGGATTAAAGATTCATTTGTTCACAGCAATTCTTCTTGTTACTCTCTCTTGCCACTTCAAAATGCAACATTCGTGATGAAGCTCACTTAATTTTAAGAAAGTAGTAAAATTCAAGCAACACTCATCCCTTGTTCCTTTTTAAAAAAAAAAAAAAAATAAAATAAAACAAACCTTCCCTCTGAGTTACTTTTTGACACAGTGGAAAATAATGGGTGTTATAAATTTCCCTGGTTACTAGGCCTACTCAGAAGGAAAGTCTTTAAAGGAGAGGAATGTGCTATACAAAGAAGAGGAATGTAATTACAAAGTTGAATAAAAAAAAATTAAAGGACCAAAAGGGACGCAACATCCCCAATCTTAGGAAGGCGCATTGTCCTCAATGTTCTTAGCAATTAAGTAATGTCCCCAAACTCATTTTAAAGAATCCTAGGTAGTAATCATTGAGCAAAAGGTTTATTCTATAAATGGTGGAGCAAATTTTCCTTAGGAATCAAATTAGACTAGAAGTAAGATCATAAGAATAGGTATAAGGTGTGGACTTATTGGGCAGGAAAATTTGGAATCAATAAGTTTTCAACTCCAGTAGACACAAACAAGTGTTTTCATCCTCGTCAATAAGTTTAATAATGCAATGTTCAACACATTTTAAATAATTCTGGATAATAGTTTTTCTCAGTACTACTGAATTATTCTACAAATATAAGCTAAAATTCTTAAGAGAGAAAGAATTGAATGCCAATAGAAAACTATTGCAATAAAGATATGAGGATTACAAAATATATGAGAGGTAGGGGTGAAACAGCAGCAACACAAACATTTCTTTTTCATAGAAGAAAATAAACAAGAGAGTAAGGAAATTAAATAACAAAAATATCTAAAGAACAAAAAGATAAAAAGAAAAAGGGACAACCAACATCCCTAAGCATTATCATCCTTTCTCATTCTTCAAATGGTGGATCCTGCTCCTTAGTGTCCTTTTCATGCACCACTAATGGAGGTTGCATCCACAGGTTCATAAGATCATCTTGAAAAGAGGGTGAACAATAAGAAGGTTTCTAGAAATTCGCTTGCATCGCCTTCTTAATGGCAATGTCACGCCTACTGGCATGACTCCAATAGTTATGAAATTGCTGCTCTTGAAACTCCATGTGACCCACTAGCAACTCTTGTCGCTATACCAAGTGATAAACAACACTCAGAAGGCCTCCCACTCAAGGAGGTGCTTCGTCACATCATAGCCACAAGAGATTTGCTGTGTCGATTATCCCCTTGTCAAATAGAGGTATATCGTCTTGAAATATTGGAACACCAGCTCTATTACACAATGTTTTGATGGTGTTGGGGAAAAACAGTCCGCCTACCCTTTTTTTTTTTTTCTGAAACACAAGTAGATCTCAGAGGAAACAATTTTTCCCATGTCGATGTTGAGTGCGCGAAGGATAACGAATACAAGTATGATGCAATCTTTCTCAATTGTTGAGTCGTGTGTCAGTAGAAGCAGTCGAAATTTTCAATAGATGCAGGGGGTGAAACAATGTATTCTACGACAGTAGGTAGAATTTCTTCATGCTCTTCCTCAAGTCAATCATCTGTTTCAGCGAATAGTGTTGAAGATTCCTCTTCTTCTTGCGTGGTCACATGAATCAGCACAAGGAGCTCCTCAAGGTTGGACTTCAATGGGTGTAGGGGGTGAGACTGAAGGAATCGAATTCCCAGCGGAAGCGGTTGAGCGCTTAATGCATTCAAACATGAATTTGGGTAGGAAGAAAATTTACAGAAAACTAAAATACAGAGAACGATTTTTCTTACCTTTGAAGAACACTTCTTCAACTTTGTCAAATTCCTGTATCACGAACAACACCACTTGGGGTACCCGTTATTCTTCTTAGGAAATCAGGCTTGGATGTGTGG
>JAOANK020044094.1:0-20348 GCA_026257165.2 Telfairia occidentalis | reverse complement strand
ATCAATCTTGTTTGTAGAATTAATTAGAGTTCTTATTAATTGCTTTCAAAAAGTATATTAATTTATTAAATTGGGCCCATTTAGGAAAAAGTTTATATAATCTTTAATTAACCCTATTCACCCCCCTCTAGGGTTGCCATACCGATCCAACAATAAGTATTACAGTTACTCACACCTCATTTTATCTCAGGAACTGATTATTAGGAAAGAAATTTAAATTACACTACTCCTACTCCTAATTAAATGGAGGTGACAAATGGAGAGTGTGCCTTAGACTGAAATTACATGCTTTAAGACCATACACTTTATCAACACAATGGACTAATCTATCACGATGAAATCATAAGCTGGGATTAATCTAATGTTCGGCTTGCTCTCTCAAGCTCAACTAGTCTCTTACTAATATGAAGACTCAACCTCTTGGTCTATTACCCACAAACTAGCAAGGCATTATGAACTTCCCACTAATTATCACCCTTTAGAAGACTCATTGTGATCCCATCCTCTCTCGAGCTTATGGCAATCCCGCTTGTCATCACGGTTCACAATAAATTCCCTAGAGATAATAATTCATGCTTCTATGAGTAATCTCCCACTTTTGCAAGATGATTTACAACAGTCATGCATTCGATAATCTAATCTAAGCCTTAGTCTCTCGAGCTAAAACTTAAATCATTCAATCAGTTTAATCTTTTATCAAGAGATTAAAAGCATTAAGCATACAAATGCATAAATGAATCACAGTGAGATAAAAAAATCCATAAAATTAACAAAGTATAAACACCCACAATCCCGAGCCTCGATCGCTTCGAAGATTCCCTGGGAACCCCCTATGCCTTCTGAAAAATCAAGCTTCTTCATGCAATTTCATCTCTCCAAATAACCTCCCCCCAAAATTGGAATGATAAATGGCCTTTAACTTGCATCTTGCTCGCAGCGTCGAGACTCTATAAGACAGCATCTCGACGTTGGTCTTAAGTGGTCAAATGGTTGTGTGGTGCGGACATCGCTTAGGGCGTACATAGTGGTAGCATCAAGATGCTAAAAGACAAGCTCTCGACACTAGATTATGGTTGGCAAGAGAGTGTGCGTGCGACAGTTATAGCGTTGAGGCTAGCGTTGATGGGCGTCTAGACGTTGATGGTGTACGCGTGTGGTGGCTGGGTATGTGCGCATGAAGTAGCGTCGAGTGGCATCTCAAAGCTGTGGCTGTTGCTGCGAAGGGCACACGCGATGAATGTGTGTTCTTCATCGTTGAGATGTCGTTGAACAGTGACTCAGTGCTGTTGATTCTAGCATGAATTTTCCAGCAAATGTAGGCTTCTCAACGTTGCAGCCTCGGGTTACTTCTTTTTGGCTCCTTTTCTTCGCTCTCTGGCCAATCAATTTTACTCTTCTTAGGCTCATTTTTTACCCAAATAGCCCCAAATTCGTATTTTACCAAATTATGCTCGATACCTACAAATCAACACATAAACTCGTGAAAGCTCCAAAATTACATATAAAAACTAGCTAAAATTAAGCCTAAGGACAACACATTTTTGTGTGCTATTAAAGGTCGGAAGCATCCTACTTGGATTCCTATAATTTTAGGTAATACATGAACTACATTAATTGTTATTAAGTTTTAATAAGTTTTAAAAAACTCTATTTGTTTATATCTAGTGTCCATGTCAACAAGGCTCAGTAGAGTGTGGGTATTATTTCATGAAGTTCATTAGAGAAATAATTCATGACCCAGAAACTCCAATCATAAATCTTGTAAGTCTCATCACAAATTCGATAAGAAAAAAGAACTAACTTTACAATTTATTATACTTTCTTTATTGAAACTACTTATATTGTTTCACTTTTTATATGTAGTTTAATTCAAAAAATCCATATACGGAAGCTGAAGTCGACGAAGTACGAGATGAGTGGGTGGGATATGTTGTAAATAACTTCACTTGATTGGTCAAATTTTCACTTTTTGGGTAGATGAATTTATAATATGTACTACTCTTGAACCACCAGTTTGATAATATTGTTGATTCCTTATATGGTTTTCTAACTGAATATATGAATATTTTGAAGTTTGTTATTAATGAAATATTATAAGTTTAAAAAGCTTGTGCATAAATGTTGTGATTGTTGAATTCTGTTGGAGGGTGGATTGATGTATGAGGATTGAAATTCTGTTGGAGGTAGATTGATTGTATTATTGGAGATGAAATGGTGCTTGTTTTAGTTAATTGATGTTTGAAATTGATTGGTGTGTGATGATTTGTGTTGGATGGTGGATTTGTGTGTTGAGTTTATATTGGTTGAATTGTGTATTTGTGGTGTATTATTTTGTGTTGTCTTTTTTTAAAATTGTGTTATTGGAGATAGAATGGTGCTTGTGATAGTTGATTGATGTTTGAAGTGGATTGGTGTGTGATGAATTGTGTTATTGGAGGTAATTGTTGTAAAATACATCTATTGGAGGATGGATTGATGCGTTGAGATTCATTGAATTGTGTGTTTGAGGTGTATTGTTGTGAGCTATTTTTTTCTTTTTTAAATTGTGTTATTGGAGATAGAATGATGCTGGATAGTTGATGGATATTTGAAGTGGATTAGCATGTGATGAATTGTATTGGAGGTAATTGTTGTAAAATACATGTGTTGGAGGGTGGATTGGTGTGTTGAGACTGACTAAATTGTGTGTTTAAGGTGTATTTGTATTTTGTTGTCTATTTTTTAAGTCCTAATTATTGGAGATGGAATTGTGCTTGTGATAGTTGATTAATGTTTGGAGTGGGTTGATGTGTGTTGAATTGTGTTAGAGGTAGATTTGGTAGTGTGTGATGGTCGTTAAATTGAGAGGTTTAATTGTAGTTTGGATTGTACAGGCAATAGTTTTGTACAGATTTCTAATATATAATTTTTTTTTCTCTTTTATATTTGACAAATGTTAACTACTAAAAACTGTCATTGTAGCCAACTATCACCACATCCAATTCGAGCTTCAATGACAGGTTTGAATAGTCATTGCTTGAATAAACAGTGTTAGTTTTGACCTATCATTATAGCTATCTGTCATCGTATTGTATGATAAAACCTAAAAAGATAACAACTTGAAATGGTCATTATTCATAATTGTCATTGTATCGTATAATGTCTGTTGCATATGATGATAGTTTAAAACTATCATCAATCCTTAGTCGTCATTGTGCCATACAATAACTCCCAAAAAGATGATGGTTATGAAATCGTCATCGTACTAGTATGATGATAGGTAATAACTGACGTTGAAGTCCAAATTTGTTGTACTGACAAAATGAGAATCAAGCCTAACTTTGGAGGTCCTTAGTACCTAGGAGAAAGAATTCCATATAGAAAGACCTAAGAGATGAATATAAATAAGAGTGAGCACCTTAAGAAGAGGGAAGCTACTCAACCTTGATTTCCTTAGGCATCAAAGCATTTTTTCTTTGTTTTGCAGGTTCTATTTGACTGGTCTTCCCTATTTCAAACAAATTCACCATTGACGAAAAACAAGTATCAACAATTGGCACCATTTGTGGGGATGACAATCAAAGAGAACTAGACATAACTTATAAGACCATTAATCGATGCAATGTGTAACATTCACAACTACTGCCAAAATAAGGATAACAAGGAATCAGATCATGAGCAGCATCATAGGCGGTTCCTGTTCGGGATCAAAACATGTTTATGTTGGAGCCTGTAGAGACAAACTAAACCACTTTAAGGAGAGCCAATAATCTCCCTCCTGTTCAAACTCACCGACTAATTAAGAGCCTAAGTAAGCCGCACGACCACTTGGAGGTTTTAAAGGAGAGAATGCTCAAGATGGATCACACACTGAGACGACTAGTTCAAATTTTGGACCGCTAGGGATAGCTGGAGAGCAGCAAGTCTATTCAGAAGAAAAAATCGAATCCTCCCCTTACGAGACAATTCTCCTACTTTTTTCAAGACCTAGCCAAGGGTAAGAGCCCGACGAGTGAAGGGATGAGAGAGTCAAGAGTGCAAAACCTTAAACCTAGAGAGAAACTAATACTAAGCAGAAACATCTGAAGGCGACCTCTAGAATACCTTAGGGACAAGCTCTCACAATTGCGATCCAATACAGTTGAAAATAATGAAATTGGTTCGACGTCGTGCAAGAAAGAAATGCACAATACGACTGCCAACAAGAGCTTGAGGGAGAAAACGGGAAATAGATCGAATCTGAGGGACGTACTGGATTTGAAGCAAAATCAACAAGAAAATGTTTGGCACTTGATGGCATCCCACCTTCGTGAAAATTAGTCCACGATCGGTATGAATTGAGGTGTTGAACCAAGTATTTAAATCCATCTTACAGAATAATAGTTTGGAGTTTAAGTTTTTAAGGTACCACTTCCTCCATTACACTATTTGTCAATTATTGAGCGTCTACCTACTCTAGCAACTCTTCCAAATATAGTATGGCTATTGAATCAATAAAAATCAATATAGTATGGGCATCTCAAATAGTTTATAAGTGAGCCTAACAATCATCAAATGAGTAGAGGCTGTAGAGATGGTGGCCTGAGGAATAGAGATCGAGATGAGAACGATTCACCACTCAAAGAGATTAGAACCATCTTCAGAGGACCTGCTGGAAGAGAGTCCAAGAGAAAGAGAAAGGCAAGCGCATGAAAGGTAAGGGAAGCTCCAGAGACCAAGGGGTGTATTCAACTGCTCTAGCTGAGCTGACCTTGCTGATTAGCTTTACTACAGAAGATGTAGCCCAAGTTTACCAATTGCATAACGAAGCACTGGTCGGGCCCCTAATCATTGCAAACATTAAGGTTTGGCAAATCTTAGTGGATGAAGGAAGCTCAACTAATGTGTTTTCATTGTTATGAAACTGGGGAGAGATTGGTTGAGAAGTAGTCTGACCCCTCTTTTAGGATTTGGAGAAGAACGTGTGGTCTTGAATGGAACATTGAGTTGTCAGTCACGTTTGGTGAAGAAGCAAGCAGCATGGCGAAAATAGTGGACTTCTTGGTTGTGAACCATAACCTTGTCTACAATGCAATACTGGGAAGACCGCCTCTCTACAACCTAGGTGTAGTTGCATCAATGTATCACAAAACAATGAAAGTTTCGACCTCGCGAGGCATTGGAATCATCAAGAAAGAGCAACATGCATCCCGTGAATGCTATTACACTACTCTAAGAGATAGGGTCACAATTTAGGCACCTGATGTCTTAACAGTTGAAAGGGATGATCAGCCCAATCGGAGCAAAGGACAGACCGAGCCATTTTCAAATGGTTTGGTATCTTTGCATACAAATAAAGCCCAAGATCTCGTTTAGAAAAATTTATAATTCAGTACTAGTAGGTTAGCCGGTTGGGAATTTTAATATTTATTTAGTCCATGATATGCAAAACGTTTTAGAGTTGCATGCATGACTTGATTAGGTAGATGTTCTTTCAATAGGTAGATATTGGTCCTATTTTTAGCATGTAATTCTCATTTAACCTAAAAGTAAGGTTAAATAAAGAAATAAATGTCTTTTCATCATTAAAAAATGTACTCAAGTAAATTTTAGATATCCTAAATCTAACTTTAGTGGGGGCTAATAGTATAATAAAAATGAAGAATTTTAGAAGATTGGGCCATGAATTTAGCTCGAATAGGGGGCTCGACCCAAATAGGAAGACCAAAACTAAGCCGAGCAGAGCAAAGCCGAGCTAAGTAATCTTTAGTGAACTTAGTTGCAAAGAAAATAATAAAAGTGATGGATTTTAGAAGACTGAGCAGTGAATTTAGCTCGAATAAGGGGCTTGGCCCAAATAGATAGACTATAACTTAGCTGAACGGAGCTAAGTAAACTTTTAGTGGACTTAGTTGCACAGAAAAGGATGATTAGCAATTAAGTAGACCGCTATTGGACTTAATCTCATGAAGAAATACCAAGTTGAGGTATTTGGAAGCATTAAAGAGAAAGTCCAGAAAAGGCAAATTCAAGCTAGTGGCCATCATCAAAATGAAGCTCAACTATCCTTACCTCATCAACAACACCATCTTCAACGTTATTCCTAAAAGAGCTAACATCAAGTTTAGAGCAACCTCCCTACTGTATTCTTTAGAAAGGAAGCTATAGTTAATCTCAGAGTGCTTAGTAGAGGTAAGATGAATAGACCATTGGGCCCTGTACTCTATGGCCTCATTCTTTATGTTGACATATTCCAATTTCTACTTTAAAGCGACGGTCAGAACTCGAGAGTTGACCGCAACATTGCGTGACTACAAGTTAAAAAAAACTCAGTTGAAGTACTGTATAAAAATAACTTGCAAAGCCTCACAATCTTTTTAGCAAAGTTACACTAAAAGTACAAGTGTACACTTAGAAGTTGTAATAATGCAAGGTCGATCTACAGGAATAAGTTAACAAAAATTCACCTTCAAAGCTTATTGTTTAGGAGAAGTTGAGTAACTAATTTTTATAGCTTGTTTAAAGACCAAAAATAGCAGGAATTGAACACAAAAATAGCTAAAAAAAAATACTTAGTGGAATAATGGTTAAAATAGGCTCAGGTTAGAGAAATTACATTGTTGAATGCTACAGGATGCTACAACATTTCTTACTCTGTCTCAATAACACAGAATGGGTCTTATGCTTTTTCCAAAGTTGTACATTAGATTTTATTTCCATGTCCTCTTATTCTTTCATCCCAGCTGTTCTTTTAGTGTGTATTAGGGGGAGGTTATTCTTAACTCTCTCTCAAAGTCATTAACCAACTATACTAATGTGAATGTTAATAGTTCTATTAATACTCTGTTTCCCAAGTTCATACCAAAAAGCAGATTGTAAAGATGACCAAACGTTACAACCAGATTCAACATTTTAATCATCAACATCCATTAAGAAGAACAACTAAGAGTTGTTGGAACATTTTTATAGAAAGTCAACCCAAAGCATCCCAAACCCTTGCCTTGAGCTACTTAGTTCATACTTAAGGCAAAGAAATGATAAACTACTTGCATTAACCAAAGCATAGCTAACTCAACAAGAAGAAAAAGTAGTAAAGACTTCAGAATTTGAGGTATTACAAACCGAAAGCTAGAAAACAAATAAGAAGGAAATGGAACAACAAAGAGTAAAAGAAAAGTTGTAGAAAAGTCTTCTTTCTAAAAATGGCTTTCCTCCAAAACCTTCTCCCTTTTTCTTTTGGTCTCCAATTTTCTCTTTCAGCAGAATCCTCCTTTAAAAGCTAAAGAAAAATCTGTTGTCTTCTAGGGAAAGGAACAATTGAATTTTTTTCCGTATTTGGGGGCTCATCCTTATCCTTTTATATCTCTCTTTCTTACCCACTTGGACAACCAATGAGGGCTTATTTGGCCAAAGAATACACGTGGAGCATTTTCCTTGGTCATCCTCCAGCTTTTCACGTGCCACGGCCAGCTCAATTAATGAATTGCCACATCACTTTCCTTTACTTCCATCTCAATAATGCCACAGGAAATTTCATTTGTCAATAGAATGCTATAACAAAATTAGCAGATTAACACATATTAGTAATGCATTTTCCATAAAGTTCAGGTTATTAGCCAATAGTTCAATCATTCACAATTCATTAGATCAAAATAAAATATAAGAGACAAGCATCAGACTTTGAGTTCATGGATCACAATAAGACACTGTTTTGCCCAAAAATAAGCCAAAGTAGGCCACTTTAACTCTTATTCTAAAAGTTAACAATGGTGTCACTTCTAATGTAGTGAATTTGAGTATCGAATGTCGTCCTCAAGATTGAGATTCTAATTTGATTAAGTATCATAGTTACTCACATAGTATTTTATCCAGGGAACCAAACTGGATAGGAATTAAATTACACTACTCCTACTCCTAATTAAATGGAGACAACATCTAAGATTTCATGCTTTGGACTATACATTTGAATAATAAAATATATTATTCTATCATGCGACAATCATAAGCTGGGAAAAATCTAATGCTTTAGCCTTCTCTCACAAGCTCAACTAAATCTCTCACTAATTTGCTGGATCACCCTTTGGGAATAGATGCCCACAAATTTGTTAGGTATGAACGACCCCTTCCGTTAGTTATTAGCCATAGAAGTCTTATTGTGATCCATTTCTCTTTGAACAAAAGCGTAACCCGCTTGTCATCATGGCTCCCCAATAATTCTTCCATAGGTAATAATTTTATCCTTCTAAAAATAAACCTCCACTCATGTACGATAACTTATCTAATCATGCATTTGATGAACGAATCTAAGTTTTATGCTCACAAGCTAAGAACATAAATCTACAAATCAATTCAATCTTTGATCAGACGAATGAAAGCATTCAACATACAAATGCAAGAATGAATTGCTACAAGATAAATAGTCCACTGAATTAAAATAAGCACAAAAATGTCTAAAACATTACATCATTAGTTCTCAGGCAGAGTCCTTCTACTCAAATTCACCATACAAAATGGAGACTCCCTCAAAAAGTCTACAAATAACTACTAAATTAAAAAGAGAAAAAGAAAACTCTCAAAGACGGGTGCCACACTTGTGCTCGTCATGAAGCTCGCAATCTCGAGCCTTGTTTCGCTCCAAAAGCTCCGTGGTAAACTTCTCAATCCTCTAAAACCGAAGCAACATTATAGCCACTTTTCTCTCCAAATGGCTTCCTCTTTTTGGAATGAAAAATTGGCTACCAAAATCCTCGACAATGTCCAAACGCTAGGGTCAGTGTCTCGACGCTGCCCAAAAAAAGGCTTCAAAATGTGTGCTGGCGAAAATCCTTGTAGCGGTCAAAATGGTGTAGTGTCTCGATGCTACCCTGCCCTAGCTCCATTTGGCTTTATTTTTGTAGCGTTAAGGTGCTCCGAACAACGTCTTAATGCTATCCTCTCGGGAACGATACTGCAAAACACTTCTTCTTGTGTTTTCTTTGCTCCAAAGTGCTCCCTTTTGGCTCCATTTATCTCGATTCTTCATCCAAATAATAAATTTCATTCCATTCGCTCGGTTTCTATAAATTATACATTATGAACTCATGAAAGCACAAAAATTAATCAACAAAACTAGCTAAAATAAAGCTTAAAGATAACATATTTTGTGTGCTATCAGAATGCCTCAATCTTGGATTCTGCCTTGTCCAGTTTTGTCTCCAAGGCTGCAACCTTCTCTTTCAAGTGCAGTAATCAACGCATTTACTTCCCTCTTAGTATGCTAAAAGGTGGCTTGTATAAGGCAGATGTAGCCCAAGCACTTTGTAGAAGTTGGTTAGCTCTCGCCGAAGCCAATAGAGAATGCACTAATTCAGCTAAGGTAGCATAACTGCCACGCAGAAACTAGATTTCATCTTCCATCCATGTAGCAGAAACACCAATGTGGACAAAGACAAATTGTAAATCCTCTTTTTCCTTTAAGAAAAGAAAGAGAGAGAGAGAAAAAAAAAAGATTGGATCGAGTAGCCTTCACATGGGGGCGCCAAGGGGAGCTCAGCCCATGGGCTGAGTAGCCCCCCAAAATTGAGGCTACTCATGAGCAACTCACCCAGACGACATCGATTGTAGGTGATCAAATTGAACCTACGTGGTTTAAACTAGGGAATGGTGACTTGGCCACATGCTAAACTCGACAATGATGGTTTCATACCCTTAATAGAGTATTTGAGCTTTAACTTTTATCTTCTCCTAAATTAGGGGAGAAAAATTGCCAGCAAAAATATGGCATTTTTTGGCATTCAAATGCAAAAAATCGACCTCAAAATTTTCTAAATTTGTATCGAGGCCCCCCTCCCTAGAAGGTCGAATGAAATAGGTTGCCGCGTTCTCTTTTGACAACCTTTTTGATATGATAGGCCCAAAAACCTCCCCCTTTCCCTTATGTTTAGGAGCAGGATCTGCCCAAGAATGACCAGTCCCGTGGTGGAAGTAAGGTACAGACTCCATGAACATCTTACATGGACCGTAGAAAGGTTGATATCAAAAGATGGCCTCTAGCGAGCTTTAAACTTTTTTACTTTCGATTTAAATAGGGAGATATGCAATTCTTGTAAACATCATTTTACTATGAGCGAAAGATAGCCATAAAATTGGTTCCCATTTTCCTATGTACACATTTTGAGGAAAAAATCCTGAAAAAAGAGTTCAAAATTAGGTTTTATTCTAAAGCCTGTTAGTTATGGTGACAACATTTCCACTTTTATTGTCATTTTCGATATTGGTAGAGGATATTATCTTGTTATTAATCCATCAAATCTTTAATACAACCTTTACTGATCCCATTGGAGAGGGAGACCCCATATTATACTAGCATGTCTTTCGTTTTTTCCATCATTTAGAGGTGTATGTTCCCATTATATCCACATTATTCCCTTTCATCCAGGGAAATCAGGATTGATTATTTTGTGTAGTTGATTTGCCTAGTACCTTTCATAAACAGAGTTCAGGAGCTCGTGTCGCTGAGGTTGACTCTAGCATATCGAGCACTACTTTTGTTTTAGCTGGGTTTACATTCGTACCTTGCCGATTCTCCAATTTTATATCATTTGTTGATAGATAGGGCTGATACTCACCTGACGAGAGAGGTCCTTAAGGATATTATAGAGAGATTGGAGGCTCTCATTTTTTCTTCTATCTAATGATCGATATTCTTTTCTTCCTCATTTCGACATGATCAAAGAAGCTATGACAGACCTGGTCCCCTTTGAAGACAAGACCTGAACTATTTCAACAGATTGTTGTATGTAAAACCAATTGTGGAACCATCCAAGGGATTTGAGCACAAGAAGCTATAAGAGAAAATTCAAGCTCACCATCCATTCTTATAGCGCCGACTTCAACTGGGAGACAAGGATCCTAGACTAAGTCCCAAACACGTCTGTCCCATCAACACATCTACTGTGTTGGCCTTATCTTTTGTCGCTAGCTTCCATGCATGAATAACGAAACATGTGTTCTACATGACTTAGACTCTTACAAGATATGAAAAGAAAAATTGTTGGTTGAAGAGGATACCTTGACCATTTTGCCTATTCACCTAGACAACCAACACTTAGGCATTTACATGGAACCACCCACTATTAGTACGTGTTTATTGTATCAATTGAGCCAGAGAATTAAAAGTTCTATAGCTAGAATTATTCTTAATTGTTTTCAAAATTGATGATTTGAATGAAGAATCGTGATAAATGGTGTCAAAATGAGCCCTTTGGAGCTAAAGGATGGGAAATTTGGTTAAGGTATGGAGAAAGGGAAGAAAAGTGAGCAAAAAATTGAGAGAATATACGTTGTCCCTACTATCTTGACGGTATGAGGGTTTTGATATTGATACATCATTTTCATTAGAAAATGAGATGGCCATTTGAAGAAGAAAATTTCCTCAGATTCTGCTCGATTTTGGAGGATGGAAGAGCATTCTAGAAAACCAATGAAGAGATCCAAAGCTCGAGATTGTGGGCTTTAGAATGGGAATGTGGGTGGCATGCGTCATCAAGAGTTCTTTCTTTCCTTCTTTAATTTAGTACTTATTATTAGACTTTTTAGAAGAGTTTCTGTTTTGTATGGTGATATTGAGTAGCAAAGCTCTGCTTTAGAAAGTGTAGTGTTTTGGATGTTTTTATGCTTGATTTAATTTTATAGATCACTATTTCATATTGCAACAATTCATTCGTACTTTTGTATGCTTAATGCTTTTTAGTCTCTTGATCAAAAGTAATTTGTTCACTTGGTTTTAAGTTTTTAGCTCGTAAGAGTAAAAATTAAGATTAGATTAGCAAATGCATGCCTACTAGTAAATCTTGTACGAGAGTGAAGATTTTCTAATAGAATGTTTAATTGTTGCAACTAAGGGAATCTTGGGGTCTTGAGATGCATGGCAGGACGATCTTTTCTTGATTGTGATAGTCGGAAGGGTACTGCCAAAATACTTTTAGGAGTAGTGGTTACCAGAAGGTTTGTTAATGCCTCACGAGTTTGTCTAAAATAGACCAAGAGATTCATCTTGCAAGTTAGTGAGAAAATTAACTGAGCTCGAGAGAGGAAGTTAATAGCAATAAATTCTTCTTGGCTTATGTTTGTTGCATGATAAAAGTAGACTGTTAATTAATCGAGTTTATTGTCCAAAGCATGAAATCATGTTTATAAAGCACCCTCTCCAAATGTTATTTCCACTTAGCTAGGATTTGGAGTAGTTTATATTAATTCCTCCTTATTTAGCTCGATTCTTAAGATAAATTAGGTGCTAGAAACTACAGTACTTAGTTAAACTAGAAACTAAATTCCGAGGACGATACTCGGTACTCAAAGCTTGACATCGTACACTTGCTGTCACATAATGATGCGAACAATTTTACAACTGTTGTAACCCTAACATAGTCTTATATATGTGAAATATAGGGATGAAGATTTACATCTATTTCTTGAAAACCTAAAACTTTTTTTTTTTTTGGGTATCAAAGAGCAGTTTTCCTGAACCCAATTAAACTTTTTTTTGGGATTAGAGCAACTCCGGATACTCATGTTAGTGATCAGAGTTGGCTGGCTAACAGCAGCATAAGAAACCATATAGCACTAGATATTGAAAATCTCAAAATTCAGTCAAAATACTAGGATAATGAGGTTGTCTATGTTAGTAACGGGGCTAAACTCAATATTGACAATGTTGATCATAATACCCTTCTTACTTAGCATGCTCTCATTTATCTTAAAAACATCTTATATGTTTCCCAAAGTAAAAAGAAATTCCATGAGTATATCTAAAGAATAAATGTTTCGTTGAATTTCACTCGGAATGTTATTTTGTGAAGTACAAAGATATTGGGAGTTGTGCTCCAAGAGGATCTTAAAATGGTTGTACCAACTCTATCTCAGCACAGTTAAGGACGAAGACATTTTTGTGATGCACGTCAGTTTTGGCAAGTCTCACACTCTACTCTTTAAAATTTCCACTTCTCAAACTCATGCACCACTTTTGGGGAGTAGAGTAGGTCGGGTTGGGCTGAAGCACTTTAAATTTACAATGTCAATTTCTCAAATCCCTCTCATTATTTATTTTTACAATTAATTTTATATTATTCTTTATGATAATGATGGATAGTTACTATTTGCTAAAGTATTATTTTGAAAATAATTGCTCTTATATGATTATTTAGGTTGGTAGAATTAATTTTCCATATTTCTTACCAATAATGGGGCTTGTTATGGATTTTTATTTACGAAAATGGTGTATTAATTTGATTAATTAAGTGAAATTCTTTAAAGATATTCTAACTAAGAAGAAGAGGTTAGGAGAATATGAAATAGTTTCTTTGATTGAAGAGTGCAGTGCATCCTAAAAAATAGGCTACCTCCGAAGGTTAAGGATCATTGATCATTCACTATTTCTATTTTGATTGGAGGAAAAGAATTAGGAGGAGCATTATATGATCTTGTGCTAGTATCAATCTCATGACATTATCCATCTACAAGAAATTAGAAGTGGGAGAAGTAAGACTTACCACTGTCTGGCTGATAGATCAATTACATATCCTGAAGGTTAGAGTGAAGATATTCTGGTGCGGGTTGACAAGTTCATATTCTTAGTCTATTTCATCATTCTAGACTATGAAGCTGACAAGGACATGTCTGTAATCTTAGGAAGAGCTTTCTTAGGCATAGAAAGGACACTGATCGATGTTCAAAAAGGAGAGTTGACCATGAGAGTTCATGACCAGGAGGTGAAGCTTAGTGTGTTCGATGTCATCAGATATCCAATAGAAGTTGAGGATGTTCAACACTTCAATTGCAGGAGGAATGTGTAGAACATGTATTCGAAACAGAATTCTAAGAACAACACATTTAGCAGTTTAGGGATGTTGTGTCCTTGAATGCAAATTATGAAAGCAATGCTTCTAAGGCAGCAAATACAGAGGTATGTGAGATTTCTTATTATAAGAAAACATTAGAAACTCTTGATTTGAATGAAAGGAAATCTCCACCCATGAAGCCATCTATTGAAGAACCACCACAGTTGTAGTTGAAACCATTACTATCACATTTGAAATATGTTTATCTTGGTGAGAAGAAAACATTGTGATCGTAATCCACTGCGTTATCGCAAGTGTAGGAGTCAAATTATAATATAAAATGACCCTAAGAGACAGAGCATCGTCTTCTGGAAATAAAAATTTCTAATTTTCTTAGTTATTAATTTATTCTTTCAATTTTATCTAGGGAACCCAATATCATGCAGCGATTCTAAGCTATCAATTGCAATAATTAAACAATAAAGAGAATAGAGGTTCTAGGGTGTTGGTATAGTGGAAGAAACAATTAAACAATTAATTAACTCATGGGATACATTTGATTACCAATTTTCTAAGTCTAAGATTGATTAACTCAGGTTTCCCTCTCTCGAGGTCTACCGACTCTCACAATTAATTTTCTATTTGATGTCTCGTAATAAGAATTTAAAAGTGGCATAAAAATAACCTATGATAGACCTTGCAAACTTTTCTATCACTCTCGTGCATAGAAAAGTATACATCTAAAATCTTTGGTCTAAATTACTACCCTCGTTCCCGAGCAAAATAATAAAAATAGCATACATTATACTCAATGGCCAGTTGAATGAATTGAATAACATACTAGAATTTAGAAGAAAACGATAAATAATTGCATTCCAAAAGAAAATCAATAATTCCAAGAGTTCATTACAACCAACACCCTAAAACGAAAGGGAATTAGCTACTATTTTTCATCATGAATTTCCCAAGAAAAATTCCAAATACAGAAAACATAACAAGTATAAGAGAAAAGAAGGAATGCCTAGAAGACCCCACGCCTTTCGAACGTAAACACACTTCTTGAGGTGTCGAAGCTCGATCTCGAGCACTCTGAGACTTCCCCAAGTCTCTAAATAGTAGCCCACAGTGTTTTCCATTGATAACTCTTGAAATTCTCCCCCAAAATTATCTCCTCTGACCTAGAAGCGAAAAGAACATTATATAGTGTTTGCCTTCAGCATCGAGATGCTATGCAATAGCGTTGAGACTCTAGGCTTTAGTATTACCAAAATGCCGCAACCTCTTTGTAAAATTATGAAGAAAATTTGACATTACATTGCGACGCTGTGAAGTAGTGTCTCGATGCTACTTCAAAATTTTGGATTTTGCCTTCTCTAGCATTGAGACGTTGAAGGCCAACATCTCACGCTGCAATGCCTGACTTCTTTCTTATTATTTTAGCATCTCAAAGCATTTGCGTAGCGTTGAGACACTATGCTATCGGGTTTTAGCTTTTTTTAACATATCTTCTTCGTTTCCTAGCTGAATTTGCTCTTCTTAGGCTCGTTTTTTAAGCCAAACAACACTGAACTTTTATTTTTGCCTTCAAATGCTCGGTTCCTACAAATTCAACAAATAAAGCGTCAAACATTACTTTAGAGTTTTAAACCATAAATATCTCCTCAATTGAAGTTCTCGAATTAGATGTCTTCACGTTACGTTAAAACTCATTTCTCCACTTAGTCTTCTTCCTCATGAAGCTTAATACTCAACATGTTGAAGTGGAGCACTCCTTCTTTGGTAGGCCCATGTTGCATGATGTATCCTTTTTGAAGCACATCAAAATCCCTCCCCGATCGAAATCCAATCGACATTGAAGAGGTGTTAGCTGTGGTCCAAATGACTACTCAAGAGGCGAACCTTCCACACCGATCGCTGAACCAGACACACACTTGGAGGTAGAACCAAAGACCCAACAAAAAGAAGACCAAGATTTCATACCACCCAATGAGGAAGAAGAATGCCTGAAACTGCCGGTGGTCTAAGAAGAAGTTACGATGGAAGACCTTATCGAAGAGAGACTTGTTGACCCATCTCCTAGCATGCCAAGGAAGAAGAAGAAGTCCAAGAAGAAGACGCATGTTGACCCCTCTAGACAAGCCAAAAGTTGAAACCCCTACGTTAGAGAGAGCCAAAGAGAAAGGAAAGGAGCCCATATGTGAACCAGTCACTGAGCAGTTGATTAACAACGAAGCGAGGCAGTGATATCAAGGCATTAAGAATTGTGAATTCTTAGATGAGTGAGGCTTTCTTGAACCATATGAGGACCTTTCGCAATATCTCTCCACAGGAATTATCAATCATTCTTGGGAAACTTTCTGTAGAAAACCTAAAGCAGCAATTATGGGAATCGTCTGCGATTTCTACACCAACCTAGATGAAAACAATGGCTTTGAGACCTTGGTGTGAGATGTTCTAGTAAACTTTTCTCTTGGGGCTATCAACAACATCTTCTTCAAGACTACCCGTATGTGGTGTACAACGAGATGATTATTGCATCATCTCAAGAGCAGTTGATCACAGCAATCCATGAGGTAGGCATAGAAAGAGCACAATGATGAGTTTCATCCACTAGCGAGGGAACCTTTCAATTCGTATTCCTGAAGACAAATGCCAATGTATGGTTTTCCTTCCTGGAGACTCGTTTGCTTCTACTCACCCATGACTCCACCATTAAAAAGGATCGGATCCTCCTAGTTTTTGACATCATGTGCAGTTTGAGCATTGATATGGGCAAAATAATTGCTCCTGAAATATATATGTGAGCTAAGAAGAATGTGAGCAAATTATTCTTCCCCAACACCATCATAATGCTTTGCAAAAGGGCACGTGTGCCTATATATCCTGACGCCATTCTCTTATTTGATAAGGGAGTTATTCACATTGCCAACTTGGATTGACTGCGACACGATGAACATTTATCAAGATAAGGAGGAGGCTTATTGTGTGGAGTATATCGATTGTTGGAGCAACATGAGTTGCTAATGAGCAGAATAGAGTTCCAAGAGAGGAAACTTCAAACCTTCTGGAATTATGCTCGAAGATATGATGTTGCAGTTAAGGAAGCCCTTGTGCCAACCTTGTCAAGCCTTATGCTTCATTTCCACCCTTCCAAGATGATTTGATGAACCCCTAGATCACCCCACCTCCAGTAGTGCATGATGAGGCTACAGATGTAACACCTCATTTATTTTATTATTATTATATTTTGTGTTGAGGATATTTTTATAATTATGGATTTTTAATTTTGGTTGTTGAATTTAAAGTTCATGAATGAGTTATTTTTCTTAATTTTCTAACTTAGAAAAAAGTAGAAAATAAAAGTGGGGAAATTAAGGAATTATTTGGGTTAATTTGAAGAGGAATTAAGTAATCTTGTTTTTGTGAAGTTTATAGGAAAAGGAAAATTATTTTGGTTAAGTGACAGAGACGTAAATAAGATGAAGGTGGGTTGGGGTTATGGTTTAAGTGCAACATATATAAGCAACCTTATGAAACCCTAGCCACCACCCCATTTGTTTTACCAAAAGAAATAAAAAGGGGAAATTCTCTCAAGCCTCTCCCTTCTCTCTCACTCATGCCTCCTTTCCCTCTTTCGATATCCCTCCCACTTGTCCATTCTCCCTTCCATCAGTAGTGAATCATCAGTGTAGGCTCGTGGTGGTGGCAGCCCGACGTCGTTCTCCTCACGGTGTAAGCATTCTTATTTTTTGTTCTTTTCTTCTCTCCCTATCGATTTAATCCTTAGGATTTTGATACTAGCATTCTGTGCAGCTTTGGGAGGGTGTTGACGACGTGAACAGTACCACAAGTGCGCACACTCTCTCTCCCAGAATGTGTCCCTTTAATAACGTTTTCTCTTTCTTTTTTGGTAAAAAAGTGGGTTTTATAGTGCTCCGAAGGGTGGAAAGGGACCATGAGGACCAGATCTACACGTTGGTGAAAGCGGGACACCAAACGAAGCGATGAGGCCACACATACCGCAGAAAGCCGCTGTCTGCGGTGGCGAGTGGGCCACATGCTCCAACTTCTAGTAGTGCTTGTGGGCACGTGCAACAGTCATATCGATGCACAACTGATGGCGTTGAAATCGTAGAGACCTAAAGTTTCAGATCTGAGGGTGTGTGACTTAAAAATCAGCAGGGCGTGGGCGATGGTGGTGACAGTGCGTGGAGTTGGTTTTTGAACAGCAAGTTTCCAGTGGTCTTATATCCTTAGATCTAGTGTCAAAGTCCGTTAAAAATTGGTTTTAAAATGACTTTCTGAAATGAATTTCATGTTTGACTTTAGGTTGACCAAGCTTACTTGAACCGGTTCGCTAGGGGAAGTGTAGGATTCGCTTGAGGTAAGTGACTTCACTTATGGACCTGTTAAGGGCTTAGGTTGGATGACGTATGTGTGTATGTTTTTATACATGTATGTGTAGAATATCTCAATAATTAGTGTAGTATGCCACATATGTATTTTTAAACCATGAGAAGTATTTGGCATATTTGGATATATGATCTTGATATGTTATTGTGATATTCTATTGTGTGTGTTGACATGTTTAAGTTGCTTTGCTGAATAATGTGATCGCAGCATTGAATAACTGCAAGCTTACATTTTATCTAGAGAATCGAAAGATAAGATAGAAAGTTAGATTACACTACTCCTACTCCTTATTAGATCGATGTGACATATAGAGAGCATGCCTTATATCGAATTTACATGCCTTGAGACCATACACTTTATTAACAAAATAGACTATTCTATCACGATGCAATCATAAGCTGGGATTAATCTAATGCTTGACTTCTGTTAATTCTTAGAATAAAAGTTAAGTTGGGTGTATTTTAAGTGCATTACAAATCATGAATGGCCTTTTTATGCTCTTTGAGCATGAATTATGTGGTTTATCACTTGTATTTACTTTTGAGCTAATGAATTGATGATTATTGTGTTAATGGTTAAGTGAATAAACTTCAAAGAAAAACATGACAGATCTATGTTAAAATGCCAATTTTGCTGTAGCATCCCAGTTGACAGAAGAAATTCCTGCTGCATTATTGAGTTGGAAGTAAGAGGCAATGATGTGGCACTTCATTAATTGAGCTGGCATTTGACACGTGATTTAGTAGAAAGAACCAGTAAGAGAGCTCCATTTGGATTAATTTTCCATTTCAGCCCTTCCTTGATTGCCAAAGTGGATAAGATGGTGAGAGAAAAGAGATAAAAAAGGGGAGAGCCCCCAATTACGGAGGGAGCTAATTTTCATTCTTCATTCTTCTATTCTTGGAGAAGGAGACAAGGGATCGGGGGCTGTCCAAGAAGAAATTGCCAAAGAAGGAAAGGGAGAGAAAAAGATTTTCTTTGGGAAAACACTTTTGGAAAGAAGACTTTCTCATTCCCTCCCTCCACATCTTTTGTCTTACTCTCTTCTCTTCTTTTTATTTTGCTATCTAGATTAAACTTGATTCGCCTTGAAGTCCTTAAGCATTCGGATCTCGTTTATTTTCTTTAATTATGTTTGTGTTAATTTTAGCTAGCTGTTTTTCTTTACATTTGAGCATGAACTAAGCACCTTAAGGCAAGGGTTAGGGATTTGATTTTTTTGAACCGTTGCAAGTCTGTACAACAGCTCTTAGCTGGCTTTTGAAAGAGTGTTAATGATTCTTATTTTGATTAATCAAGTTGTATTGGTTGGCCATCTCTACAATTTGCTTTTTAGTATGAACTTGGAAAAGGATGTACTAATTGACCCCTTTAACATTCTCATTAGTTGAATCTGTTTTTGGATTTGTGAGTGAGCTAGGAATAGCCTCTCCCTAATGCAATAAAAAGAACACTAAAGCTTAAAGATTAACTAAGAGAATGGAAATAAAATTAATGATTGACTTTGGAAGAAGCATAGGTGTTGTTTTGTGGTACTAAGACAATGCAGAATTGTTCTAGCATCCTGTAGCAGTCAACAAATGAATTCCCTAACCTGAGTCTGTTTTTATTCAATTTGCACAAAATACCCATCAAACCATCTTCTAAATTTACCTCTCAATTTCTTAGTCTATTTTTGGTCTTTTAACAAACTAAGTTTTGGTTACTCTTATTCTCCTAAATAGTGGCTTTTAAGAAAACATTTTGCTCAATTATCCCTATCGATAGGCCTTATTTACTAAACTTCAGGGTGTACACTTGCACTTTGTGTTTGTCAACAGTTTCCTCTCTCAAGCTCAGCTAGTCTCTTACTAACATGTAGACTTAACCTCTTGGTCTATTACCCACACACAAGCAAGACATTACGAACTTCCCACTAATTACCACCCCTTAGAAGAACCATTGTGATCCCATCCTCTCTCGAGCTCAGGGAAATCCCGCTTGTCATCACGATTCACAAATAATTCCCTTAGAGATAATAATTCATGCTTCTATTAGTAAAACCTAACTCTCGCACGATAATTTACAACAGTCATACATTCAATATTCTAACCTCAATTTTACTATCTCAAGCTAAAACTTAAATCAATCCAACAATTTAATCTTTGATTAGGAGATTAA
>JAOANK020043995.1:0-20357 GCA_026257165.2 Telfairia occidentalis | reverse complement strand
GAATTTTCCTCACCAAAATTCGATCCCACCATCTACCTTGCTTTGGATCCAAGAGAATAGTGAGTGCATTCGAGTGGTGGTGTTCGTGTTGTAGTTGATAGATTATCCATAGGAATTATGTGAAGAAAGTGTTCTTCAAAGGTAAATTTTCGTTGTTTGTATTTTAGTTCAAAATGCATGTTGCTTCTCCCAAATTCATTTTGAATGCATTGTTCATTCACTTCTGCTGGGAATTCGATTCCTTCAGTAACTTCTTGGATTCTCAACTCAATCTCTAAAGGAATAGCGGCCATCATCGTTTATTCTAGTTATGCAAAAGAAATATGGGAGGAGCTTAAAAGAACGATTCCAACAACATAACGAACCAAGAGTTTATCAGTTTTGGAAAGATTTAATTACCACCACACATGGATCTCTATCTGTTGAGGCGTATTACACAAAACTGAAGGCAATTTGGCAAGAATTATGCGAATATCACCCTACGAATGTCTACTCCTGTGGAGGTTTGCAACATATATTGAATTATCTACATTCTAAATATATCATGATTTTTTTATGGGTTTAAATGACTCATTCGCAAGTGTTAGGGCACAGATCCTCCTTATGGATCCTATTCCACCGATCCACAAAATGTTTTCTCTTATTATTCAAGAAGAGAGACAACGATCTGTTGGTTAGAACTCCAATTTGCAGTCAATTTCTCTACTTGCATCAGATACTTCAAAGAAACAAAATCATTAGCAGCCTCCTCAACAATCCAATGATGCAACACATTCAAATGAACGATTTAACGGCCCATTTGTTCTCATTGTGGAATGAAAAGACACATCAAGAATTGTTGCTATAAGCTCCATGGTTATCCGCCTAGGTATAAATAAAGCAATAATAATTTTGCGCCACCTAGCTCTTCGGGTTCTTCCATTTCTAATCAAGTTGCCGATTCTTCTACTGATTTGAGGTCTCAAGTTCCACAGTCATCTTTTTTCTCCAGTCTCATTGCTGGCCAATATTCCCAGCTAATGAACCTGCTGCAATTACATATCCCTGCTGCGAATTCTGATAAAATTACAAGTCATCTGGTTACTTATGTAACAAGTACTTGTTCTTCCTTTTCTTCATCACACATGAACTCACCTAGTTGCTGGATTGTGGATTCTAGTGCTTTTAGCCACATCAGTTATTTCAAAAGAAATTTTACTAATCTCCAAAGAATTTTTAATACCACAGTGGTCTTGCCTACTCTTACTCGGGTATCTTTGCAGTTTATGAGGGATATTAATTTGTCTGATGAATTAGTCCTGAAGGATATTTTGTTTGTGCCTGAATTTACTTATAATCTCCTCTCCATCAGCTTTTTACTTCAGCATGATCAATATTTAGTTGAATTCTCTAAACATTGTTGTTTTATTTAGGACAGGTCAAAATCGAGAATGATTGACAAGGCTAGTTGCTGGGATGGCCTTTATTTGCTAACTCTATCGGATTCTTCATTGTGTAATGTTGTTCTTACTTGTAACGTTTCTGTCGATACTTGGCATAGTCGCTTAGGCCACTTATCCTGTAAATGTTTAGCTCTTTTAAAACCGCAGTTGATTTTTTTTTTTTTTTTTTTGTGATTGTTTGTATTCTGCACCTTGCCACATTTGTCCTCTTGCTAAACAAAAGAGACTCTCCTATGTTGTTGAATCTACTTTCGATTTAATTCATTGCGATATCTAGGGGCCTTTTAATACTGCTACATATGATGGGTATTCTTATTTTCTCACCCTTGTGGATGACGGTTCTTGATTCACATGGGTCTACCTCATGAGAAGAAAATCCGATGCTTTATCTATCATTCCACTAATTTTTTGTCTAGTTCATACACAATTTTTTGTTGTTATAAAAGTATTTAGATCAGATATTGCACCAGAATTGAGGTTTAAGGATTTTTTTGAAACAACTGGGACTCTTCATCACTTTTCATGTGTTGAACACGCTCAACAAAACTCTGTGATTGAGCGTAAACATCAACACCTATTGAATGATGCCCGAGTCGTTTATTTTCAATCTCAGGTTCCTCTACGTTTTTGGGGTGATTGTGTATTGACAGTCACTTATCTTATAAATCACACACCCATGCCTCTTTTAAACAATGTTACTCCTTTCACAGTGCTGTATTAAATTGATGTTGACTATGATTTCATGCGTGTCTTTGGTTGTCTTTCTTATGCATCCAAGCTAGTTGCTCATTGTGCTAAGTTTGATGCTCGGGCTGTTCCATGTATTTTTATTGGATATCCACCTGGGGTCAAGGCTATTAGTTGTATGATATTGTAAATTGAAAGGTCATTATTTAAAGGAATATTAGTTTTCATGAAACTTTATTTCCTTTCCATTCTATTACTACTTTGGACTCAGAACCACAATAATTGTTTCATGAAATAGTGTTGTCATGCCCATCTCCAGCCACTTCTGATTTGTCTTTTAGTGATGATTTACCATCACTTTTACAACCAGCAACCACCCACCCCACTGATACCTCTGAGATCCTTTCTTCAGCTTAAGTCCCATCAAATACAAACTCATCTGACCCTATTTTGTCTTCTTTTGCCAGCCCATTGTTAGACATTGAGCCATCTATTGTTCATGCTTCTATTACATAGCCAAGAGATACGTCTCAACTGCCCGATTCGCCCTTCATTTCTTAGCCCGATTGTTTGACTGATGTACCTTGCAAATTCAGTCGTATACTCAACCCCCCTTCTCACTTAGAGGACTTTCATTAATTTTTTAAGCAATTCGGGTTTCCCTTCTTCTTCTAAAACTTACTATACCTTACAAGATTTCTTATCCTATGATAAAATTACAACCTCCCATTCAAGGTTTTTGTTCAATGTCACAATCGAATTTGAGCTCTCCTTTTATCACTAGGCTATTAAATTTCCTCATTGACATTCAACTATGGAGGATGAGCTTGCTGCCATAGAAAGAACAAATACTTGGAGTGTGGTTCCTCTTCCTCCTGATAAAAATGCTATAGGCTGCAAATGGGTATATCAAGCAAAATATGAAGATGATAAGACAGTGGATCGTTATAAAGTACGATTAGTGGCAAAGGGCTATAACCAACAGGAAGGAATTGATTTTTTAGACACCTTCTCACATGTTGCCAAGCTTGTTACAATAAAAGTTCTTTTATCCCTAGCTGCATCTGTTGCTTGGCCTTTGGCTTAATTGGATGCGAATAACGCTTTCTTGAATAGTGATCTTTTTGAAGAAGTTTTTATGTCTTTACCCTTGAGATATAATAATCATGGTTCTTCTAATCAGGGGGAGAAGATGGTCTGCATATTAAATAAGTCTATATACGGGTTGAAACAGGCCTCTCAACAATGGTTCACTAAATTTTCTAATGCCTTAGTAACTCATGGATTTGCTCAATCTCGGCCGATTATTCTTTGTTTACTCGTGGCATTGGTAATAGTTTTGTTGCTCTACTGGTTTATGTAAATGATATTGTTTTGACTGGTCCAAATGCTTCTGAGATTGATTCTGCAAAAAGGATTCTTCATTCTGTTTTAATGATAAAGGACTTCGGCCCTATGAAATATTTCCTTGGTTTGAAAATTTCACGTTCTCAACCGGGTTTATATTTGTCCCAACGCAAGTATTGCTTGCAAATCCTCGAAGATACATGTTTTTTAAGTGCTAAACAAGCAAAATTGCTAATGGAGCCGAGCCTTAAGTTGTCTACTACTATTGGCCCGCCTTTAAGTGATGATGATGCCACTTACTATCATCATTTGATTGGTCATTTGCTTTATCTTAAGATTTCCAGGCCAGATATTTCTTTTCCCATTCATAGATTAGTCAATTTTTAACAACCCTTTGAACTGATCATATGGATGCTGTCCATTATCTTTAACGTTACGTGAAGGACATTTTTAGTCAGGTTATTCTACTTGAGGCCTCTTCTTTGTTCCAACTGAAAGCTTTTGTTGATGATTGGGGTTCTTTTCTAGATACTCGACATTTCATCATTGGTTTTTGTGTATTTCTTGGTGATTCTATGATTTTCTTGGAAGTTTAAGAAGCAAACTACTGTTTCCCGCTCTTCAGCTGAGGCTGAATATTGAGCCTTAGCTGGTGTTACCAATGAATTGGTCAGGATTAAGTAACTTTTCACTAATCTTTAGGTCACTTCCCCTTCACCTGCCTTGGTGTTTTGTGATAATCAAGGTGTTATTTCTATTGCATCTAACCCGACCTTTCATGAGAGAACGAAACATATTGAAAGTGACTGCCACTTTGTTCATGACAAGATTGTTGAAGGTTTTTTGAAGCTTCTTCCGATTCGTTCCTCTCTTCAACTTGCTGATATTTTCACAAAGGCACTTAGGTCGGTTCAGTTGCATTCTCTTATGTCCAAGATGAGAGTTTTGAATATTCATACTCCAACTATAGTTATAATGATTATCAACTCTAGTTGGTTAAATTAGTTGCTTTGTATATATATTTTGAACAAAAAGGGTTTTTCACCGATATACAAGAATATTGGTTTTCCCTCACATACTTTATTTCTTGATAATATGTCTTACTTTGTTACCCTTTGTTTTTCAAAAGAAGAATTTCATATTTATAGAATTAAAAATCTTATTTTGATAATATAATTAAATACAATTAGATGAGAAAAAAGTTTTGGGTAATCACTCATTACAAACACACACACAAAAGAAGAAGAAAATAAACTTACTTTTCCAATTTCTACATCATTCTCTAGAGAGGCATTAGGGTGGAAGACAAATGGACCGGAAGAGAATTTCCAATTTCTTTTGGAAGGCTTACTCCATCGATTATGCCTTTCTTCTTCTTCTTGCGATCAACGTCATCATCGTCGTCGTCCGTATGGCCCTCTTCTTTCACTACCTCCGTTGATTTTGATGACTTTGACTTGCTTTTGTAGATGCCATACAGAATCAACTGGGCCGTGCCCAATACAAAGCCCACTCCATTTGGGACCTGTAAAATTATTGAGAATTTTAAAATGCAAAATTTTTAATGGGTAACATTTTTGCATATACTAGTTCGTAACATACTTTTATTTTGTTGTATAAAATGATAAACCTTATTAATTTTAATTAATTAATCGTTGTTAATATATTTATATTAATTTAATATATATAAAAACTTTATATTGTTGTTTTTATTCCTTCGCTCTTTATAGCGGGAAAATTTTGTAATGTATACTAAACAATAATAATAATAAAAATTTTCAATTTTTGTATTGTTACAAAAATTTTCTTAGAATAAATAGGTATGTTCAAGCGAAATGAGAGCAACCTAAACCATAAAAACGAGGTTGTGGGAGGGCAATACAAGTGTCATGCTCTTAGGCAAAGTGGTGGAGTGTTGCGGCTTAGCTGGTGAGAGTCCAACAGCCAAAATTATCTGTCGCCCACACTCTGACCTGAGTAGCATGGACATGTGGAATCCGATGTTGATAATTTTGTAGTTTTTATTACCATATTTATAAATAGTATTTTTTTAAAGAATAAAGTTTATAAATGATTTTATAAAAAGGTTAAAAGACTTTTCAATTTTGAAAGATTAAAGGTATGTGTTGTCACTTTTTTAACAAATAATAAATTAAGAAATATAATTTGTCAACCTGAACATAGATTAATTGGTTGAGACATAGCTTCCAGACTAAAAGATCATGGTTTTAAATCCCACCCCAGAATGTTGTTGAATTCAAAATAAAAATAAATAAAAAATAATTTATTTATATCATTTATAAGTATTGAGGATTTTATAATTAAAAGAATTAAGTAGAAAATAAAAATAATACAAAATTTAAATATATAATTTATTTATTTAAATACTATATTTCAGTCTTAAAAATATATGATCTTTCCATTTTAGAAAAAAAAAAAAAAGCAATAATATAAAAAAATGGTATAGTAAAAACATAAATTTTATATCACCATAATCTCAATGTGCACTAAATTGACCTATGTAGTGACCTATGTATTGATAAATTGTTATGTTGGTAAATCATATTGATTAACGTCAATTACTAATATGCCTGAATTTTCATTTAACAAGATTCACAATTATTATTTATATGATTTTTTTAATATTTTATGTAAATTATGTCAAAACCACAATTGCTCCTATAATATTTTTAGCAAAAAAATTATTAATCACTTCCTGTTATGTGATAAACAATTATATAATCAATTAGATATTAGTGATTGTTAATTATTATTTTTTTATTAGATAAATTTATCTTAACCAGTTGAGCTATGTTCAAATCAGTGATTGCTAATTATTTGTTATAATCATCGTTTATCCTCTTTGATGTTGTTAGTTTTCTTTTTTTTTTTTCTTGAAAAAATTTAATTTTTTCTAACAAGGAGAATTTGTCGTTCATAAAGCCTTTTTCGATAAATCATTTTCTTACCACTCTTCACAAGAGGATCTTGCAACCTTTCAAATCCCAAACAAGAAAGAAGAGGTACCGTCCATCCTTTTGATCCTTGAATTTTTTTTTACTTCATTTGTTTGTGAATAAATCCTCTTAGTTTTTATTAAAAATATGTGAGAATAAAAAAAACTAATATTTTCGTTCTTAATATTTTTTAAAGAGAAAAAGTATTTAATATTTTTTATTGATAAATTAATTCAAAAGAGTAAAGAAGACTATAAATAAGGGGCTTGAATTCGAAGACAAAGGAAATTAATTTTCTGTCCCAATCACTACAAAAATCAATCATCTTAAAAGCTTCGATTTTATTGAATTAAAAAAAATATCTTTTTTTTTAGTTCAACAACATGTGGGGTAGGGAGATTCAAACATATGACCACTTGGTCAAAGAGATATTCCTTTAACCTGAGCTATGCTCGGTTTGACTCCCATCTTAATATCTTTTAGAAGTAGGTTTCATGTCAAATAGGTCTAGACTAGCCAAAGGAGATAAAAAAAAAAAGTTTTTCAAACATATCTATTTGTTGTTTTTTGTTTTGGAATTTGGATATGATTTCCATTTTTTAAAAAAGGTGAAAAACTAATTATTATATAAATTTGATTTAAAAAAAAAAACTAAAATAAAATCATTATCAGACTTAGTGAAGTGAGAGTAAACTTTACCACCATGAAGAAGTCCTTGAGGATCATGGCATATGTTGCCCAAATGCCACCGTTTAGGAAGATGAAGAACGAGAGAAAAAATGGCATGTACTCCACACTCTTCGTCTTAATTACATTTCTCTGTATCATACACACCAAAAAAAAATTAAAAAAATGCATATATAGTATAAATGTGATAATAATTTAAATAAGAGATAATTACAATTAATCACACGTTTATAGTTGGAAAAAAAAGATCAATTTATAGCCTTCAAGTCAAGTTGTTTCAATTTTCACCTTAAACTTTTAATTTCATCAAATATAACCATATATTTAAATAAATATAACAATTTTAACCATCTATTCAATTTTGTGCTAATTCATTCATTAATTTTAACAAAGAATAATGTGAAATCTTTTGTAATTTCAATAATTTCAATAAAACAAAACGTTAGCACAAAATTAAGTTTGATTAATGTACAAATTAACCATTAAATAACTTTGTCAAAAATCACAAACTTCAATAAAAACTTAGCTCTGTTGTCATTTTTATTCTTCATTCTATCAATTTTGTTCCTTGAATATATTTAGAAAACTTTGTTGATATTTTAAGCAAAAACTTTAAGATTGCAACATTTATCTAAGTTTGAGGTTCAATATGATAAAATTGAAAGTTTAGGGTCAAAATTATTTTTTTCTTTTTATAAGGATGTATTTAGCAATGTTTTGAGCATCCCAAAATCACTTTTGTCTGACAAAATTTAGGCGATTCTTAAATTTTTTGCTTGACAAAAGTGATTTTAGACATTACACACTATACTCTTGTATTTTTAGAAGTGAGTTGAAACACCTCTTTTAAATAACAAATTTGCAAATCATATCCTTTTGTTAGTAAACTTTGACATACATAGAGTAAACCACATATTCTAATTCCATATTAAACTGGTTAACAACAAAATTTAGGGGAAAAAAAACAAATTTTACCACCAGTTGATTTAAAGTATATCAATTTTTATCTTAAACTTTCACTATTATCAAATTGTACCTTGTACTTATATAATTGTTGCAATCTATGCATTAAACTAGTATACTAAGTATTGCAATCTTACTTCTTAATAAATTTTTGTTTGAAGAATTATATTTATTTATATATTATCATGTGCATTCAATCTAATGAATTATAAAATATACGTCGTGCAAAATTAGTAGTGCAAAAATATATTTCAATGAATAATTTATTGAATCAAATACATTTTTAGTAATCATATGAATTCATTAATTATACATACTTATCTATAGACATCTGTTATTTACCCGTGGTAAGTAGGTTGGAACCATCCCCCACATTGGTTCAACTCACAACAATATTTGGTGACATATTTTATTTGTTATATTTTAATATTTATTTGAATAGTATAGTATTCAATCATTATTGAAATATTATTTAGTAAATAATAATTGAAGAGGATTAGACAATTATTGAGTGCTACATTTATAAATATAAAATATAATAGTTCCTATATTGGTTATTATAATACAATTAAATTATGCTCTTTATCATAATTTTTTTACAATTATATATTTTCTCAAAATTAATAAGTTTATATTTATGTGGTGTATTCATATGTACTAAAAAAATATATTTAGTTTCAATCCTTTTTTTTTTTCACACTCTAATATAATCCCTAGACATTCAAATATTTTATTTTAAATCCAAAACTTTACCTAAAAACTAGCGTAGTCCTAGTTTTTTTTAAGTCTTTCAATAAACATTAACATTTTTTTTTCTTTTTGAAACTCGATACTTTGTTTACTATATATATATATATAACTTCAACTACTTATCTAATGTAGACATCTACTTATTTACTAAATCAATAAAAGATATATATCACGTTAGATTTTTTTTTTGGTAATTTAATAATTTACAATCATAAATATACATTTAAAATATTTAGCTTCGTCGATTTCATCGATATCGATATCGAAAAATGATGAATAATAGATAGAGTTGTGAGAGGTACCATGGCAGCTAGAGGGGAAGCATACATGGCGATGGAAAAAACAGCGCAAATAATTCCAACAAAGATAATCCTCAAACTTCCATGGATGGCCAAAAGAGTTACACCAATTACACTTCCATAGAATGCAACATCCAATAGAGCAACCACCTTTATCATCGACACCTAAATCCATTTAAACATCTCCTTTATGATAAATAGTTTGCTTCTAAAAAATGTAAGATAGTTTATTCACGATTTTTATATTATATTTAACATGGATATTAAATCATTCCTTTCTAATTTCAATATTAAATTTAATACTCATGGCTTAGAGTATAAATCACACACATGATCTTACTAATTCTGTTTTTATGTAATATTCAATAAAAAAAAATTACGCTAACTTGAATATATAACTCACTAGTTAAGACATATATTATTGACTAAAGGGTCCTGGGTTCAAATCTCTATGTCCACATGTTTGTTGAACTTAAAAAAAATACAAAAATTGTAACATGAATAGAATAAACTTTTAGATAAAATCCAATAGAGATGAATATAGAAAATATTTGAAAAGTGCAATAACCAGAATAAATCGAGTATAAAAATTTAGGAGCTTTAATTTTGGCGTAATGTGCAGAAATAGTTGGTTATATTTCTAAAAGATAAAAACAGTTTTCTTACTGCAAAACTGCGAAATTTTGTTTTTTTAGTTTAACAACCGGTGAGGGTAGACGAATTCAAACACATGACCACTTGGTCAGGAAGACATACTTTTAATTAGTTGAGCTATGTTTGATTTGACAACGACAACAGATTTAGATCATATTTTTATTCTCTAAACTTTCATGATTTTTGTAATTTGGTCCATAAACTTTAATTGAAACTTGACATAAATACAAGTCATTCTTTTATATTAATGTGAGCCAATACCTATTATCTAGGTAGACAATTCTTTTGAAGCTACTATCTATTATCTAGGTAGACAATTCTTTTGAAGCTACGTCTAGTCGTTAGTTTTTTTTTTATAAAAAAAATAGATAATATGTTAAATGATCAATGAAAATTAAATAACAACGACGACTAAAATAATACTTTTATACAAAGTAGAAAGACTTAATAAAATAGAACATCTGAAGGTTGAGAGACCAAAAAGACACAGAGGAATCTATTAGACATTTCAAATGTTAACTTATTAGAAACAAAATTGAAAGTTTTAAGAATCTATTAAACATTTTTTAAAGTTAATGGTTTATTAGACACGATTTTAAAGTTTAAAGACTAAATTTATAATTTAACTTAAAAAAATATAAAAAAGAGTTTGAAAAAGAAAACGATATAAAGTTCAAAAACTGGAAGAAACTAAAATAAGATTTAAATCGAAAGAAAGACGGACCCTTTTGTCGGGAGGAGAATAGATGAGAAAGAGAGTGACATAGATGAGCTCAAAAAGGACACCAGCGCCATTGACAGTGGCGACGAGGAAACCATCAGGCCTCAGCAGCCCATAGAATGTCCATAGCCCTGCGCTCACCAGCGTTGTTGCGTATGGAATCCCTTTGTATTCCTCTGTTGATTTCTTCTTCACTATTCCGACAAATGTTTTTCTTCACACAACACACATTTCAAATAAAACAAATTACGTTCACAAGAAAAAAGAGAGTTAAAATTGCTGCAAATTTTTTGAGGGTCTATTTCTATGCAATTCAAATTTACTGAATCAAATAGGTTTTATGAGTTTATTTTTTAAAACAACTCCTAATTTTGTGATTCAAATAGTAGAAATTCGGATGATAACAACATTTTTACTTTTTTAAGTGATTTTAGATAAAAGTTTGAATTTGAAAATACAGAATTACACTAAAAAAGTTATGATAAATATAATACTTTAGGTTGTAAATCCATTTCATTTTTGTAAAAACTAAAATATATATAACATATTATATTATAAATTAGATAATATTATAAAATGTTAATTATACAAAATTTATAATATAAAATATGTTAAGAAACTAGTTTATAATATTTGAGATTGAACTAAATATTTAATTAGTAATATTTATTACTGAACACATTTTGAACCATTTTTTAAATTGAGATCTAATTTCGAGATTTATTACCAAACACATATCTAAAAAACCATAATATAACTCTATTATCATTGACTTCCTTGTTCTCAAATTTTTTTTTCCAAATCACAAACCAAACGCACCCTAAGAAATTTGGAAGAAAACAATTAGAAGTTTTTCCTCTTTTAGGTCATCTAATTATCGAGCCTCTCAATTGCTACCAACTCATTATATATCATGTGGTGAACTAGTATTTATCATCACCCAATATTAAAACACAAGTGATTAAATTAACATTTTTTGAATACTAGAGACTAATTTTTTTTTTTAAAAAAATCCAAATATTAGAGATTAAAATGTATAAACATGAAGAAACTACATGTATATTGGGCATTGGAAGGATTCTGGTGATAATACATACATAGGAGATGCAAAAACCAGAATTGAAATCACGTTCCCTATCATCCAAACAAAAGCACACATTAAACCATGAAAATCACACACACACACACACACACACATATATATATATATATATATAGAGAGAGAGAGAGAGAGAACTGACCAATAATACCAATTATGAAGCTAGGATTTGCCATGGAGATTTGGCGTAGAGGAAATTACTAAAACACCTGCAAGATATATTCTTGTTGCTGTGACTGGAGAAGAGAAAGAAAGACAAAGAGCTACCGGCGGTGGCCGGTGGGGGGAGGCGGACGGCGGACGGCGGCGGAAGATGGAGGATAAACACTACCTGTTATATGTCTGCGTCCCTGAGTTATTGAGAATGTGAATTGTGAAGGTAGTAACCTAATTTAATTTATAGAGAAATTCTAGCTTTTTCTTGTCTGTTTCATGTGATGGGCCTCCCTTACTGTCATTACATGAATTTGGAATTACTTGCAAACGCTCTTTAAAAAGATGAAGAACCTTTTTTTGTGTTGAAATTGAAACACATTTCTAAGTTCCCCATCTACTTTGACATTTGTAATATAGAAAATATTACCGTCGGTTGCACGTATGAGAATTACATTTTAATTTTATCTTTATATTTATTAAAATGATAATAAATTAATAAACAACTATATTAAGAATAATAAAATTAAATGATTCACTTGATATGTAATGTTAAGTTCAGGTTCTGTCTATTTAAAAAAAAAAATCTAAGTTCTCTTAGCTTAAATAAATTAAATAAGTAAATCATCTTTTAATGGTGTAACATTCAACAATTAATGGTAAATTTAATTATGTTAATTTATGAGTTGTGATCAATTTAATTCCTTTCTTAATTTGATCATTCTAATTAAATTTCGTTTATTAGTTCAATAAATTTAATTCTTTTTTTTAGTACGGTAAATTTCACTGTATCAAACTAATATAATTGTAAATTGTGTAGTCTTAAAAAAAAAATTTAAAACACATCCAATCAATTTGGTATAAAAAACCAAAAAATAGAAAAAAAAAATTAAAAAAAAATGGTTACCAAATGAAACCTTAATTTTTGTTATATAATTTGAAAGGATTAACATCTATTGCATTTTTGTACGTTTACTTTAATGTAATATTTTCTTCTATTTTTACTGCTTTAGCTAGACAACAAACCAAAAAACATCCCAAGAAAACTTAAACTTCCACTTGAAATAAATAATAAAAATATAATAGACAATGACCTTTTAAACCATAGTAGCAATTAACTTAAAATTAAAAATACATTGTGTAACGACCCAACTTCTAGACTTAAACTAACTAGGGTCGCTATTAGCATGCATGCTCTTAAATAAAGAAGTTATAAAATTTTTCAAACTTGAAATCAAATTTTCATAATGTTGAAATAAGTAAGTTCCAAAATACGAACTAAAACATGATTGGATCCCAAATTTTAAAATAATTAAAGAGCTAAACATAAAATAAACGAATGATTCAAAGTGCTTTGACACTTAGCTCAAAAGCATTTAAAACAATGAGACAGGCGGAAGACGACGACTTGTAAGCATGGCCTATATGCAACCACTACTCATCAGCTACATCCTAGAAACTCTTGTTATTACCTAAACAAAAAAACAAAAAAGGTCAGGGGCAGATTCACGTTAATGCCCCCATCAACTTTAAACAAATGTAATATATGTTATGATTAAGTTGAAACATAGAAAATAATGTTGGCTCATTGGTAGCTATATAGAGATGTGCCTTCTCTCCTCTCTCCCGTCTTGTGTTCAAAACTTACCATTTGTGAATTTTTAGCTGCTAAAATTATATTAATATGGCTTTGTGCCCCCCTCACATAAAATTCTGGATCCACCCTTAGAAAAGGTTGGCTATACAAATATCCAGTAATACATGCAAGTGTAACAACTCTGGATGACAACGATCTTGATCTCATCCTTCTGCCTCTCACTTGAAGTACGTGTGAGGGCTTCCTAGGAAATCCAACTACTACGATGAACATGCATTCCAACATACGCTCTATTACGCAAAGGTCCAAAAAATAACAACACATCATATAACCGAAGCCCATGGCATCCAATATACTATATTCCAACGATGCCTTTGACATCCATAATCCACATACAATGGTAATATCAAGCTAAATGCAATTTCACATCATGTACCACATAATTTCTATTACATAACATAAACATAATCACAAAATACATCACACAACATCAAACAATCATCTGACCTTGCCCGAAGACTTATCCAAGAGCGAAATCGCTTACCTATTCCTCGAAAAACAAGCAAGATGATCCCAGTGGCTCAAGTTATGGTCCTTCTAGCAAACCTAGTAAAAAAACTACATATTTGTGCCTTTACTTCCCTAAAATAAAATTTAAATTCTAATTAAGGGAGAAAACTAGGATTTTGAGGGATAACCACTGCCGAGATTATATTGTACACTCACTATTGAATTGAAGTCCATGTGCTACCACAAATGGGCGTATAGGTACTAGATTCAGATTCTACTCAACTCTAGGAACTCAACGTCACAAGAATCAACCCGATCGAAGCCTCCACGTGCCGCCAAACATGGCTTGAAGATTACCGCAAAGCTACATGCGCCGCCACTGTAGGACGTTTTTGCCGTGCGTGACACTTCACCGTTGCTCCAATCGTCGTTCTGCTTCTGCCAACGCATAGATCTCGTCCCTGTGGCTTCTTCCCGACCCTTCGTTTTCCAAAAATGCCTCCCTAGTAGCCGAGAAAAGGAAAAAAAGTGATTAAAATGGAGAAAAACCTAGGGAAAATATGACGAAGACAACTCCTATACTGCCTTACAGTTTAGTAGTTGGTGTAAGGAGGAGATAAGGAAGCTGCTCTTGAAATACCCACTCGAATGGAGATGGGGAAAGAGAGAAATCGAAAGGAGAGAGACAGAAAAGCCTTGCCGCAGCCCCATCTGTCGCCTACCACCTATTGTTGGTCGCCTATGCCATTGGTGGTATGTGGTGCATGTGAGAGAGAGTGATGGAGAATGAGGTTTTTGCACGAAAGAGAAAAGGAAAAGTTGAGAGAAGGGTTTCTTTTTTGGAAAAAGAAAAGGGTTTGGTGGCTAGGGTTTCATAACTTATTGTTCTCCCTAAACCCTAATCCTAGCCCAACTACAAATTTTTTTGAAAATGTCATTATCTTTAATTTTACTTTTTTCCAAAAGATAAAATCCTCTTATTTCAAACAAAACAAATCATAATTATTTTTTTCCCTCCAGTAACACCATAACAAAATATTCCCTATTAATTCAAAACAACAACTTAAATTTAATTAAAAAATAACGGGACGTTACACCTTGAATCAATTTGGAACAAAATAATAATAAAAAGACAACAATAAGTGTATGCTTTACATGATTTTCTTTACAAATAATAATATTTAGCATATAAAAAAGGTCTTATAAGATTGAGAAAAACCTAAATTTATTTAGCCAAAAAAAGTTAAAACAACAATTACAGTACAAACATTCTATAACACGACTTAGTAAAATGCAATGTAGTATAACAATTTAAAGTTTAAAATACAATGAATTAAAAAAGAAATTATAAGATCAAAATATACCTTGAATCAATGAATTTGACATAAAGTAAAAACACAATTATTCTTTTCTTATCAATGAATTTATTTACAAATGCACGAAAGTATTTATAGGAAGGCAAAAATAATGTTTGTAATACCTTTACCCAAAAAAAAAAGTTTAAAATTGATTATTTAATATGTAATTATAGAATTTGAAGAGACCAATATCTATTGCATTTTTTAACTTTACTTTAATATATTATTTTTATTTATTTTTCGTGCTTTAATGATAAATGGGCAAAAAAAAAACTCTTTATCTAAATAAAAAAAAAAACTTTATTTTCACTCTAAAAAAAACATTTTATTTTCCATGCACTTGAACAAAAAAAAAGATAAAGAAAAAGAAGAAGACTAATAATCCTTTTAAGCCATTAACAACAATTAACTTAAAATTATTAATTATTTATTTATAAAGAAAATTATGGTAAGCATATAATTCTTACGTAAAATTATTAATTATTAGTTATTAATTAACTTAAAAGTTTTACGCTTACTTTAAAATAGCATTTTTCTTCTATTTTTCATGGTTTTAACTGTGAATAACCAAAAAATCTATCTTCACGAAAAAATCTTCACCCTCAAACACTTCATCTTCCATGCATTTACTTGAAATAATAATAATAATATATAAAAACAATAACCTTGTAAGCCATTGCAACAATTAAAATTAAAATTTAAAATGCCTTGGATCAATTTAGGACAAAAATAGAAAAAAAACAAAGATACAACAATTGTATAATTATCATGATTTTCTTTACAATAATATTAATTTGGCATAGAAAGGTATAAGATTGAGAGAGACCTAAATTTATTGGGCTGAAAAAGAAAATCAAAGCAACAATTTCAATACAAACATTATGTTAACACGACTTTGTAAAATGCAATAATGTTATGCAATAGTTTAAAATTTGAAATAAAACGAATTAAAAAAATGATAAGATTGAAATATACCTTCGATGAATTTGACATAAAGTAAGAACACAATTATTCTTTTCTTATCAATGACTTTCTTTAAAAATGAATGAAACTATTTATAGGATCATCATACATTTACATAAAAAAAAAAGAAGTCTATAATTGATAATTTAGTTTGTGTTTATAGAATTTGAAAAGACCAATATCTATTGCATGTTTTACCTTTACTTTAATATAAAATTTTCATTTATTTTTCATGCTTTAATGGTAAATGAGCGGGCCAAAAAAAAAAAAAAAAACAAAACTCTTCATCCTTACATACAACTATATATATATAGATATATATTTACTCTAAAAAACATTTTAATTTCCAAACATTTTCTTGAAAAAAATCAATAATCCTTTAGGCCATTAGTAACAATTAATTTATAATTATTAATTATTCATTTGAAAGAAAATCATGGTGAGGATACACTTCTTACTTAAAATTATTATTTATAATTATTAGTTATTAATTGTAACATCCCTATTATTTGATTCTATCATTAATGAGTGTTATTTTGAGATTTTTTTTATTAAATGTTTGAACATTAGTTGGGCTAGTTAGGTTAATTTTGGAGTAAAGAATTAATTTGGATTTACTTTTGGAGAGAGAAGATCAGAGAAAGATTATGAAAGTATTTGAGTTTAGAATAAGATAAGATAAAAGAAGATAAATTAGGGGAATCACATATTTGTAAATAAGAGGAAATGATTAGGGTAAGTATTTTATGTGTACCCCTGTCTAAAGATAAGTTCAACCCTAACCACCCAATTTTTTTTTCCGAAAGAAAAATCCTTCCATCTTCTTCCTCCCCCTTCCTCCCTCCTCCATTCTTTCTCTCTCACGCATTCACTCTCTGTCACTCTCCCTTATCGCTGGCGACATCTCTTTCTCTTTCTCTATCTCCGGCGACAACGGCGACGTGGCCTCCATATCTAAGGCGAGAAACCCTAACGGTGGCGACAAGGTTTCCTCTCCCTTTCTCTCTCTCTCTTTCTAGTAAACTATACTCACTAGCGGCCAGGTGTTTCTTTTTCGACAGTCAATAGGCAATGCTGCAATATTACCACATGCAACCACTAGGCGATAGTGAGGCTCCGACAGCGATTGCAGACGACCATGAGCGACGACGACGAAACCCGTATTTTCCTCCAAACTACGAGCTTCAATGGCATGTGAGCTTGCTGAAGGGCGAGTTCCAGCCCATGGATAGGAGGAACGGGTAGATTGACGGCTAGGCTATGCGAAAACAAAAGGAGGGATTTTTCTTGGCAGCGACACGTGGTTGCAGCATTGGACAGTGTGTTCCGGTGGAGATTTTTCCCTTGAAACCCTAATGTAGTTGTGTATTTGGACTTTTAGAATGTAGTTTAGGGTATTAATTAGACTAGGTTAATTTTCATGTTAGGTTTGTCAGAGAAACAGTAGATCGGACCACTAGGATTGCTTTTGGAAAGCTTGAAAATTATGAAAACTAGTTTCGCTCTTGGATAAGCTTTCGAGGTAGGTCAGATGATATGTTTGATGTTATGTGATGTAATTTGTAAATATGTTTATGAAATTGAAATTAGGTTGAGCCTGATGTGTATCATTGTATGGATTATGGATCCCAAGGTCATCGTATGAATGTTGTATATTGGATGTCGTGGGCATCACATGTATGACATGTTGTTGTTTGGGACCTTTGCATAATAGAGCACACGTTAGAGGGGGGTAGGTGTAGGTGGAAACTTGGCTACGCTGATTGGGTACCTTTATCAGCAGTAGTAGTTGGGTTTCCTAGAAAGCCCTCATACGTACTTCAAGTGAAGAAGCAAAAGGATGAGATCAAGGTCGTTGTCACCCACAGTTGTTATATTGAGGATCCTATATGATATTTGTGTATCTTTTATGTAAAGATAAAGAGTACTTCCCACATGAGCCTTGTATGATTGCATGTGTTTGCATATTTGAGCCTATGTCACTTACTGGGTATTTTTTATATTAATCATTTTTTTATTTTTTGTAGGTAATAATAAGGGCGTCCAAAGTGGTTGATGAAAGATGGTTGAATAGAGGCCATGGTCACGAGTTTAAGTCTTCCGCTTGTCTCCAATTGTCAATCCATTGTTTTAAATTCTTTTAAGCTGATTATTGCAGTATTTTGAACTAATCTTTTATGTTACATTTTATTCTTTTATTTGTATTTAAATTGGGATCCTAGAATGTTTTAAATCTATTTCTTTGGAACTTGCATATTTTAGTAATCATGCGATTTGTCGATTTCTTAATTGAAACTTTTATTAGTCCTCACAAAAGAGCATGTATGCTAGTAGCGATCCTAGATAATCTAAGTCTAGAAGTCGGGTCATTAAATTAATTAGCTAAAAATATTTATTTTTACTTTAATATATATAGTATTTTCTTCTATTTTTTCATGCTTTAACTGTGAATGGCCGAAAAAACCCTTTATCTTCATGACATAAAAATCTTCACCCTAAATAACACTTAATCTTCTATGCATCTACTTGAAATAAATAATAATAATAATATACAAAATAATAACATTTTAAGCCGTGTAACAATTAACTTAAAATTGTCAAATCGAGTATAACTCAATTGGTTAAGACATAATTTTCTTGACCAAAAGTTCATGAGTTCGAATTCTCACCTCTACATATTTGTTGAACTATTAAAAAAAAAAGCAATTAACTTAATTTTTTTAAAAAAAAACTTAGCTTGAATCAATTGGTTACAAAAAAAAAAAAAAAAAAAAAACAACAATGAACATGCTTAACATGATTTTCTTAACAAATAAAATCGATTCAGCATATAAAAAAGTATAAGATTGAGACGTGGGAGAGACCTAAATTTATTGGACTGAAAAGAAAATTAAGAGCAACAATTGCAATACAAACGTTCTGTTAACACGATTTTGTAAAATGCAATGTCGTACAACAATTTAAAATTTGAAATAAAATCAATTATTAAAAAAATTATGAGATCAAAGTATACCTTGAATCAATGAATTTAGCATAAAGGAAAAACACTATTATTCTTTTCTTAACAATGAGTTTCTTTACCAAATACATGAAACTATTTATAGGAAAGACAAGATGTTCATTATACCTTTACCAAAAAAAAAGTGTTTATAATTGATCATTTAATATATGGTTAGAGAATTTGAAAAGACTATCTTTTGCATTTTTTTAAAGTGGCCAAAAAACCTTCATCTTCACCCAAAAAAAAAACTCCATCTCCAACTTAATAATACATTTCATCTTCCCTACGTTGCAAAAAACACCATTTAAACTATTAGTAATTGGTAGTTCATTTTTAAGTGGAGAAAAAACCTTTCATCTTCAGCTAAAAAAAAAAACCTTCATCTTCAACCTAATAAATATTTCATCTCCCTACGTCTATTTGAAATAAAACGATTGACCTCTTTAAACTATTAGTAATTAGTAAATCATTTTTTAAGTAAGAAAAAAACCCTTTCATCTCCACACAAAAAAAAAAACCTTCATCTTCAACCTAAGAAACATTTCATCCCCTATGTGTACTTGAAATAAAACCAATGTTTGATTGGATTTATTTTTGAAAAACTAAGACGGATAAAGAAGGTAAAAAATGATTATCTGAAATCTCTCCTTTTAATATAGTAGAGATAAAAATTATAATTTTGAAATATACATTGAATCAATGAATTTGGAATATAGGAAAAACACAATTATTCTGTAACATCCCGTTATTTGAACTGGTTATTAATGAGTGTTATTTTTTAGATTTATTAAGTGATTGAGAATTAATTGTATCAATTAGATTAATATTAATTGATTTTATTTAAACAGGATTAGGAAAAGATTATGAAATTTATTTAGGTTTTATTTTGGATAAGATAAGAGATAAAATAAGATAACATAAGAGGGATTTTGTAACAACCTGACTTTCTAAGACTCAATTTCCTAGAATCGTTATAATCATGCATGCATAAAACGTTCAAATGACTTGAGTTTAGCATTTAGGATTTCATGTTGAAATTTAAGTAACCATAATTAAATAGAGAAAATAGATAAATGTAAAATTATCGGGATTCCAATTTAAAACATAAAAAGCCTCAAGAGTTAAATAAAATGCTAAAACCCATAATGGTTCAATAATACAAAAATCAA
>JAOANK020043898.1:0-20359 GCA_026257165.2 Telfairia occidentalis | reverse complement strand
TAAAGAGAGGGAAGAGAACGACACCGAATTTATACTGGTTCACCCCAATGTTGGGCTACGTTCAGTTCTCTGCTACCGATGCAGGTTCCACTAAAATTATTAGGGAGAATTACAAGAGATCATACCGTTCAAAGAGGATTTCTCACACTTTTCTCTCTAGGAAAAATGTCTCATGAATCCTTCTCATGGAATAGGATTACTCTCACTTTTTCTCTCAAAGGAAAAAGACTATCCAATTTCATTGCCAAAGAAATCCACAAGAGCCTCTTTATATAGGAGGAACAAAACTTGCTCACCAAAGAGCTTAGAAGCTTTCTCACCAAGGAGCTTGCTCACCAAGAAGCTTCCCCACCAAGGAGCTTAATTTTGGCTCCACATCTTAACACTTCTCAATGTTAGTTGTTACCTTCCTTCCATAACTGGTTTGGTTGGTATACTTGGGATGCTTTTTACACCGATGTCGCGGATGATGGTGTTGAGGAAGGCCTCACAAGGTAACAGAAATTGTTGATGACAACTAGCATTTTTATTCTAACATCTTTAATAATTCATTATCGGTGATGTTTAAAATTAAATGGTGAACATTGTGGTGTATTACAGTCTGTCAGGGAGAGGGCACCTCTAAAATTCTTAATTATAGATGATGGTTGGCAACAGATAGAGAGCAAACCAAAGGATGTTTATTGTATTGTTCATACTCGGTAGTATATGAAATTTTAATGAATTTGAAAGAAATTGCACTGAGAAGTAATCTATATGGAACTCAAGAATGTACACAATTAGAAATTTTCCTCTTATTAACTCTCTCTCATTATTTCCTTTTGTATTGGATCTATGTTGGCCTTTAGCCAAAATTTGGTTGATGAAATGAAATTGTGTTGATCTTAGTTTAGTTACGGACCGTTTGATGGTGGGGAATAAAAAAATTTAGATAAATTATGCGATCCTTTTGATACTTTTATGTTAGACTTGTATATATCTCCCACAATGTACATTTTTATTTCATTCAGTTTCCAGCCTTTGGTGTGTGCAATTTATGCAATTGAGGTGTGAGATTTGTTCGTGCTAATGACTAGGTGTTATTTTTTGAAATTTCTTGGAAAGATGATGCTTATGAGTAATGTATGATAGAGAGAAATCTCAAGTATATTAGAGTCGGATGCTGTAGAGCTATTTTTTAACTAACTATTGGGACAATATTACATGCTTATTAGTTTAACCAACATGTGGCTTTTCAATTATGCTTTGTGGAGTTATTGTTCTTTTCAATTGTTCGGTTCTCATATCATTTTCTGGAAAACCTATGTTTATGATCCTCAAACCCTGATTTATTTTTGTCTCCCCTCACCCCCTTTCTAGATCTTTTTTCGTAGTTTATTTGTTTTATTACTCTTTCTAGATTTTTCTTCCATCAACAATTTGCGAGTCAAATAGATGCAAAGAAATGAGGTCATGGTTGCTCCTTATGTAACATATCTTTCATTGATTCTTTTTTAATCGTGTGAACTTCTGCTTTCCTGTCATGTCTAGAGACAGAGTCCCAGACGACGCTTTTTGCGTGGTTAGAGATCGAAAAGTAAGCTTAAAAATTCTGAAGTTTGTTCTTAATTCTTTTGTTCGCAAGATTGTGGCAGGGGAAAGTGCCTTTTTTGTTTGAATGATGCTCGCTTATATATGAAACTTAGACGTTTGTAATTCTTCCTCGCCCTGTGTTACTGCTGGTTTCTGGTCGTCGAACATACATTTTGAATATGATGTGTGAAATATTTTAAGTTCCAATTTTTTGAAAATTCTCTAAACTAACAATGGCTATAATTTAATCAATAGGATGATCCTATGTATAAGTTCATAGGATGCAAGTTAATAAGGGATATAGATTTTTCCATGGAATCCTATAAATAGGATGATCTTTGATGTGTTTCAAGCAAATGTGTGGAGAAGAAAACAAAGAAAGTTTAAGAGTTTGTGAACCAAGTTTGTATTTTGTGAGAAATTTTCAATATAAGTGAAGTTGTTTCTTCTCAAATAAGTTTGTTTGATTCTCAATTTGTGAGTGTCTATCACAGGCTTCCAACAAAGTGGTATCAAAGCTTGAGTTTGAAAAGAGAGTTATTTTTGCAAAACAACAATTTGGTTCGTTGCCAAGTGCCTCGACTCACGAAAGACAATTATAATAGTTAGTGTATTAGTATGAAAGCTTTACTTGGTTCACAAGATGCATGGGAGATTGTTGATAGAGGCTACGAAGAACCAAAAAATGATATGGCTTTGAATCAAGCTCAATGAGAAACTTTGCAAAATACCAGAAAGAAATATCAAAAGGCTCTCACCATTATTCATTAAGCCATTAATGATACAAATTTTGAGAAGATTTCTGGAGCGACCACTGCAAGTCAAGCATGGAAAATTTTGGAGAATACTTATAAAAGAGTTGATCGAGTCAAAAATGTCCTACTCCAAAGATTGAGAGGTGATTGTGAAGCACTATATATGAAGGAGTCTGAATCAATTTTAGATTACACTTTAAGATTGTTAGTCGTAGTATATGAAATGAAAAGATATAGTGACACGATAAATGATGAGCAAGTAGTTGAAAAGAGACTTCGCTCATTGGATGAAAAATTTAATTTCATCCTTGTAGCAATTGAAGAATCAAAGGATTTGAATACAATGTCCATTGATCAACTTATGGGTACTTTGCAAGCCTATGAAGAGAAGCTTCTTAAGAAAAACAAACAGACAACCAAGCAACTCCTTCAATCCAAATAACAATTGAAAGATAAAGAAGATAGCCAAGAAAAAGGTTATCGTGGTCAAGGTGGTGGTAGAAGTAGTCGACGTGGTGACTTCAGAGGTTGTGGTCGAGGAAACTTTGGTCAAAGAAAGTTTGATTGGAGTACTTCCAACTCAAATTCATCAAGAGGTCGTGGAGGACAAAATTATTCAAGATCATATGGAGGAAGATCAAATGATGAAAAGAGATATGGCAAAAGCCGGGTTGAATGTTATCATTGTCATAAATTTGGCCATTACTCCTGAGAATGCAGAAATAAAGTTGAAGAAAATGCAAATTATGCTTAGCAAGAAATCAAGAAGGATGAGTCGTCTTTACTTTTCGCATGCAAAGATGAAAATACGTGTGAGTATCATTCATGGTATCTTGATAATGGTTCAAGCAATCAAATGTGTGGAAGTAAATCAATGTTCATGGAGCTTGATGAATCCATTGGTGGAAGTATCATATTTAGTGATGCTACAAAAATTTCAGTGAAAGGAAAAGGTAAGATTTGAATCAACTTGAAAAACGGGAAGCATGGGTTTATCTCTAATGTCTATTATCTACCAAATATGAAGAACAATATTTTGAGTTTGGGACAACTCTTAGAGAAAGGCTACAATATTTTGATGAAGGATTATAGTCTTTCAATATGGGATCATCATGACAATATGATTGTTAAAGTCCAAATGACAAAGAATAGATTATTTCCTTTAAACATTCAAACTAATGATGCAACATGTTGGAAGTCATGTTTGAATGATCCATCTTCGATTTGGCACTTAAGATTTGGGCATTTGAACTTTGATGGCTTGAGATTGTTAGCCAGGAAAAGCATGGTGAAAGGATTGTCATATGTCAAGCTTCCAGATCAACTTTGTGATGAATGTCTACTTGGCAAGCAATCAAGGAAGAGTTTTCTACAAGAATCTTCTTCAAGAGCAAAGAGACCATTACAGCTTGTTCACACTGATCTTTGTTGATCGATCAAGCCAAGTTCTTTCGGTAAGAATAATTATTTCTTATTATTTATTGATGATTTTAGCTGAAAAGCTTAGGTTTATTTTGTCAAGAAGAAATCAAAAGCATTTGGCATGTTCAAGAGATTTAGAGCTCTTGTTGAAAAAGAAAGTGGTCTTTATATAAAAGCTTTGAGATTAGACAGAGGCAGAGAATTCATTTCAAATGAATTCAAAGATTTTTGTGCAAAAAATGGAATTTGTCGACCTATGACAGTTTCATAGACTCCATAACAAAATAATGTTGTCAAGAGGAAGAATAGAACTATACTAAATATGGTTTGGAGCAAGTTGAAGAGTAAGAAGATACCATAAGAGTTTTGGGCACAAGCTGTTGAATGTGCTATGTATTTGTCCAATCATTCTCCCACTAGAAGTGTGTGGAATAAAACTCCGCAACAAGCATGGACTAGAAGAAAACCATCTATTTCTCACTTGAGAGTATTTGGGAGTATTGCATATGCCCATGTACCAGATCAAAAGCACAGTAAGCTTGATGATAAAAGTGATAAGCATATTTTCGTTGGTTATGATGCAAGCTCAAAAGGCTACAAGCTTTATAATCCTAGCATAGAGAAACTGCTTAGAATTGGAATGATGAACCAAAAAACTATAAGTATCTATTTTTTCTCGAAGACAGTGATGAAACTGGAGATTTTGTTTCTCTATCAACACCACCTCCATCTCTGATCATGTTAGTACATAACACACAACATCTACATCAAGTTCAAGTAAAGGGCCACATCGCATGAGAAGTTTATGAGACATATATGATGAAACAGAAGACTTAAGTCAAAGTTTTAGTGATCTTACACTCTTTTGTCTATTTGGTGACAGTGAACCTCTAAATTTTGAAAAAGTTGCATAGGTTGAAAAGTGGAAGATTGCAATGGATGACGAAATAAAGGTCATAAAGAAGAATGATACATGAGAGCTTTCTACTCGTTCCAGTGGAAAGAAAGCAGTAGGTGTCAAATGGGTGTTCAAGACAAAGAGAAAAGAAAAAGGAGAAGTTGAGAGACATAAAGCGAGATTAATTGCAAAAGGTTGCTCTCAAAGAAAAGGCATTGATTTTGAAGTATTTACTTCTGTTGCCTGCTTGGAGACCATAAGATTGTTAATTGCACTTACTGGTCAAAATAGATGAAAGATTTTTTAGATGGATGTCAAATCCACATTTTTGAACAGATACCTTGAAGAAGAAGTGTACTTAGAACAACCTCTTGGTTATGTGATGGAAGGACAAGAGTATAAGGCTTTGAAATTAAAGAAAACGTTGTCTGGGTTGAAGCAAGCTCCAAGAATGTGGAACAATAGAATTGACAAATATTTTCATGACAACGGGTATTTAAGATGCCCTCATGAACATTCTCTTTATACGAAGACTAACAATCATGGAGATATTTTGTTGGTTTGTCTATATGTGGATGACTTGATTTTTATAGGAAATTGTCCAAGCATATTTGAAGAATTCAAGAAGGCAATGATAAAAGAATTTGAGATGACAGATATTGGTCTTATTTCATATTATCTTGGCATAAAGGTAAAAAAATCAGAGGAAAATATTTTTATATCTCAAGAACGATATACTAGAGAAATTCTTGAGAAATTGAATATGTTCAATTCTATACCAGTTGCAACTCCAATTGAAATTCGGATGATATTATCAAAATATGAAGATGAAGATGTTGTTGATCCTTCATATTTCAAAAGCTTAATTGGGAGTTTGAGATATTTAATGTACACAAGACCTGTTATTCTTCTCCGTGTTAGATTAGTGAGTCAGTTTATGGAATCTCCTACGACTACTCATTTGCAAGTGGCAAAGAGAATTCTTCGTTATTTCAAAGGTACGTTGAATTATGGATTATTTTATTCATCATCTGAATAATTCAAACTTGAAGGTTATTATGATAGTGATTGGGCTAGAGATCTTAATGATTGAAAAAACACAAGTGGATTTGTGTTCTTTATTACCAATACTGCGTTTACCTGGAGTCCTAAAAAGTAACCTATTGTGACACTATTTACTTGTGAGACTGAGTATGTTGTTGCATCCTCTTGTATTTGTCATGTTGTATGGTTAAGAAACTTGCTTAAGGCAATTGGAATCGTGCAAGAAGATGCCACTGTAATTCATATGGACAATAAGTCAACAATTGCTCCATCAAAGAATCTGGTGTCCATGATTGTAGTAAACACATTGATACGAGATTTTACTTCATCAGAGATTACATTTCAAGAAAAGAGATTCAGGTTAATTATGTGAAGACAGAAGATCAAATTGCAGATATCTCCACAAAGCCACTAAAAGTTGATGTCTTTAACAAGCTAAGAAGTTCACTTAGACTTATGAGGAAGACATGTTTAAAGGGGAATATTGAAAATTAAACATGTTTTAATTATCCTAGATACATGATACATATACATGAATTAGGATTTAATTAAGTGTTCGTGTATTTAGTTTTTTAAGATAGATTAATTGTATGTTTATATATGTATAAGTTCATAGAATGAGAATTAATATAGGATCTAGATTTTTCCATAGAATCCTATAAATAGGATGATCTTTGATGTGTTTCAAGTAAGTGTGTGGAGAAGAAAACAAAGAAAGTTTAAGAGCGTTTGTGAACTAAGTTTGTATTTTGTGAAAAAATTTTAATATAACTGAAGTTGCTTCTTTTCAAATAAGTTTGTTTGATTCTCAATTTGTGAGTCTATTATGCAAGCTATTAAAAAGAAATAGTCATATTTACACAGGGATAAGCCAACTCTTTCTATTTTATTTCAATTATTAGTAATAACTAAAACCACAAGTTTATGGATAGCGGTAGAAGATTGAAATTAAAATAATGCCTCAATTTAATTAATAACTACAATCATTCATAAAAATTAAGAACGAGAAATAAAGAATGCTTGAATTTAAAGAAGATTCATAGAAAGGATCCTCACAAAATTTACAATTGGAATTATAATTAGTTGACCCTTGAAATAGAAATGAAAAATTAGTCACTCATGGTGACTAAGATCAAAGCCAAGAAAATCAACGTCTTCCTCCTTCGATGACTTCAGTACAAAAATATTCATTGTACTTCTTTTCTCTCTGCATGCTAATACCTTCCTTTTATAAGCTAATAAATAACTAAAAACTCTAAAGGAATACTTGACTAAGAATGAAGTTCCACAAAAAAGGGGAAGTTTCACAAAAAATCTTGAATCCCAAAAATAATTTCTAAAATGTATTTTTTCCTTTTGTAAAAAATCTACAGCTCCCAAATTGTAGGGCGTAGTCACGTCTTATTGAAAATAGTCTTCTGCCAAACTTTTGGTAGTTAGGCGTGGTCACATCTTATTCCAAAAAATCTTCTGCATAGACTTCCTTCAAGGGTGCAAAAAATGAGTCTTAAGGTTGAATTCTGTCAAATCCATGGCATTTCACTACCTCAGTAAACTTAATCATAATTCTCATATTAGCATGAAATCTATTTAAAATATAAAAGAATTCAACACAATAAATGAGTAAATTTACAACCTATCAAATGGCAAAGGAAATGATCTTCCTTAGAAAAATGAGAAGTTCATGCTTAATTGATACTGATTTCAGCTATTTTGTTAGCAGATAAATGGAGCATTATGCTAGCAAAAGATTACCAAAAGATTGATCGAAACATTCCTATAGCAAAATGGAAGTAGATATTCACATGAAAATAACAGAAATTCAAACAAAAGAGATAAAATCTTTCTTTTCGAAATCTAGCAGTCGTGGGATGAATGAAACATGGATTATTTGACCTACTGAGCCTTCTAATCAAAAAAGAGGACTTATAAAAAGGAAATGATGTCGCCAAAACAATCATTCATTGTTTAATCTTTGTTTTTAGAGTCAATTATTGAAAGTTAGAGTTATAGACTTTTTCCACCGTTTTTTTGCACGATGACAAAAGTGAAGGAATTGAAGACGAAGGAGAAGTAGCAAAACAACATACTGTTAGTGAAAGCTAAAGCAAAAAAGAAAATTCATTCAGAATCTTAATTGAAGCACATAATTCTGAACTATTCTTTTATTCGAGTTACTTGTTTTTATGAATTCATTATTTTTTTTATTCAATTTTATGTCTTTTCGTTATTAGAGCATGATCTAATCACTTTTAGGTAAGGATTAAGGGTGATGTTATTGAATTGATTTAGAACTAAAGTGAAGTTTATTGAATTCAATTGTTTTAAGGGTGTTTATATTGCTTAATATTTATGTCTTTTTGGCTAGAACGCATGAATAACTTCTCTACGTTGCAGGAGAAAATAAGAAGAGCAGTTTACCTTTAAAACACGTTAGCCTCTTCATTAGGTTAGTAGCTAGCTAAGTGGAGAGGTTAGAGATTATCACACACCTAATGCACGAATACAACAAGTTTAATTCATATAGGTTAATGAAAGTTAACTTAAGATATTTGTAAAATCTGGGAGGATTTTGAGACTATTGTTGTGTGATTCGATTCTGCAATTCTTTTGCTTCAGCATTCTATCTCAAAAAAAATAACATTATACCTTAATCAGAGCCTACTCATTCATATTGTTACAATCTGAAAGCATTCTTTTTACTTTTCATTTATTTTAATCAAACATTAGTTAACATAAAATCACAATCATTTACTTGTTCACCTTCGAATTCACTAAAAGCATACGTTAGAATAAGTTGGAATCTACCACTAATCCCTGTGGAGACGATATAATTACTTATCACTTGTTGCTGATTGTGTACGCTTACACATCTTTAGTGTAGTTATCATTGAATATTTTGACTTTACTCTGCACAAGCAACAATAGCCTGCTTGTGTTTCCTTAAAACTTGCAACAAAGATTACTCATCGTTAGTATTCAAATAAGCAAAAATGATAACAAGGTATCTTTAATGACAAAATTAACATATTTAAGAGGAGGGGGAATATGTTTCATCTCCAATTATGATGATTCAATAATTAAGGGTTTAGTGAGATGGAAATTTTGCTCTGTCAACTCCAGTGAGTCATATTTTTACAACATTGGCAAAGATGTTGCCGAGATATTGCAGCCTAATGCCATATCTTCTTTAGAGTGTAATTCTTCTCTCTCAGCTTCGACATTTAACTCTTCAGCTTCTTCTATTCTTCCTCCATGATTTGTTTCAGAATATGAATAACTTAGCATTCCTCCACTCATTAGGAATTTCAAGGCATTGAACAAATTAAACGTCACTTGCTTCTTATTCACTCTCATGGTCAATTCACCATGTTGGATGTCAATTAGAGTTCTTTCGGTTGCTAAGAATGGCCGTCCCAAAATAATAAGCGCTTCACAATCTACTTTGTAGTCCAAAATGATGAAATTAGCTGGAAAAATGAATTTCTCTGCTTTCACTAGTACATCTTCTATATTTCCTTTAGAATACGCCATAGAGAAATTACTAGCTAAAGTTTCATTATTGTGGGGCTTGCTTCTCCAATCACTAAGTAACAAAAGATAGACAAAGGCATAAGATTTATGCTTGCACCCAAATTACAAAGGGCTCTTTCTACATACTATACTCCAGTAGAATAGGCAATGGTAAAGCTCTTCCAGCCATTTAACATAACTTAGGTTGAATTTGACTCTTTAGGAGGGCACTGCACACCTCTATCAAAGCCACTATTTCACATTCTCCTAGTTGTCCTATTAAACTTCTCTACCCAATAGTGTTTCAAACGCTGTCCATATCCCTTAAATTCTCTACCATCATTGTCATCCCCTCAATGTTGTAGGTTCAGGTTAAACAGTTTTGATCCTTCTCAAAGTTCTTGGGATGCATTTTTCTATCATGCCTTGCTTTCTTGGGATGCATTTTTCTATCATGCCATTGCTTTGTCTTTTCTTTGTACAATTTAGTATTTTCATAAGACAAATGCTTCAATTCATCCAATTCATTCAACTGCAACTTCCTCAATTCTCTTCCAGCATCAATAGTAATATTCAGGTTCTTTAATGCCCAAAATGCTTTATGCTCCAATTCTAATTGGAGATGACAGGCTTTACCAAATACAAGTCTAAAGGGAGACATCCCTAGACGTGTCTTATAAGCGGTTCAATAAGCCCACAATGAGTCATCTAACTTTACTACCCAATCCCTTCGATGAGGATTCACTACCCTTTCCAAAATTCTCTGGATTTTTTTGTTGGACACTTCAGCTTGTCTGTTTGTCTAAAGATGGTAGGGAGTAGATATCCTAAACTTCACATTGTACTTCAACAAGAGTTTGGACAGCATCTTGTTCATGAAGTGGGATCTTTCATCACTGATTAGCACCCTTGGTGTACCAAATCTTGTAAAGATGTTCTCGTGAAGGAAGTTGAGAACTGTCCTTGCATCGTTGTGAGCACAAGCTACAGCTTCTACCCACTTGAAAACATAATCGCAAGCCACAAGTATATAGCTATTACAAAAGGAAGGAGAAAAAGGACCCCTAAAGTTTGTACCCGAAACATAAAAAATCTCAATCTCTCACATGAATTGTAAAGGCATTCCATCTCTCTTACCTATGTTTCCCACTCTTTGACATCTATCACAAGTCTTACTAAACTTGTGGGCGTCTTTAAACAAGTAGGCCAAAAATAACTACTCTAGAATACCTTTGTTATAGTTCTCTGACCACCAAGTGTCGTCCGTAAGGGGATTTGTGGCAATGTTCAAGAATTGAGAGGACTTCTTGTTTTGGTGCACATCTTTTGAACATGCCATCAACACATCGTTTGTACAGATAGGGCTCATCCCAATAGTAAAATCTTGCATCATGCTTGAACTTTTTGAGAGCTAATGGAGTCATCTTTGGAGGTTGAATCTCACATGCCTGGTAATTGGCCAAGTCTGCAAACCAAGGAGATCCACTTCTGCTGGTTTTTGTTAAAGTGAAGAGTTGTTCATTAGGGAAGTCATCTCTTAGTTCCAGCTTCTCTTTTGGCCTCTCTAGCCTGGATAGGTGATCTGCCACAACATTTTTAGATCCGTTTTTGTCTTTGATCACCACATCAAATTCTTGAAGTAAAAGGATCCATCTTATTAGTCTAGGCTTGGCATCCTTTTTGGTCAGTAGGTATTTCAGTGCAACATGGTTAAGTTTGGACTATTATCTTGGTTCTAGTTTGATATGCTTTGAATTTCTCAAAGGCAAACACCACGATCAATAACTCTTTCTCTGTGGTAGATTAATTTAGTTGAGCCTCATTAAGAGTTCTACTAGCATAATAACTTGGATGAATACTTTTTTCCTTCTTTTGTCCCAACATAAGTCCTACAACAAAATCACTTGTATCAAACATCATTTCAAAAGGAATTTGCCAATTGAGAAATTAGTTAATTTGAGCTCTGAAGAAAGTTTGTTGCAGTGTGTTGAAGGCTTCCTCAAATTCTTTATCAAAGAGAAAGGGTTTGTTGACTTCTAATAAGCAACACAACGACTTTGAAATTTTTTAGAAGTCCTTAATGAATCTCCTATAAAAACCAGCATGTCCCAAAAGACTTCTCACTCCTTTTACTGAACTTGGAGGTTCCATTTTCTTCTATAATTTCCATTTTTGTTCTATTCACTTGCAGCCCTTGCTTGGAAACCTTGTGGCTTGACACAATACCTTCAGTTACCATAAAATAACATTTCTTCCAGTTGAGTACTAGATTAGTCTCCTCACATCTTTGCAAAACTTTTCCCAAATTTTTCAAGCAAGTGGCAAACTCTTCTCCAAACATTAGAAAGTCATTCATGAAGACTTCCATTACTGATTCTACCAAATCTAAGAAGATTGCCATCATACATCTTTGAAATGTTGTTCAAGCATCGCATAACCTAAATGACATTTTTCTAAATGCAAATGTGTCATAACGGCAAGTGAAAGTGGTTTTTTCTTCGTCAGCTGGTGCTACTGTGATCTGGTTGTAACTAGAGTAGCCATCCAATATCTGATCTATGAAGGGTAAAGGAAAATGGCCCTTCTTTGCGGCCTTGTCCAATCTTTTGTAATCCATGCATACTTTCCATCCAATGACAGTTCTTATGGGAATCAATTCATTGTTTTCATGAGTCACCACTGTAATTCCACCTTTCTTGGGAACACACTGTATTGGACTTACCCAATTGTTATTAGCTATTGGGTAGATTATTCCAGCATCCAACCATTTGATAATATCCCTTTTCACCACTTCTTTCATTCTTAGGTTCAGTCTTTTTTGTTGTTCAATAGAATAAAAATTCCTCTCCTCTAAATTGATCTTGTGCATGCAATAGGAAGAACTGATCTCTCTTATGTTAGCTATTGTCTAGCCTGTATCTCCTTTATGTTGCTTCAACAAGGATGGCAGGGCTTCTTCATTCTCTTGGGTCACTACAGCAAAAATGATAAAAAGTATAGTGTTTCCTTCTCCTAAGTAGGCATACTTAGGTGCTCATGTAATGGTTTCAGTTCTAGTTCAGGAGCATCCAGGAGTGATGGTTTGATAGGCTTTGATTGCCTTTCTGACAGTTCAAAGGATTTAAAACGTTTATTGCTAGTTATTTCAAAAATTTTGTTGTATGCTACAGCATTATCATCCCCCAAACTTGCTTTCATGCTGAACACCACTACTTTTCTCAAACACTTTTTGAACCAAATCATCAATGACCTGAATTTTAGAACACTCTTCTAACTATGGAGGATATCTCATAGTATTGAAAACACTAAAAGTTACCTATTGATCATGTACGCTCATGGTGAATTCTCTTTCATGCACGTCTATTAAAGCTCTTCCATTAGCAAGGAATGGGCGCCCTCAGAATAATAGGTACCTCTTTATTTTGCTCATAATCCAATATGATGAAATAAACAGGGAAGATGAATTTATCCACCTGGACCAATATATCTTCTATTTTTCCTTTTGGGTGGGTAATGGATCTATCAACAAGCTGTAGGGATACTGTGATAGGTCTTGGTTCTCCTATCCTCAACTTCTTGTATATTAACAAAGGAATCAAATTGATGCTTGCTCCAAGGTCACATAGAGCTCTCTCTAACTCTTTTCCACCAATGGAAATTGGAATGATGAATGTTCCAGGATCTTTTACCTTTGGAAGGATCTTATTCTTCAAAATGGCACTACATTCTTTAGTTAAGGATAACATTTCATATTCCCCTAACCTTTTTTACTTTTTGAGGATATCCTTTAAGAATTTTACATTGTAGGTCATTTTCTCTAAAGCTTCTACCAGGGAATATTAATATGAAGTTGTTTCAGGACATCTAGAAATTTTTTTAATTGATGTTCTTGTTCTTGCTTCTTCAGCCTTTGAGAAAAGGGATGGGGTGGTGGTATTGTAGGAAATTACCCAGATCCCAGTGCAGCGAAAGTGGATGCATTGATTAGAAAACACAGATTGCACTGACCACTTTTGATTAAAAGTATTCTAGAAGAAAAACTTTTTGAAAAACTTACCTTCGAGATGACAAAGGCACAAAGAAGATGTTGGAGGGACTCCACATGATCTTCTGAGCTGTCCACGATCTACTACGAACCAGTGTGTGGGCACCTTTTTGTTTTGGGGAGAACTTAGAAGAAAACTAATTTTCTTCCTTGGGAGAGAAGTAGGAGAAGGAGGCCATGACTTACTCCCTTAGGTTTTGACTATAAGTTCCTTATATAGGCCAAAACCGTAAGGGCTTTAATTTAATTATAAAAATAAAAAATGCTTTTTAATTTCCATAATTAATTGTTCATATCTCATCTCATGGGTTTGGGCGCATGGACTCTTCCATGAACCCTAACACTGAGTCATGTCCCATTGGACTTCCAAAACCCAATGAGCTCTTTTCTTATATAATTACACCTAAAGCTGGTCCAATTATCCAATTGGTCTTCCAAAGTCCAATTAGCCCAATTTCTAATTAATTAATAATAAATTTAATTGATTATTAATAGCCAAATTAATTAATCCCAATTTGTAATTAATTAATAACAAATCTAATTTATTATTAATAGCCAAATTAATTATCCAATTTGTAATTAATTAATTAAAAAAATATTATTAATATCCAAATGAAATAATTTAATTAAGAATTAAATAATCTTTATTATTTAATTTTCTACCAAACAATTATTCGTTGCAGAGGTAATGAGCTAACAAGGGGACCTTATGGCCCTACAACTTTGAGTTCCAATGGTTAAGATCAGTTAGTCAAACTCTTCAACTAACCAATCCTACATTTACCCATGGTAAATCCACTACAAACCTGAGGTTGCACTCTTGCACTGTAGATGAGTTATGTCCACGAATATAACCATGTCAGCTCATTTGATCCTTCACAAAATGACTCGTGGTTCCAGTTGGGTGAAATTACCATTTTGCCCCTGGTCCCACCTTTTAGTCCTTAAGTACCATTGATTCTCTAATGAATAGTCTTCCATGAATCTCATCATGAAAAATCCTTCTTGGGGTATCAAAAAGGCGGGTACCCTATTATCCAAGTCCCGAACAAGTATATTAAGGGAATCACTTATAGACTCATTCAATATGAAAAAATGCACATTTTGCACTTTCCATTATTGAGTGGCCGTGAATTCCATCTGGTGTAGGAATGTTCCCAACTCCCCTATTAAATGCATTCCCAAGACACTAGGTTTATTGAGTGAATATATAAGTCACTCTCACCATGCTGCATAGGCAAGAGTTCATAAGACACTTAGAATTCATATCAAATGACCTATGATCATCGTAGTGATGTGTTTGCATTTTTTTTCAACGGTCTTATAAGAAATGTGCAAAATACATCACAATCCAGTCTTATGCAATGTCATTGCATACGATACCTCCACTCACATGTCACCACATGAACGATCTGGATAAGACTATTTGTAACAATTACAAAGTGGACTGTATCAACAGTGTACCAGAATAAGGTCTCCAACCCTATCCACGTACTGTAGACCATTTAAGTCACTACTCTTAAACTTGATCCTCTCATATGTCTGATATATACTAAGTTTAAGAACACATCTGGTGGCTAAGGAGCGATTAGACATTGAATGTCGCTAAATTTGACAAGATGCAAGAATAATTTTTAAGTTTATCTTATTTACATCATTATAGTTTACTTGACGTCATGATCTTAGGGCATAAATCCCAATAGGTATGAAGGTAGGATTATCCTTTACCGTACTACTAGTTCTCTCCTCTTTATTTGTGTTCTTGGTAAGGTTTTCTACTGTTGTATCCTTTACTTTATCCATTAGAAATGATAACCTATAAATATGAATTCCTGTATGTTTCTCACTTTCTTGTTCAACCTCAAGATTCCTTTCATTGCTATTTAAAATTGTCTTCTTCTGCACAACAGGTTGATTCCCATCCAGTATTCTACCACTTTTCAATTCCATAACTTATACTTGTTCCTTCCTTTCCCTTTTTTGGTTTTTTGTGTCAAATGGCAGCTTCCCATGCGGTATGTTTTTCAATTCAGTGGCCAACTGTCCCATCTATATGTCCAAATTCTTCAGAGATACTTGCTGACTTTGGACTACAGTATCATTCTTTGCCATATACTCATTCATTAAACTTTTTAAAGAAGTATCGGGTATAATCTGATTGGTTGGTTGTTGTCTTTGTTGATTTTGTTGAGGGTATAGTTGGGGATGGTTAGAAGTTGTTTGATTTGCTTGAATATACCGATGGTTGAAATTAGGCTTTTACTAGGTTGATACACTTTGATTTTTGATTCATTTACCTCCCCAACCAAAATTTGGATATTGTCTACAACCAAGATTATAGGTTTGGGCATAGGAATTGTTACTCCCCTAACATCCTAATTTCCAATGTAGTAAATTGATGCAGGGTTGGTAGGACAATGTTCCATCAAATGATTCTCTCCACAATACCCACAAAACACTACATCAAGTTGATTCACTATGAATATATTTTGAGTTGTATTTCCTAGAGTAAGATTCTTCAACATGTTGGACATAAAGGAAATTTGAGTTGTCAGGGTAGTGAAAGCATCTAACTCCAATTTATCTCTAGTTATTTCTACAGTTTCAACTTCTGCCCTTGGGTATGACGAATGACTGTGATTAGTTGAAATGGTATCCAAAATGTCAACTGCTTCATTGTAGGACTTGGTCGACTGTGCTTCATTTGCATAAGCATGCACCACTAACTTAGAAGCCTTGGTTAAGACAGGATCGAAAACTTCGATTTGTAAAGAATGTGGTAAGTCATGATGAGGGCACTTCCTGAGCATCCCTTTAAACCTCTCTCATGTTTCACTAAAAGACTCATCATTCCCTTGGCAAAAGGTAATGATGTCTCCTCTTAACTTTACATTTTTGGTGGGAGGAAAGTATTTCAATTGAAATTGTATTTCCAATTCGTCCAATTTGTTATGGATTCTAGTAGCAAGGTCCCCAACCATGCTAGAGCATCTCTAGAAAGAGAATATAGAAATAGAGGTGTTGATGGGGGTCTTCTGCAGGCAGACCATGAAATTACCCTTGGATTGAAGCATCTAGAACATCACAGGTTATAGCTCAAAGTGTGGTGCTTGAATTCTAGGCTTCAATATTACAAGAATTTCATTGTATCTTGAGGCTACATAATCTCTGATGACTCTTTCCTTATCATTAGTAATCTAAACTATGTTACCAAGGTTAATAGCTTGATTCACTGCTGCAGCTTGTTGTTGCCTTGCAGGTTCTTGCACTACAGCTGGTCTGTTAGGTAAGTTAGCCATAGCTTCTGGCGTCTCTTCCTGATTTAACCTCTCTCTTCTTTTCCTTCTAATTCTGCTAAGGGTTCCTTCGATCACAGGATCAAGTTTTAATTGGAATTCTAAACCAGGAAAGTCGTTCATGCACTTGTACAGCACTTACAAATCACAACAGCTTAGTTAGTGCCTTGAAGTACAGAATTCGCCTAAATTCAACTTTAAAGTTATTTTTGTTGCACTTAATCCCTGAAAAATAGCACCAAAAACTTGTTAAGAGTTTTAATTTACTAAAGTTATACAATCTTCTTAGTTTAGTCACGCCTTGAGTGCAAGTGTCGACTTAGAAGTTGTAGCAGTACAAAGTCGATCCACGGGGATAAGTTGACAAAAATAGTTCAAAAGCAAGTGATTTAGGAGAATTTTAGCAACTAACTAAATAGCTAGTTAAAAGACCAAAAATAGAAATTGAAAAGTAAAATGAGAATAGAAAAGTTTTAGGTAATAGTTAAAAGAAGTTAGATTAAAACATGCTCGGATTAAAGAAATTATTGAACTGAATGCTACAAGATGCTACATCATTTTTTCACTGTCAAAATAATCAAAGAACAACTCTTAGGCTTCTTCTGAAGCTCTATAGCTAGGGTTCATTTTCATTTCACTTAGTTTTTTAGTCTAATAGTGTTCTTTAGTGTGCATTAGGAGGAGGTCATCCCTAACTCTCTCTCAATTTTGTTAAATGAATTATGCTAATGTGAGTTGCTAAGGGATCTATTAGTATTTTTTTTCACAAGTCCAAACTAAAAAGTAAAATGCAAGGATGGCTAGTCCATACTAAAAATTAAAATGCAAGGATGGCTAGTCATTACATTAAAGAGATAAAATAAGTCATTAGCATCCATTAAACGACAGCTAAGAGTTGCCGTAAGCAATCCTTATACCATTCAAGAACAAAATCTCCCTAACTCTCACCTTAAGCTAATTAGTTCATGCTTAGGTGGAAAAAAATAAAATGCAACTTTAATCAAACAGTACATACTTCCGAAAATAAAAGAGTAAAAAAGAATTTGGAGTTTAATTACACAATACAAAAGCTACTAAAGAGAAAGAGAAAAGAATAAACTAAAAGAAATGGGAGAAAATTAATCTTGGAAAGTCACATTTCTAGAATTGGTCTCCTCCAAAAGTTGTTCCTCTTTCTTCTTGTCTCTTCTTTCCTCCTTCAGAAATATTCTTTGAAAATCGGAAATACTTTTTTCCCAAAAGAAAATGATTCTTGTCCATTTTTTGGGGGCGAGCCCTGTTTCTCTTTTATATCTCTCACTATCTTATTCATTTGGCACACAAATAAGGGCTTATTTAGCCCATACTTCCACGTGGAAGTCTTTTTCTTTGATCTTTTCATGCTAGTCACGTGCTACTTGCTAGCTCAATTAATGAAATGCCAACTCACTATCATTTTCTTTCAGCTCATCAATGGCACAGGAATCTGTCTCTATAAATGAGATGTTATAGCAAAATAAAGAAGAATAGAAATGAGATCTATGCAAAATAGATGCAACTAGCAATTAATTCTAATAATTCCCTAATCATTTTCTTAGATTAAAACACAAGAGATATGCATATAAGTTTTTGTTCATAAGACACCATAAAGCACCATTTTGATAAACATATATATACTAATTCAGACCACTTCTAACTCTTATTTTAAGAGTTAACAAGCAGCGAACGAGATTGTAGGGTCTGCAGTGCTTGTTGTTGTTGATGAGACATCATGTCAATGACTCGCTGCATCTAGCTCTGAATCTGTCATCCACCTGCGTTTGAATAATGATCATTGCTCTTTCTGACCTATGACGGGTCGAGATAACAGTTGGCCGTCCTCTGGTAGGTCTTGTATCATGATTCCCCTAGGCATGATCGAGTGGATCGAGTGGGGCAGCAAGTGGAGGCAGCACCTCGGCTACATCACGCCCCTCATCATGAATTGGCGCCTCTCTATCGACAGACTTTAGGTGAACTGGATTTTACATTTGACATCTTAAGTTACGAGAGCGAGTGGAGCAATAGTTGTAGGTTACTCGTTCCTAAAGACGACACCAAATTATGATGCATAAATCTTACCGACCGAAACCCAATACTGGTCAGGTTGACTATCAGTCGACTTACTAGATCCTTACACTAATGTGGTACTCAGTCCTATACACTTAAAAGCTTTAGTCAGTGCCGAGTTCAAATAAGTGTTAAGCTGAGAGTAGTAAATTATATATACCTTAGTAGGTGGTTGACTCCACCTTATATAAGGGAGTAAGTGGAGTGCATTCATACTGTTATTTGTCACCTCAACCTGTTAGCCCCCGTCTATCCGCAATAATTGGTACGTCATATACGGTTGAGGGCCTAATCAGGATTCGCTTATCACCCTGTGTTGTTGGGTGAAGTTCATTCCAGCCCATAGGCCCTGGTTGTCGCCTTAGGCCAGATTTCACCCAAAAACACAGCTGAAAGCTTCTCATTTTTTTTATTTTATTTCTTCTCTAGTATTTTAATCTGATTTTTCGATCGAAATCAAATATTCTTAAATAGTTCCGATCTCCCAAATATTTATCTTCTCTTTTCATTATAAAATAAATATTTATTACTGTTGATGACCTCTCTCTGAAAAAGTATATTTTAGTTTTTGTTTTGTTTTTAAAATTTTGGTGTATTGTACATTATTTAACTTTGCATTGTCAAACCGAGCATAGCTCAATTGGTTAAAGACATATCTTCTTGACCAAAAGGTCATGAGTTCGAATCCCTCCACCCCTACAGGTTGTTGAACTAAAAAAACTATAAAAAAAAAGGACTTTGAACCCTTGCATTTGATTGCTGTGTTTGGGTTGATTATGGGTTTGCTGAAAATTAAATCAATAATTTTATATAACAATTGTTTTTTTTATCATTATAGCTAAATCACATCAATTTCGTTTGAATTTACCGAGCATTGTAATATGCTTTTTAATGTTTGAAGCTGAAATTTACCAAACATTAACTTACTTTCATATTATAGTTAATTTTTCTAAAAATATAGCTGCCCACAATTATTTTTTTATTTTTTGCTTTTAAAAAATAACAGCAATATAGGTTTGATAATTGCTTTGTATTTTCTAATTCTAAACAACAAAAAACCAAACTTTGATAACTTAGGATAAATTTTTCTAGAGAAAAATAGTTAGAGAGACACTTTAGAGAGCAAATTTAGAGAGACAAAAGAAAAATATTTGGAGAGAAAAAAGTTAGAGCATGAGAATTTTAGCTAGCGTTCTTTAAAAAATAATTAAAGTAAGAGAAAGAAAAGTTTAAGGGAAGAGAAATTTTAGATGAAAAATGTTAAAGAGAAAGAGAGAAATTTAGAGGGACCATACAATTGAGAGGAAAAGTAGACATGATAGAAAATGAAAGATAAAAAAATTTGTAGGGAGAGAAAATTTAGGGAGAGAAATTTTAGACAAAAATAAAATTATAAAGATAGATTTGTTAAATATATGAAAATAAACTCTGAGAGGTAAAAAAAAAAAGTGAAGTAATTTTGAAGATAGATATATATGTTAGGGTAGAGAAGGATAAGTTCAGAAAAAAAAAATTGGGGAAAAGTATTAAATTTGTAGAAAGAGAAAGGTTAGAGATAAGTTTATACAAAAATGAAAGCTTTTTTTTTCTTTTGAATAACATATGAGGTTGGATTTAAACTTGCAACCTTTTGGTTTGGGAGATTATCTGATTCGTGCGGATTCTTCCCCCAACTAAAGAAGAGATCTTGGCGGAATTGTCACATATGAAATTGAGCACAATTTTG
>JAOANK020043587.1:0-15850 GCA_026257165.2 Telfairia occidentalis | reverse complement strand
TTACGTTAATTATCTTACAGTAGGATTGCTACCACCCGATTTGAGAACCCAATAGAGAAAGAAGTTCCTGCATGAGGTACGTTTCTTTTGCCATTGTAATTAGGCATTGTGTGCCCATTGAGGAGAGTGCAAAAATTATGTGTCAATGTCACTTCTCACCGTCTAGAGGCCACTTGGGTCCCTCTCGTACAGCTGCAAAGGTATTGCAGTGTGATTTCTTTTGGACTTCACTTTTTAAGATTGTTATACTTTTGTGAAAATGTGTGATCCACCAAAGAACATGTAACATTTCTAAACTCCATGAGATGTTTGCTAATCCTAGTCTTGAGGTTGAGTTGTTTGATGTCTGGAGTTTAGATATCATGGGACCTTTCCCTCCCTCTTTCGATGGTCATGCCTATATACTTGTTGCTGTAGACTACGTGTCTAAATGGGTAGAGGCAATGACCACTAGGAAGAATGATGAACGTGTCATTTTAAAGTTTTTGCATAAGAATGTTTTCACACGTTTCGACATACCACAGGCAATAATCAGTGATGAGGGGTTGCACTTTTACTACAAAATGTTTGATTCTCTATTAGTTAAATATGGGGTTAGGCATAAAGTTTCTTTAGCATATCATCCCTAAACTAATTGACTTGCTGAAATTTCAAATAGAAAAATCAAACAAATTCTGGAGAAGACGGTGAGAACGAAAAAAAAAGATTGATCCCTAAAGCTGGACGATGCTCTTTCAGTGTATAAGACCACTTTCAAAATACTTATTGGCACTTCACCGTACAATTTTGCATTTGGTAAGGCGTGCCACTTGCTGTTGGAGCTAAAACATTGAGCTTATTGGGCCATCAAGAAGCTCAATTTTGATCTCTGAAAGGAGGGTGCGAATGGATTGTTGTAGCTGAATGAGCTTGGGGAGTTTAGGAGTCGAGCCTACGAAAATGCCAATCTTTATAAGGCATAGACTGCAAAATGGCATGATCAGCACAAACTTCTTCAAAGGTCCTTTTTTCCTTGTCAAAAAGTATTATTGTTTAACTCACATTTGCACTTATTTCCAGGAAAGCTTAAATATCAGTGATTGGGCCCTTTCGTGATCAAGGAAGTATTTCCTTATGGGGCTGTCGAGCTGCAATCTGAAGATGGAGCGACCTTCAAGGTGAATGGGTAGTAGGTGAAGCCTTATTATGGGGAGATGGAGTGAAATTTGGAGGACATCTTCTTGAATGAGTCCCCTTGAGTTGAAAACGATCTAGTTAGAGACGTTAAACCAAGCAGTTCTTAGAAGGCATCCCAAGTGTTTCTTTGCTTTTGTTGAGTTTTCTTTGCTGTTATTTAGTTGCTTGCCCAGTTCTCAGGAATTTTGCATATATCTCTCTCTGTTTCAAGAGCCATTGCACCGCTGTATTCAATCCACCTGTCTGTCGTGCTGTGGACCGTCTCACTCTCCAAGCTAGTACAATTTACTTTCCTTGCTTTGTCTTCATTTTCATACATTGAGGACAATGCATACTTTTAAGTTTAGGTTGGGGGTGTCTTGAGTACTATGTGCTGCTAGGTTAGATTATTTGTGGATTGTGTGCTGAGCTCTTGAGAATTGTTATTGATTGATGATGATTTGGATGTTGATTAAATTTTTTTTGAATAGAATTAATGAATGATTGTCCGACATGCTGAATAGTAGAATTCTCTATGCTTGCTCGTTGAGGACTATGATTATCTATGATCTGGTGTGATGTGTATGTAAGTTGAAATAAGAAAATTAGTAGGTATATTTCTGATGTGAGTCATGTTGAAATCCTTCTTTGATTCCCTTGTAATTGAGCACGTAGCCCTCTAGTCTAAGGTCCAAAAGGTTTAGGGTGTCGTTAGGGGAACTATTTCCCCAAGGAAGTCTTTGAAAAGGTTTTGGTTTGGTTTAAGTAATTCATGTGCTTATCTGGTGTTTGCATGCTTAAAAAACTTTAAGTGAAGGGGATTACTCCTCCTTTCTTCTGTGATTAGTAAGCGGGTGATGCCGATGAACATGCGGAAAGAAAGTAAGCCTTGGCCCTTGGATAGAAGTATTGCTCACAGTTGGATATTCAGCACCTAGGAAGGGGGGATAAGCCAAAATGAAGGTGAGACGTCTTGAATTGGTTCCCCTTCTAAAAAAAGAGAGAAAAGAAAAGGAAGAGATGTATTGTTCATAGTTGGATGCCCAACACCTAAGAAGTGGAGGTAAGCCAAAACGAAGATGATCATCTTTCCTTCAAGTGTAATGGGAAAAAAAGAAAAAGAATGAAAAAAAAAAAACAAACATAGAAAGGAAAAGAAATAAAAATAGAAAGAAAAAGTATCTCAAAACTCTAGTAATCAATTGAATCATTAAACTATTTCACTAATTGAAGTAGAGGAGCCTAGTGAGGTTTTTCTAAAGTCACCCAGGGCTTATAAGGACTAAGACTAGATGGGCTTGCACACACACACAAAATGGTGGGTAAGAATTTGCCTTCAACTTTCTCATTGATAGAATATGCTTGAACGTTTCCTATATCATGCCCATTATATTGCATTATGAATTAAGATAGAAGGTTAAAGCATGTTAGCATTAAAGTTCTCTTATGTGTTTTAAGTTTTGTTTTTACTCGAGACTAGTAAAACTCTAAGTTTGGGGTAGTTTATAGCACTCTAAAAGTGCTATTTTAAGGCCTCATTTTTTGTAGTTTCATGAGATTTCAGGTGTGCTTTAATGCTTTATTTTTTGAATTTGTAGGAACCGAACATTTAGAGGTGAAAATATGAATCTGGTACAGTTTGGGTTGAAAAACGACCTTAAAAGTAGTAGAATTGGCCAATGAGCAAAAAAATAAGGTCAAAACAAGTGAAGACCCAAGGGGACAACGTCTCAACGCTGAGCCAGGGCATTGAGGACCCCCAATTGAAGAAGAAAATAAAAGAAGGGTGTGCGACACACGCTTTAAGAGGGATGGCGTCTCGATGCCATATGTGATCAAACGTGGGCACGCCCCCCCTATGTTGGTCAAAGGAGCGTTGAGATGCTTACGTTTGGTGCAACCTTAGTGTTGCCTTTTTAGTAGTGATAAAACTATGCTTCAGATATGCAGAATAATGCTAGAAATGAAGACAAATCATGCTCAAGTATAAGCAATCACAAGTAATACTGGCGTATTCTAGGATATCGAGCCTCAGAAGCTTAGTAAATCTAAATGTGGCTTTTACACTTAATGTAACTTCAACAGGCAAGAGATTTATAGCCAAAACAATGTTGACTTGAGAGAGAATGATGGAAGGAGATTACTTTAATGGTTTTTAGGGGGTAAAATAATGAATAAGTAGTAAATTAGTGATTTGGCAACAAGATAATAAAAGAGGGTAGCTGATGATATGTTGCGAGGTAAAACGACACTATGCAGCAGCCTTTTCTGGAAATGAAACAACTCTTTCTGTAAATAGGTTTTATTCGTACATCTGCTCTGTCGAGCACCAAACACTATGAAACAAGCTAGCCAAATTTGTGTCTAAACTTAGGCTTGATGTTTTATTAACTCATTACCCGTTATATTTTATAGCTTCACCACTATATCTAGTGTGTTTACGAGGATAAGTTTCTTCACCTCTGCTATATCTTTGCATTCGGTTTCAGCTAGTCCTCTACCTTTCAACAGTAACACTAACTAACATGAACTACCGACGGCCAACTGGAAGCTCACTACACGCATAAATCAGGATGAAAAGAACAAAAGAAGAATGTATTTCATTTACCAAAAATAGCAGCAACAAAGCATTAGCTATACATGGCTATCATCAACTACCCACAGGGGTTTTTAGCTACAACTCATAATGGAAATGGCTAAACAATAAACTAACATTAATGCTTGAGTAAATGTTGAAATAAATGCAAGTCTACAAGCTTCAGCTGAACAAAAATGACTAGAATTACAGGATGCAAGCAAAAATGAAGCAGTAGAAAATAAAAGTGTTGAGGCACAAAAGACAGCAAGGGCAGCTTGTTCTTTGGAGAGGCTCGATTCCTTATGTCGAAAGGGTTCTTCCCTTTCTTAGCTTTATTCTTTCTTTTTTGGCCGCTTACCTAAATTTTTGTGCTTCTTTGCTTTAAATAGTGTAGTGAAATGACCCTTGACACCCTTCTAGAGTCCCACGTGTAGGAATGAGGTATTTTGTGCCTTTCTTGGACGTTACATGCATTCCATCGAATTGGAGTCCGTACACTGGCAGATTCTGAGGAGTACTCTACTGGTCAAGATGCTACAACATTTTGTGGGGGCATAATGCTACCATGTCACGTTGCTTTCTGAGCTTTTGCTGATTCCTACTATCTGCTAAGGATATAGTCCATAATTCAGTAATTTATCCATCCAATTCCTCCTTGTGATGCAAGAAGGAAAATTATAGAAATATGATAAACTTAACATTTTCTTTTTGCTTTTCTCATGCTATTTTCCTATAAATGTCAATCAAAGATTTAGGTTTATAAGCAAAATAACCCTCTTTTGGAGAGTTGTCATACCCCCATGCTTGAATCTTTGCTTGCTCTCAAGTAAAACAGATATCAATTACTCTCCAAGTGCCAATTATGCTGCATTAGTTACAAATGTCGTGGTCATTCAAAGGTAGTTTTCTCATTTCTTCCTATTACTTTACAGCACCACTTCCAATTCACCCTAATCACTTACGTCTAACTAGTTTTCTTTAATACTCTTAACTAACTCCTAAGCAGCACTCGTTTCTTTCTTTTTCCTATCCTTAAGCTTCAGCTTCCTTTACCTACTGTAATATTCCATCATTCACTTACAAAACCTCAAAACTTTTACATGTAGGGATACAAACTGGTTTGTGCTACAAATGCTACAGCATTAAGTGAATTGCCCTTTCTTTCTCTCTCTTTTTTTTTTTTTTGCATAGATGAAAAGGGTAATTTGTCACCTTCGTTTTAGCTTATCCCCGCTTCCTAGGCACTGAATATCCAACTACGAGCAATATACAAGACCCTTCTCCTTTCCCCCATAATAATTTTTTTTTTAAAGAAGAACATGGGAAGCTCACTTACTTTACAAAAATGATTATAGAAGGTACATTATTCATACTTCTAAATAGGCGCAATACCCCCAAGCTTGAAGTTGACAATGTCCTCATTGTTGACGAAGAGGAATATCTAGGGTAAGGAATTTTAGAGAAAGTTTTGAGAAGTTACAAATAATTGTAGAAGATTGAAAGTAAGGTCAGTTGGCAAGGCTTCTATCAAAGAAAAACAAGAAAAGTTGGACAGTTTTGGTAGTTAGGCACACCTAAAGAAAGCTAGCTAGCTATAAGCTACCAAAAGGAGAATAGGTGTGGGTGTATTTCGATAATAGTGAGAATGTTTCCTCATCGAACTTATCTTAAAATAAACAGACTCAAATTGAGGCCAATCATAACTGGACACTTACTTGTTTTTCAGCTCTCCAACAACTTAATATGGGCATTTCACTCACACATTTTGTATTTTATTTATTTATTAATTTTTTTTAACACACAAACAAGATAAACTACTCAACACAGAGACAAAAGGAAGGAAAATGAGGTGCGAATATTATAACTGACTAGTGGGGTACAAAAGACAAAATGCTGGCGCAACTTGCTAGCATTGCAAAAGATGATGCTCGAAAACAACATAAAATTGTAAAGCAGGAGGGGGAATGATCAGGCAGAAAAGAGTTAAAGAAGGACATGATCTACCCTTATCATTTTTTCCCAAGAGCTTCTTTGTCAACAGCGGGAACCTCTTCACTGGGTGTTCGAGGGGAGTACGATGGTAGAGGGGACAGATAAGCGTTTTTAACATTGAAGGCGCGGTGCACATCCTATCTCACTTTCAGATGTACTTTACTAGATGTTTCTATTGCTTGGCCATCTTTCCCAGTTTAGTGATTAAAGGCTCCAGCATGATTGAGAGTGCTTCTGTGCACGTGGAGGCTAAATTATCCAGATCAATGTGAGGGGCAGGGGAAAAAGGTGCATCTTAACTGAAGACAGGCTTGTCCTTGGTACGCATGTGGGCATCCACTCCTCTTTGGATATGAAGGATAGTTTTTCAATTGATCTCAACTTTTTCAGGCAAAATATCATCGGTTTCCTCAAGGGAGACACTGACTTGTAAACATAGATTAGAAATTAACCTGGGGAAAAATAGTTTACCTACGCATTTACGTGCACAACCCCTAATTTCAACCTCGATTAATTGGCTAATGTCAACTTCGATTACATGGAGAATGGTGTAGACTAACATGATTCGCTCGCGTGAGATGGAGAAATCATGGGTGGTTGGAAGAATTTTGTTCTTCAGGACGTAAAGCCAGAAGGCAGCCTGAGGCGTGAGCATCGATGGGAAAAGAGAGTAGACTCCAAGCTTGGACACTTGCCAGTCTGCTATCTCATTGCCTACAACTCCAATGAAACATCCATTTCTTTAGACTCAGGGGTTGAACATAGAGGATTTCCTTTTGGATTTTCTGACAAGGAGAAGCTATAGAAAGAGTTAATCGCATCGGAAGTAAACTTAACTTTCTTAGCTCGGAAAAACGCAAATGTCTGTCTTTCTAATGTAATGTTGGTAAAACTCCTTGACCAGTTGAGCAAAACCGTATTGTGGCTTCCCATAGAAGTTTTCCCATCCGTTAATCCTTATAACTTCTCTAATGTAGGCAGGTATGTCAAAGGAGCCAGAAAACCCTTAGACTGCATCTTTTTTGCCCGTTTGGCAGCAACGTGGTTGATGTATCGATTGAATGTGGTTGTCTTTCCTTTTACATCCTCTACACTTCTCCCTTTCTTTGCTGGCGGTTTGGATACTGCCTTCTCTGTCTTATTTTCTTTGGTTCGTTTCATCTTGAGAGCAGCTATCGGCTCCTCTAATTCGGACAAAGGATCAGAGGTCACGATAGCTTCGCTCTACTTAGCATCACTTTTCTTCTTTTTCATTTTCTTCTTCTTTTTCTCTGTACCTTCTAATGTTGGAGTATCTAGTACTGTCTCTTTCTCCCTTGTTGCAGGTTCTTCAATTGGCTTGTCGATAGGCTCTTCCGCTGGTTCATTGACTAGTTCCTCGGTTGGTTCTTCGTACCAGTCATGGAAGGGGTCCTCATCATTATTTGGTTGTACTGTTTCACCATCATCGTCGTCCAGGTTGAGCTCTACTGTTCCACCTTCACTATGCTCTGGCGCCTCGCCATGCCTAATGTTGTTAGTGGGTGGTGCTGTGAAAATATTTTCAGTACGCATGTCAGGTGGCGTGACTGGGGGTTTGCTCAGGTGTAACCGCAGATGGTTCATTCTGTGGTATAATAGGTGAAGAAGGTGGTGGACTAACCTATTGGGCGACGCTTTCAGTTGTGGAGTGGGTTTCTGTTGGACGAAGGGGCTTGCTCATCTCTTGTTTGAAGCATCTTCTTTTGGGTTGTGGTTCTTCTTCGTTTCTTTGCAACCCCTCATTTTGTTCCGTCGTTTGCTTCCGCTTCTTTTTCTTTTCTGTCAAAGGTTGCGGTGGTAACGTTGATGTCTTCTCAGGTGATTTGTCTACTGGGTAAATGGTCTTTAACGACTTTGGATCACCTGCCACTATTCGGCGTTTCACCATTGGTGGAATCATAAGTTGTTCGTTTTCTAATGAAGATGATTCCAACGTCATGGAGTTCGATGCACTGGTCACTTTGTAGGTTTTTCCAGATGGACGAACCTTGCGACCACCTTCTCCTCTTGCCGACACCATTTTAACCTTCTTGGGGGTATGGTTTTGTGAACGGATTGAAGCGGCAATGCCTGTGAATTGGCAAAGAAAAAATGAAAGAGAGAAACAGAGCACCAGTAGATGCAACGTAGAATGGGAATGTCGATTGGTGATGCATAATACCATTTAAATAGACGCTCCCAACAGTAATACTTTTGAAATTGAAAGCCACAAAAATTAATTGTACCATTTTCGAAAAATTACCCCAAAATGAAAGAAAAAGTTACCGTTGTGACACCTATTAACTTTTGTACACGCGTCCGTTTTAACGTTCCACGTGGCGTTTATTCGGCTAAAGACAATCAAATTCTTTCACATCTCACATTCCACTACTGCAACACTAAAAATCCCACTACACATTCTCTTTGCCCTTTTCTTCCTTTTTTTTATATTCTCTCTGAATTTTTACACACTACAGAGAAACAATTAAATAGACAAAACAAATAAAAGCAATAACAAGATACCTGAAAAATTAAAGTTGCAAAGAATTTTCTTTTTCATGTGAGGCAGCTGGAAGCGTTCACATTCTTTAGTTTTGAAGGTCAATGGTGGTTCTCTCCCTAAGAAAATCTCCACCATAGTATGGTTTGACTCGTTGTTCATTAACTTTGAATTCTTGCCCTATTTTTTCATCTCGTAGCAAGATCGCTCAGTGCGAAAATATTTGTTTAATCAGAAAAGGACCTAACCATCTTGATTTGAGCTTGCCTGGAAAAAGCTTCAATCTGGAGTTGAATAATAGAATCACTTGCCCTTCTATGAAGTGATGTGGCGGCAATTTTTTGTCATGCCACCTCTTCGTTTTTTCTTTATAGATCTTTGTATTCTTGTAGCAATCCATAGAGGTGCTATCAACAATAAAAAGAATGCTCTTGACTGAAAAGAAATAGAAGAAAAGTGAGAAGCAAATTTAAATCAAATACTAGGCTTCCTGGCAATGGTGCCAAAAACTTATGGTCTTCTTAGTAGTGATAAAATTATGCTTGAGATATGCAGAATTATGCTAGAAATGAAGACAAATCATGCTCAAGTATAAGTAATCACAAGTAATACTAGAGTATTCTAGGATATCGAACCTCAGGAGCTTAGTAAATCTAAATGTGGCTTTTACACTTAATGCAACTTTAACAAGCAAGAGATTTACAACCCAAACAGTGTTGACTCAAGAGAATGATGGAGGGAGATTACTTTAATGGTTTTTAGGGGGTGAAATGATGAATAAGCAGTAAACTAGTGATGTAGCAACAAGATAATAAAAGAGGGTAGCTGATGGTATGTTGTGAGGTAAAGCGACACTATGCTATAACCTTTTTCTGGAAATGAAACAACTCTTTCTATAAATAGGTTTTATCTATACATCTGCTCTGTCGAGCACCAAATACTGTGAAACAAGCCCAATCTATGTCTAAACTCAGGCTTGATGTTCTATTAACTCATTACCCTTTTTATTTTATAGCGTCACCACTATGTCTAGTGTGTCTACGAGGATAAATTTCTTCACCTCTGTTATATCTTTTTATTTGGTTTTGGCTAGTCCTCTACCTTTCAGTAGTAACAATAACTAACATGAACTACAGCGATCGATTGGGAAGCTCGCTACACGCATTAAATCAAGATGAAAAGAACAGAAGAAGAATGAATTCCATTTACCAAAAACAACAGTAGTAAAGCATTAGCTATACATGGCTATCATCAACTACCCACAAGGGCTTTTAGCTACAACTCATAAAGAAAATGGCTAAATAGTGAACTAACATTAATGCTTGAGTAAATGCTGAAATAAATGCAAGTCTACAAGCTTGAGCTGAACAAAAATGACTAGAATTAAAGGATGCAAACAAAAGTGAAGCAGGAAAAAATGAAAGCTTCGAGGCACAGAAGACAGCAAGGGCAGCGCTAGGTTCTTTGGAGAGGCTCAATTTCTTCTGTCTAGAGGATTCTTCCCTTTCTTAGCTCTATTCCTCTTTTTCAGCAACTTGCCTTAAATGTATGTGCTTCTTTGCCTTAAATAGTGTAGTGAAATGACCCTTGACACCCTTCTAGAGTCTCACGTGTAGGAATGAGGTATTTCGCGCCTTTCTTGGACATCACATGCGTCCCATCGAATTAGAGTCTGTACACTAGTAGATTTTAAGGAATACTCTGCTAGTCGAGATGCTTCAGCATTTTGTGGGGCAAAAATCTATCTTGGTTGCGTTGCTTCCTAAGGTTTTCCTAATTTCTGCTATCTGCTAACGATATAATCCATAATTTAGTAATCTATCTATTCAATTACTCCTACGCGATGCAAGAAGGCAATTTATACCTATATGATAAACTTTCTTCATGTTATCATCCTATAATCCTCTTTTGTAATTAAAACCTGAAACGATAAAAAATTTACACACCATAATGGATGAATGCTCTAGCCACAAATTTACAAAGTACATTCCAATAAATGTACATGGTTTCAAAAAAAAAAAAAAAGATGATATTTTCATAATATCTAGTGTGATCTACATAACAAGGATTTGACAGAAGAGATTCGTGTGGCTAAGCCAAACACAATATCAAATACATAAACACACAAAACAAACTAAGAATTCATTGACGATTCAGAGCAAAGGAAAAAGATGATGAGCGGTTCGAAATAGCAAAGAGTGGAAAATACTTTATGTAGCAATGAATTAAATGGTAGAGAGAACACTCAAACGGAATATTAAAAAAAAATTAAAATAAAATGTGAAGTTAAGAAGAACAAATCAGCACTGAAGAGAAAAGAGAAAACTATTCTAATGAAGAAAAGCTCATGTCGCTCACACCGTAATGATAAAGATCTTTATCAGCAACTTCAACCAGAAAATGATTAGCTCGAACAACTATCTTGCACCCCATATTTTCATATCCTGACCTCTTTGCTACAACCATAGCCTTAAAGGAAGTCGGCGAAATTTTCTCTGGTGCAAGGATCAACTTCTCACACTATCCCTCAATCTTCGAAGAAGAAGCCTGTAACTCTGAAAAACAAACTGTTCTGGAAGCAGGCACATTGATTAGAAAATGTGGATCACAATGACAACTTTTGATTAAAAGAATTTTTATAGAAAGTAGTTTTCGAAAAACTTACTTTTGAGATGTCACAAAGGTGATAGATCGCTGATCGCACCCAACGATGCCTCACCTCAAATGTATGGGTCAATCGTAGTATTAACGGCCCAAGAGACTGAGTATCGTACTTAGAGAATCGTGTTCTTTGATTTTCTTAGTTATCAATTAATTATTTCAGTTTTATCTAGGGCTCACAACTTCATGCAACGGTGCTAAAATTAAAGAAAGCTATAAAATGCATGGTAATGGTGAATTACTCGAGGGAAAAGGGGGGTTCTAGGTGTTGGCTTGGTGAATGAATTATTTAGGCAAATAATTAGCTCATGGGATGCAATTTATTACATTTTTTTCTAAATCTAAGGTTAATTGACTCGGGTTTCCCCCTCTCGAGGTAAACCAACTCTCGCAAGAAGAATTTAAGAGCGGCATAAAGGAAACCTATCTTGGACCTCACAAGCTCTCCTATCACTCTCATGCATAGAAAAACTCACATTTAATTTCCTTGATCTAATTTACTTCCCTCTCTTTCGAGCAAGATAATAAAAATAGCATACAAACATCCATTGGCCAATTGAATGCAGCGAAATTAAAGTTGGAAAATAGCAGAAAAGTTAATAAATTTCATTCCCACAAGAAAATCAATAAATCCTAAACATTCATTACAACCAACACCCTAATACCTAAGTGTTTAGCTACTGAAATACATAAAGTTCAGGAAGGAAAATCATTAAAATAGTGCATAAACAACGAAGAAGAAGGAAGAGGGCACTCCCTAATGAAATCTACGTCATTTCTACTGTAGACACGCTTCTTGAGGTGTAGAGACCAATCTTGAGCACTCCAAACCTCCTAAAACCTCCTAAAAGTTCCTACATAATAGCCCATGGTCTACTCCCTCGAAATCTATAAAAAATCCCCCCAAAAACTGAGCTCCTAGTCCTAATCGCGAAAAGATGGCTTTATATTGATCTGCTAACAGCGTCGAGATGCTATAAGACAGCGTGTCAATGCTGGTTCGAAAAAAATTACCCAAAATGCGTGTTTTGACCGCGCGGTCAAAAAGTCAGCAACATCGAGACGCTATGGACAGCGTCTCGACGCTTCCCATGTGCGGCATGGGGCAAGGGCGCTAGCGCGCATTGAGTAGAGAAGGCGAGCATTGCGCACGTGTTGAGGGCGTTGAAGGGCTGCGTCGAGCAAGGTTGAGCAGGGCAGGGGCACGGGCCTCATTCCACCCAACGCGCGGGAGCTGGATGGATGCACTGCGGTGGGCCTACGAGGCTGGCGTGCATGAGCAGCTCTTCTACAGTGTCGAGGCGCCCTTAAAAAACGTCTTGACCCTGATCACTTCCAGAGGGCGTTTTTACAGATTTAGGCATTGAGACAGCCAATGTTGGCATTTCAATGTTGCCTCTCGGGTCTTCCACTAATTTGGGCCCCATTTCTTCATTACCTGGCCAGTTTTGCTCATCTTGGACTCGTTTTTTAAGGCAAATCGACTTGAATCCAAATTTTTGTCCTTTATTGCTCTGTTTCTACAAGTTTAACAATAAACGCATCAAAGTACACATGAAATCCCACTAAACCTCTATAATTTAGGTACTTAAATAGCACTCTAAAGAAAACCAATTTTCTTCTGGCTCTTGAGAGGAGAGGGAGGAGACGGAGACAATGACTTGCTTAGATTTTGACTATAAGTTTTCTTATATAGGCCAAAACCCTAAGGGCTTTAATTTAATTATGAAAATTAAAAACTCTTTAATTTCCATAATTAATTGTTTAGCTCTCACCACATGGGTTTGGGTTCATGGACTATTCCATGGACCCTAACATTTAGTCATGTCTCATTGGACTTCCAAAACCCAATGGACTCATTTCCTATGTAATTGGGCATAAAGTTGGTCTAACTATCCAATTAGATTTTCAAAGTCCAATTACATGACATGATAGGGGAAAGAGAACAATTTCAATATTTACGTGTAGCATAGATTATTAGTGTAGAAACAAGAAACATAATGAGTTACCAAACATGTCTATTTCTTAAAAAATGAAAAACGGGAACCAGAAACAGAAAACATGAACGTTACCAAACGGGCCCATAAGAGTTGGATACTCTCTCCTATTGCTTATGGGCTTTGCCCTCGTAACAGAGAGGACGTCGATCATCTTTTCCTTCATTGCTCCTTTGCTAAGGGCTGGGGGATTTTCTATTCAGCACCTTTAATCTCCATACTTGTCTTTTCCAAACTACATTGAGGATTGGGTCCGAGAGGCTTTGAATGATCGGACTCTAAGGGTCATGCTAGACTTTTTTGGGCCTACGCTGCTGGAGTTATCCCATTGGGTTTTAGTTGGAATAAAACGGAAGATTCTTTGAAGATAAAGTCACAGATTGCTACATTTTTTGTAGTAATGTACAACTTAATGCCTCTTGGTGGTGTCATAGCAACAACAAATTCTTTTTATCTTCATGATTCTTTACACCTAGTTTGTCTTAGTAGTTTGGCTCTTTTTGGAGGGTTTCCCTCTACCCTAGGTTGTTTTCTTCTCTCCTCTAATTACACTCAAGTTTTTTATAAAAAAAGGGTATGCCTTAATGAAATTTAGTTTATTTTCGTAATTATGTGAAATTTTGGTGTGTCATTCTTGAGACAAATTTAGTGGAGTTGAGCAAGGTTCCCAATTGGTTGGTTGAAAATTTAGGAGTGCTCAGGTTTAACTCTTAATTTCTTTACTTCAAAACTGATCCTCCCCACCTCGATTTTTTTGGTTAATTTCAATATGGTCCTTCTATTGTTTTTGAAGTGCTTTTGAATTGAGCCAAAATCAAATTGCTTTGTCAGTTTAGTTTCAAATAGTATGTCAGCATGGCTTGTTTTCAAATTTTGCTATTTTTCTAAAATTGGTTTGGTTTTGATTTGTTTGGAAAACATAGCTGCCTGGCAAATCAATTGAAAGTTTAGGAACTAAAATGAAATAATCATGAAAGTTGGGATGAAATAGGATTTAAACCAATCTTATTACATATCAAAATTTTAGGAAAGGTTGTTAATAACAAAATAAGACCCTTAAGGAGAGCATCAACCCAAACACATACCCCAAACTCATCAACCAAAAGCAAACCAGTTCTTCCCCACAGAAAAACATGTTAGCAGTAAAACATGACATCTTTCACATTTTCTTTGATTCTTGGTAATGCTTGAATCTCCACATTCCCACCACCCAAACTCGTGGAACCGCTTTCGGATGAATTGCCCTCCATGTAATTTCGAGCACGAAATGCTGCTAGATGGGCATAGTATGTTGGCGGAACTGCAAATCAAATCGATATATTCATGTAAGCATAAACGACATTTACGAGCAGTAACTAAACTGAGAACCGGTGGATTAGACAGTTAAAAAGGTCATTCCCAATGGAAACAGACCGTGTGCACCTTGCATAGCTAAAAACAAAACAACAACAATATATAATTTAGGCATCGCACCAAAAGGTTGTAAACAAAATGACCTGACAAGGGGAAGAGAACAATTTCAACATTTACGTGTAGCATAGATTATTAGTGAGCATTTGCATTGCATCTGCACTGAAATTATTTTCGTCAAATAGAATGTGATAATGTGATAAGTCAATTTAGATTTCAAGCAGGCACAGATAGAACATGCTGAGTAAAAAATAGGAAAAATGTGAAAGATCGTGCCAGCATGGCTGTTTAAATAGAAATCAAATTTGGTAGGATGACAAATTTTTTTATCAACGACCGTACCTATCAAATAGAAACAGAATTTGAATACAGCAAGAATAAGAAACAGCTTTCAGGAACCACAGAATAAACAGTATTAATAAACCTGAAAGAACATTCCGCTCCAGTCCATATCCGGAGTGGCAGGAAAAAGACGAGTATGATGTCTCTTTTGCAACCCCATAAAGGTTACTGGAGGTTGGTAACCTTCCTCGTGCGAAGCACACGCCTAATAAATAATAAACATTTGGTTATATAAAAAAAAAGGCACATAAAGAAAATATCTTGCCAATCAAAACATCTCGCCAATCCATAAATATAAATAGATCAACTACTACTTTTCTACCTTCCTGATTGCATCCATTTCATAAACCAGAACTTGACTCACTTACTCCATCTCTGTCAATGGATAGTGAACTTCTAGGTTAAGTAGCTTATGTTGAGAAAAAAAAAGTCTAAAGAGGTTACTCTACCTTTTTTGTTGTGCCTAAAAGTATGGAAGGAAAGTGAGTATTGTCCTAGGATAGACGAGCTGCACGTAGTTGGATATCCAACACCTAAGAAGTGGGGATAAATTAGAGCAAAGGTAGCACATCTTGACTAGGCTCCTCTTTTAGCAAAATGGAAGAGTTTGTTGTATTTCTCGTAATTAGATACTCAACATTTAGGAAGTGGGAGTAAGCCAGAATGAAGGTGATACAACCTTCCCTTCCAGCAAAAGGGAAAAAAAGAGCAAAGAAGAAGAAAAACAATGAAAAGAAAGAAAAAGAAGTTTCCTTAAGCTACCCAAACTTAGAAGTCTTCATTTGAAAATGATTTAGTGCCAAAGTAGGGACAGCTTAGAGAAAACTTCATTAAAGACATTCTGAGCTTATAAGAACTCGAATAGAGTGGGCCTGAACACGCACACACACAAGGGAGGATAAGAATTGGTCTTCGACTTTCTTATTGATGAAATGTGCATGAACGTTTCTTTTATTGTGCTCATTACATGTCATTGTGCATTGAGTTAGGAGTCTGTAGCATGCTAGCATTGAAGTTCTCTTATATACTTGTGCTTTATTTTTTCTCGGGACTAGCAAAACTCTAAGTTTGGGGTAGTGCAGGTGAGCTCGAGCAAGGTTGCAGGTAAGCTCGCTGAGAGCATGTGACAGCCCTCACGAATGGGCCTCTCGTGTCATCACCAATTTGGAGAGGGTGGGTTGCCACCTCCTTCCCGATTTACATTTTTTCTCTGCT
>JAOANK020043487.1:0-20371 GCA_026257165.2 Telfairia occidentalis | reverse complement strand
ATAACAATGATACACGAGGGTAGAAAGAAAAATATTTTAAATTGTTTAAATAAGCTAGAAATTTTATAAAAATTTTCTATATTTGAAAAAAATAAATTGCTACCCATTGCAATCATTTTTTCATTTGGAGGTAGGATCTCACATATTTTCTCTAATTATTTTGGGTTTTATTTTATTTTGTCGTAAGCTTAATTTTTCCCTTCTTTTGAAAACTTTATAGCTATTATAATTGTCTTAGCCATTTGTAGCTGAAAACGACGTTATGAAATTCTTTCTTGAATGAAATTGAGAGTTTTCTCCTTAAGTCTCTAATTTGTTAATTTCTCCAAGCAATTCAATCCCTTTTACATTCTGTTACGTCCCGTTGAATTAGTTGGTTATAAATGTGTTATTGTAGAATTAATTAAAGGACTAAGTAATTGTGGATTAATGTTGAAGGCAGAATAAATAAGTTTTGTTCAATAATTTAAGGGGATTTTTTTTTTTTTGGGGTGAAAATGGAGGAAAAGAAAACAAAGGCAACTTCATAATTAAAACGAATTACGACTAGGGTTTAGGTTTTGGAGCACTGTATAAATATGAAGATGATGACCCTTTCTACCCAAAATATTTCTCCCTCGTACTCACACATACCAACATACCGCCGTAGTAAGGGGCCGGCAACATGTATTTTATTTTCTTCTTTTATGTTTTTCTCCTACTTTCCTTAGTCTGCTTATGATTTCCTTTTAGGGAAGATTTCTTCATCTTCGCCCCTGTCCCTCCCAAAGTAGGTAAGGCAACAAGGCCTTGGTCCTCTATTTTCTTGGGCTTTTTACTAATTGAACCACATTTTCCCCTCTCTTTGGCCATTAGGAAGGCAATTTTGGTGAAACAAAGGGTCAAGAACAACCATTAGAATGAGATCTACGCATTGGTTAAAGAAGAATGGCCAACAAAGTGGCAGTGAGGTAGCACGCGCGGTGGAGACAAACTGTAGCGTGTGGCACACGCACCAATTGATAGCACTCTAAAAAGTGCTATTTTAGTGCCTAAATTATAGAGGTTTTGTTGGATTTTATGTGTACTTCGATGCAATTATTGTTGATTTTGTACGAACCGAGTATTTTGAGGCTAAAATAAAGATCTGGATCGATTCGGGGTGAAAAACGGGCAGAAGATGAGAAAAAATGGCTAAGTAACAAAGAAATGAGGCCCAAATAAGTGAAGATTTGAGAGGCATCGTTGAGATGCCATTAATGGGCGTTTCAACGCCCATTTCTATAGAAAAAGGCACGGGATGATGAATAGTATCGAGACGCCCATGAACAGAGTCGAGACGCTGTCGAAAAAAAACCTCCAAAGACACCAGCATCACGCGCAGCGCACGTACATCTGCGCGCATCAATCGTGCATCCCCACACTATCGGCAGAGCAATATAAAGTCTTATTTTCTCGATTAGGTCTTGATATCTCAGGTTTTTGTGGGATTTTCAATACAACTTGAGGGAGAAATCACTGGGCATTTATTCTGAAGCGTCTGGGAGGCTTTGGAGTGTTGGAGATTGGTCTTCCATGCCTCGAGAAGAGTGTCTATGGCGAAAATGGTGTGGATTTCTTTCGGGAGTGCCTTCTTTCTTTCTCCTCTCTATTTATGCACATTTATACCGATTTTCTAGGCTGATTTTTATGGATTCCAGTAGCTAATTTATAGGTTTTAGGGTGTTGGTGTAATGAATAATTAGGATTTATTGCTTTTCTTGTTGGAATGGTATTTATTACATTTTCTACTATTTTCCAAATTTATTTTTTAGTTGCATTCACTTGGCCAATGGATGTATGTATGCTATTTTTAGTATCTTGCTCGAGAGGGAGGGTAGTAAAATTAGACAAAGGAAAATAGATGTGAGTTTTGCTATGCACGAGAGTGATAGGAAAGTTTGTGAGGTCCAGGATAGGTCTCTTTATTTAGCTTTTAAATTCTTGTTGCGAGAGATCGAATAGGGAGTTAATTGCGAGAGTTGGTCAACCTCGATAGGAGAAAATCCGAGTTAAGTAACCTTGGACCTAAACAAAGTGTACTAAATTACATCCCATGAGATAATTAGTTGCCTAAATATTCCATTCACCAAGCCAACACCCTAGAACCTCTTGTTCTCGTGATTTATTCACCAATACCGTGCATCTTTTATTGCTTTCTTTAATTTTAGAAATTATTGCATGAAATTGGGACCCCTAGATAAAACTGAAAGAATTAATTGATAACTAGAAAATTAAAGAACACGATTCACTAAGGACGATACTCGGCCTCTTGGGCCGTTATTACTATGATCGACTCGTACACTTGTGGTGACGCTTTGTTGGGCTTCAAGAAATTTTTGGCATCGTTGCAGGGGAATTGGTGCGTTTCTAATATTTCTACTTTCGAGGCATTTAAGTAGGTCTTAATTTAGGGTGTATTTATACGATATTTTCATTTTTTCTTTATTTTTGTATTGTTTTGGTGTATGCCCCATATTTGAGGCACTGACCCTATTCCTCTTGATCCCGAAATCGAACGAACTTGCAGGAGAAATCTAAGAGAACAAAGAAGAGCATTCGATCAGATGGCCAAGTAAGGAGGAGACCACGAGCTATCCGCAATTATTCGAGCACACATTCCCGAATGCTCAGCCAGGGTTCATACACACACCAATTAATGCAACGCATTCTGAATTGAAGTCGGGACTCATTCAGATGGCTCAGGATTGTGCTTTTAGGGGTTCAATTGTGGAGGAGGCGTATAAGCATATTCGTTCATTCCTTGAGATTTGCAGCACAGTTCAGTTAAATGGGGTTTCTAATGACTCGATTCCCTTACGCCTATTTCCTTTTTCTGTGCAGGACAAGGCGAAGGACTGGTTGGAGTCCCTACCGGCTGATAGCATTTCTACATGGGATGAGCTTGCCCAAGCATTCTTCAATAAATTCTTTCCTCCAGCAAAGACACAGAGCTTAAGGAACGAGATCAACAATTTTAGATAGGCTGATGATGAGCAGCTTTATGAGTCTTGGGAGAGATTCAAGGAGTTGTTGAGAAAGTGCCCATAGAATGGATATCCTAATTGGCTCCAGGTACAGTCTTTCTATAGTGGTTTAACGAGTACTAATAAGTCAATTGTGAATGCAGCTACTTGAGGGTCGATTTTCTCCAAGCCACCTGGTGCTGCTCAAGCTTTGCTGGAAGATATGGCAGCTACGAGCTATAATTGGCCCGCAGAGAGAACAGTTGCTCGAGTCCTGAGTTTACATGTGATTGATGAGGTAACTACTCTTCGAGCACAAACAACTTCACTAACTAATGGCTTGCAAAATCTGACTATGCAAGGAAAGCCTCAGTCGATTGCATCTATGGGGCTTATCAATGTTATCCTACTTGGAGCAAGCCAACTACATCAACAAGGGCTATAGTTTTCAAGGAGCCCAACAGAATCAGTTTGGAGGCCAGCAAAACCCAATGTAGAATCAATACCACCTAGGTATGTGAAATCATGAAAATTTTTCTTATTCTAATAAGAAGAATGTTTCAGTGGGACCTCCTTACTATTCATCGTCATCCCAGCAGCAATCTGATGACCCATCTTCAAAGCAGATGCTGGGAACATTCATTAAGGAGTCTCATAATTGAACAACAATCCTGGATAGTAGGATGGACAGCCAAGAAAAGGCCATGAGGAATCTAGAGGTCCAAGTTGGACAGATTGCCACTGCATTAAGCACGATGCAAAAAGGTAAGTTCCCTTGTACCACTCAAGTTAATCCTAGGGAACAGTGTAATGCTATTATGTTTAGAAGTGACAGGACCTTAGCCAAAAATGAGAAACATGAGACTGCGAAGAAAAAGCCCGAGGAGAAGACTAAAGAAGAAATTGTTGAGAAGAAAGAGAAAGAAAAGAAGGCTGAAGAAAAGGTGGGTGATGAAAAAAAGGACATAGTACAATCATCGAGTTCAGGGAAGTATTCTGGTTCCCCTCCTATTGATTTGAGTAGAGTCGCTTACCCTCAGCGTTTCATAAAAAAGGATATGGATGACCAATTCTCTAAATTCTTCGATATTTTTAAGAGATTGCATATTAACGTTCGTTTTGCAGATGCTCTAGAGCAAATGTCGAACTACATAAAGTTGATGAAGGAAGTGTTATCTACGAAGAAGAGATTTGGGCAGTTTGAGAAGGTGGACTTGATGAAGCAGTGCAGTGCTGTACTGCAAAAGAAGCTACCCGAGAAACACAATGACCCAGAGAGTTTTACTATCCCATGTACTATTGGTAGCTTAGAGATTAATCATGCTTTGTGTGATCTTGGTGCATCTATTAATCTCATGCCTCTGGCCATTTTTAGAAAATTGAACTTGGGGCAAGTATAGTCGACTACCATTTGACTTTAGTTAGCCGATAGATCGGTGACATACCCGGAAGGTATAATAGAGGATGTGTTAGTTAAAGTTGACAAGTTCATTTTTCCTACAGGTTTCATAGTCTTAGATATGGAAGAAGACTCAGAGATGTCCATCATTTTGGGAAGACCATTCTTGGCCACTGGAAGGGCCTTAATTGGCGTCTAATAAGGTAACCTCACTATAAGGATGAATGACAAGAATGTAAGCTTTGACATTTATCAACTCCTAAGAGCCCTCATAAGGTAAGTATTGTTATAAGTTGGATGTTACGAATGGTAATAATGCAAATGTGAACTCTGAAGTCTCTGAATTGTCTGATAAGGTGAAATGCATATTGAACCCCACTTGTGGTAGTTTAGGTGCTTTAAATGAAATTATGCATGCTTCCCCCACTGAGAAATCTATTCATATGAATATGCATCCTTCTTTGTCTGTTGTGGATCATCATGTTGAAAATTTCTCTTTGCTTGCTGATGATGACAAAAATAGTTTGAATGTTAAGCCTCCTAAATCGAATTTGAAACCTCTACCATTGCATTTTCATTATGCTTTTCTTGACTCCTCTACTCATATTATCATACCTGCTATGGTGAGTAGAGTAGAAGAGAATACTTTGTTGCATGTGCTTCGTAGGGTGAAAAATGAATGTGGGAAGGAGACACATTGGATCCAGGACATGGTGATAAAAGAATGAGTATTAGATGTCCTATCTAGCTAGAGACATTAAATCAAGCGCTTCTTGGCAGTCACCAAAGTCTTTTTATTTTTCTGCTGTCGTTTAGTTTGTTGCTTTTTGGTTGTTGTTTACCAGATCTCATGGATATTGCATACATATTTGTCTTTTTCAGGAGTCTAATTTTACTTAGTCCACGAGTGTGTTGCAGAGTGGTCCTTCCTTTACTCTAGGCCATTACCGATTCTTTTCTTTGTTTTGTCTTGTTTTGTTCATACATTGGGGACAATGCATGTTTTTATGTTTGGGGTAGGAGGTGTCCTGAGTAATGTGTGACGATGGGCTAGATTGTTGATGTGTGCTAAACTCTTGAAATTTGTTGTGTTTTCTGATGATCTGCTGGATTTATGGTTAATTTTTTTTTATTTTAGTGAATGACATGATTGAGTATTCGCCTGACTATATGCCTTAATGTAGAACTTTTAATTCTTGCATGCTGATGACTATGAGTTTCTGTGACTTGCTGTAACATGTACGTGAGTTGAAATTGGGAGATTAGTATGCAACTTCTGATGTAAGTTAAGTCTGAAATCCCTCTTTGAATTCCTTGTATTCTGAGCACGTAGGCCCCTGTTTAGAGTTTTGAAGGCTTAGGGTGTTGTTAATGTGGTTGAACTTAGGATGCTTTAAAATGGGCTAGTTATTGGAGAGTGAGTTTCTAAGGTAAGTAGTTTTTGCTTAAAAAAAAGAAGAAAAAAAAAGAGATTTAGAATAGAAAAAGTGTTGTGCCTAATAAACAGTCTGAAGAGGTCACTCCGGCTTTCCTGTTGTGCCTAAAATCATTGAAGGAGAGTGAGTGTTGTCTTGAGATAGACTGGTTGCTCGTAGTTGGATACTAAGTGCCTAAGAAGCAGAGGTAAGCCAGAACAAAGGTAGCACGTCTTGATTAGGCTCCTCTTTTGGCAAATAAGAAGGGATTGTTGTATTGCTCGTAGCTAGATGCTCATCACCTAGGAAGCGAGGGTAAGCCAGAATGAAGGTGATACAACCTTTCCTTCTAGCACAAAGAAAAGAAAGAGAAAATAAAATAAGAAAAAAGAAAAAAATGATGATTGAAAAAGAAAAAGAAAGAAAAAGCTCACTTTAATTAGATCTACACATTTGAGATGAAATTAGTTCCACAGTAATGGAATCTTGGGTAAAATTTCATTAAAACCTGGGCTTGTAAGGACTCGAATGGGAAGGACTTGCACACACACACCAAAGGAAGCCAAAGATTTGACCTTCGGTTTTCTTGCTAATAGAATGTGCTGGAATGTTTCTTTTATTGTGCTCGTTACATGTCATTAGGCATTGAGTTAGGAGTCTTAATCATTCAAGCATTGAAGTTCTATTCTTGTCTGGTTTTAATTTTGCTCGGGACTAGCAAAACTCTAAGTTTGGGATAGTTGATAGCACTCTAAAAAGTGTTATTTTTGTGCATAAATTATACAGGTTTTATGGTATTTTAGGTGTACTTTGATGCAATTATTGTTGATTTTGTAGGAACCAAGTATTTCGAGGCGACAATAAAGATCTAGATCGATTCGGGGTGAAAAACGGGCTCAAGATGAGCCAAAATGGCTAAGTAACGAAGAAATGAGGCCTAAATGAGTGCAGACCCAAGAGGTAGCGTTGAGACGCCATGAGTTGGCGTTTAAACACCCATTTCTGCAGAAAAAGGTGCGGGATGATGAACAGCGTTGAGATGCTGTCGAAAAAAACCTTCAAAGACATCAGCGCCCCGCGTAGCGTGCGTCCCTCAATCAGCAATCATGCACGTGCCTGCACATGTCTCGTCCCCACAGCATGTCTGTACGGCCCGCGACGCTGCCCACCGTGCACTCATGTGTGTCCCTCTTCTACCCAACGCACGTGCACTCTGCCCACTACCCCACATGGGCAGCGTCTCGACGTTGCTAATTTTTTACCGCTCAATCCGAAATGTGCATTTTGACTTGTTGACTTAGGACCAGCATCGAGACACTATCCTATAGCGTCTCAACGCTATTAGTAGATCAATATAAAGTCTTATTTTCGCAATTAAGGCTAGATATCTCTATTTATGGTTGAATTTTTGACAGAAATCGAGGGAGAAATTTGTGCCCATTTATTCTGGAGCTTCTGGGAGGCTTGGGAGTGCTTGGATCGGCCTTCCACTCCTCGAGAAGTGTGTCTGCGGCAGAAATGACATGGATTTCATTCAGAAGTGTCCTAATTCTTTCTCCTCTCTGTTTATGCACATTTATACTGATTTTATGGGCTGTTTTTTATAAATTCCAGTAGCTAATTTCATACGTTTTAGGGTGTTCGTGTAATAGATAATTAGTATTTATTGCTTTTCTTGTGGGAATGAAATTTATTACTTTTTCTGATATTTTCCAAATTTATTTGTTAACTGCATTCACTTGGCCAATGGATGTATGTATGCTGTTTTTAGGATCTTGCTCGAGAGAGAGGGTAGTAAAATTAGACCAAGGAAAATAGACGTGAGTTTTGCTATGCACGAGAGTGATAGGAAAGTTCGTGAGGTCTGGGATAGGTCTCTTTATGCTGCTTTTAAATTCTTGTTACGAGAGATTGAATAGGGAGTAAATTGCGAGAGTTGGTCAACCTCAATAGGGGAAAACTCGTGTTATTTAACCTTAGACCTAGAAAGGTTAATAAATTGCATCCCACTAGATAATTAGTTTCCTAAATATTTCATTCACCAAGCCAACACCCTAGAACCTCTCGTTCTCTCGATTTATTCACTAATACCGTGCATCTTTTATTGCTTTATTTAATTTTAGAAAGTATTGCATGAAATTAGGACCCGTAGATAAAATCGAAATAATTAATTGATAACTAGAAAATTTAAAGAACACAATCCCTGAGGACGATACTCGACCTCTTGGGCCGTTATTACTACGATCGACCCTTACACTTGCGGTGACGCTTTCTTTGGCCTAATCACCAATCATCTACCCGCGCTTGGCGACGGGTGTGACTTCAATTGTGGTTGATTCTCGAGGCGTTGGAATTTTGAGGGTGAGTATATTCCAAATCTTGTCTTTATTCACCCATTCGAGGCGTTGCATGGGAGGCACTCGTCGGACAGTGGTGGCACATGAGCTACAACTGGTTCAGAAAATGGAGTGTTTTCCCTACGTCAGTTGCCCCTCGAAAACCCCAACTTTTGTTTTGAATTTTAGATTAATGGGAATAAACTAATTAGGGTATTATGGGAATTTGGACTCAGGTTGTTTGAGGAAACAAAAATCGAATCACATAGAATTCACTTACTGTTTTCTTTAGAAACGAGGTAAGTTGTTTTGCTCCTTGATAAACCATCTGGCTAGGTTGAAAATTGTTTGATTTGTCTGTTGTATGTGTTGAATATGCTTTTCCTATGTGGATTGAGAATTTATGGATGTGTGGATGCTTATTTATATGGATATTATGTGCCATTGGTATCGTTATATGTAATTTATGGATGCTAGGGGTATCATTGAAATATTGTATGTCATGTGATTTATTGGGACCTATGCGTAATCTTGGATGTGTGTTGCATGTACTTTAAAGTGTTATACCATCTTTGCTTAGTGATATATTAAGGACCTCCATTAGATGCATTCTCTGCTGTGTGCTTGTTTTGTGCTTATTTGAGGTTCCTCCATGAGACTTTATGTCTCTGCTTAGTGATATATTGAGGATCTCTATGAGATGCATTCTCTGTTGTGTGCTTAATTTGAGGTTCCTCCATGAAATAGTACGTTACTGTGTGAGACAGGGAGTAGGTCCTACATGAGATGCATGACTGTTTGTGCTTGCACGTCTGACTCCAAGGGTCAGAGTTACTTACTCAGTATCTTTATACTCAATCTATCGAGGCGACTAACGAGGAACATGTTGAAAATAAAGCAATAGTCCCGAGCTCAATCTTCCGCTTGCAGTTGATTTCGTTGTTTTAATTATTAGTTCTGAACCTATTGTTTATTTTTTCAACAATATTTTACTTATGCTCAGTCTACTCGTTGTTTATAATTAGAAATCGGGATCCCAGTATGATTTTGTCATGTTTGAAACTTATTTTTTTTCTCTACATACATAATAATGGTCATTTTCGAGTTGAGTAATGATTTTGTAATGCGTTGGCCAGGCAGACATAAATATTAAACAGTACGAACACTTATAAAGCAACTCAATCCAACAAACTTTTAATTTGAAACTAAAACCAGTTCAATAACATCCTCAGCCAAGGGGTGATTAGTTCATGCTAAAATAAATAAAAGACATAAACATAACAAAAATAATAAACTGAATCATAATGCGTAAAATCTTAAAGAGTTGTAGAATTGATTTCTCCACGGTTACGATGAGTTGAATCACTTCTCCCTTCAGCCTCCACGGAGTTCTTTTGCCACAAATTCTTCCTTATGAAACACAACAAGGAATTCTGAACTTAAACTCGAAATGAATACGACGATGAATTCTAAAAAAAAACTCTAATGCTCGATATCTCCAAATTCTCTCTCTCCTTGTTCTGGCGGCCTTATTTTGTATTTATAAGCTACCACTTGTGATTAGGAGACCTACGAGGTCAAATCGTCAAAGTGGCTTGCATCTAACACTAGATTAATCCGTAAAAGATAAATTTAACTCCGTCTTTGAATTTTCGTTATCTTCTGGTGGCTTTTACCTATTTGTTTTGCTCGATCAATAATTATGATAGAATTATACTCCATCAATTATCTGCCGAACAGAATACTCAGCATCAGTAGTAACTAAGTATAATTTCTTTTAATTCTAATCCAATGCTATCTTAAATGTAATGTTGGAACAATCTTGATGTTCTTAAAAGTAATATAAGCAAAACAAAGACAATTCAAGCAATTATTCATAAATAAAATGCAAATTACTTCAAGAATATGATGAATTCTATCCTAAAAGACTTCTAATAATTCTCTTTTGGAGAGTTCTCAAGAGGCAGGGGTCGTGGCAGAGCTAATCCACTACCTGCAATTCGTGAGGACCAACCCTTGGAACAACTTGAGTTGGAGCCTGAAGCCCATCCTAAGGTGCAGCTGGAGGCACAAAGCAACCAACAAAATAGCATGTTCCTTCTGCAGCTAAACCTCTAGCTGTGGATGTTGTGTAGACAATGATGCAGGTCGTGTTGAATAACCAAATGCTGCAGTTCTTTCTGGGGTCGAGGAAGTATTTTAGTTCAGGCGAGATACATAAAAGATTTCGAGAAGTATGACCCTCAGGATTTCAAGAAGTATGACCCTTAAGCTTTCAACGTGGTGGCAGCAGACCCTATGAAGGTGGAGTCCTGACTTGCCTCTATTGAGGGTATTATTCAATATACAGACCTGATCGAGAAGCAAAAGGTCCATTGTCCCATCTTCAAGCTACGAGAAGATGTGTTGAAATCGACCTAGTGTTATATGGATGTCATAGCGGGGTTGATTACGTTGGCACAGTTTAGGGAAACATTTTTTGTACAGTTCTATCGAGCCATGGAGCACGTTCAGAGGTAAGTGGAATTTCTAAGTTTGAGGCAGAGCAATCGAACAATAGAGGAATACAAACCAAATTTCACAAGACTATCACGTTTTGCTTCGGAGATGGTGGATATCGATGCTAAGAAGACTGAGCATTTCATCACGGGGCTCAAAGACAGTTTGGGGAGGGGTAGCGGCATGTTGCTGACAACATTATAGCATGGCTTTGAAAGCAGCCTCCCTAATTGACGTAGAAGCGACTAATGTGCAGACGCAGAAACGACTAACTTGCAGACGCAGGTGACACCAATGGCTAGCAGTTCTCAAATAGTTGGAACATCGAGATACAGTTTAGGGCAAAAGAGGATATTTGATGCACCAGCGCCCAACCATCCTCAGGGCTTCCAGCATAGTTTTGCTAGACCTAATATGAACCAAGGCCAGGGGCAACAGGGTTATAATTGAGATCACTGTTCTGCAGATAGTGTAGGAAACATCATTCGGAACGATGTGGCACTGGTGGTATGAAATGCTACAGGTGTCACCAAGAAAGCCATATAACGGTAAACTACCCCAAGAATGTCACAGAAAATATAGCTCAGGCTACTAACCTAGGATAGAGCAACTGAGAACAGGGCAAAGTTTTCGACAATACTCTATAGGAAGTTGACAATTTCAACGCTGTGGTGACAGAAACCTTGCCTATCTTGGGTCACTTTGCATTCATATTATTTCATTCAAGTTCCTTGAATTGATTTATTTCTTCTAGTTTTGTAAAAGAGGCTAGAGAAGCGATGGAACACTTGGGCTTTGTAATGTCGATTTCCACTTCTGCAAGAGTAGTACTAGTTACTAGTGAACATGTTAGAGATGGTAGAATTTATGCCGGACCATCTTTTTTATGTAAACTCTATTGTATTGGATATATCGGATTTTAATGTTATATTGGGCATGAAGTGGTTGTTTATGAACCATGCCATCATTGATTGTTTTCGTAAGGAGGTGGTCTTCATCCCACCTCTAGGGTCTAGTTTTAAGTTCAAACGATCGCATGTCAGAGCTGTAATGCTGGAATGTCCTGGCGCCATTTGAAGAAACACGCCACTGTGCATCTTCAATTTCTCCCTCTCTTATTGCAGCGTTCAACTATTTTTATGAAGGAGCAATCTTCATCTCATTGTAGGAAGTGTGTGGGAAGTCTTGCAGGTGGTATAGAATGTTGATGGCACCGGGTGAAAGGTCAACTAGAACCCCTCTAACCATTGTCTTAAAACAGTTTTGTTGGTCGAGGTTTGCATAAAACTCTCGAACTATTCCAACTATAGCGAGCTCAAGTTTCCTGTAGAAGTACTCCTAAGAATGATTAGTGCTAGCAGTAAAAATAAATTAGGGGAGTGCGTCATAGGGCTCCAAAAACCCACGTTTAGCCAAAAGATCCCTCTACTTGATATATTAATAGTGGTGTCTGGCGTTCTCATTGATTAGGCGATTGCGGACAAGTAACTGATGATCCAACAAAGGTTCGTCCATCGGTTCCTAACCTTTTATGCATGCCTTTTTTGGACTTAGTTTTGTTGGGATAAGGTCCAATGCGATTTTTGGTGTTCCTTCAACCACGACCTTCTTTTTCTTCTTGCTCTTCTTCTTCTTCTTTGAAGCACTAGGTGATGCTTCGACATTACAATTTAATGACTCAATTTAAAGTTAAATTATCACACGAACTGTAATTAAGATTAAATCTAATCTAAGTAAGTCAAATAATATAATTAACAAGATTTAGCATGCAATATTCTGCTAAGATATTTCCTAAAATAAAATAAAAATTCAAAAACTAAAAATTAGGGAGCGAAATTGATTTTAACGTCATGCTCAATAATTGTTAACGCTTAGAATAAGAGTTAAATTGGGCTTATTTTGAATGAACTCTAAGTTATGCATGTCCTTATTATATCTCTTAAGCTGAATTTCTAGTGCTTGTCATCTATATGTATCCCTAAGTTAATGAATTAAGGATGATTGAATGATTGGTTGATTCAATAAACTGCACATAAACTACATAACTAATCTGTTACAAAATGTCAATTTTGCAATAGCTTTCCAGTTAACAGAAGAAATCTTGTTGCGTTATTGAGCTGGGAACGAAGGATGATGATGTGGCATTTCATTAATTGAGCTGACATTAGCATGTGACTATGCTGAAATAAACCAAGGAGGGAGCCCCACGTGGATTCCTCGTCCAATTCATCACTCAAATGAAGCCCCAGTGGATAAAAAAGTGAGAGATATAAAATGAAATACTGGAGCCCCCATTTATAGACAACCTATTTTCTATTCTGGGAGAAGAAGACAACGGATTAGAGAGGCTTTTTGTTAACTCTTTGAAAGAGAGTTATTATACCTCTAATATTGAATATTGACTGTGGTTAAAATGTTATAAAATGAGAATAACCTGTTGATATACTGAGATTAATATGTTTGCATGTTTTATATTAGTATGTCACATGATCCAAATGTGATATCTATACCTAATTAAATCAGAGTGAAAAGTAGGAGAAGCAACGCGCTTGAGTAAAAGAGAAATATGTGAAACAGCATGGTAGCATCTGTTGCATGAAATACTGCAGCATAGCGGCAAGCAGAATATTCCCAGATTTCAGTGTTGTACGAACACTTTTCCGTAAGACACGTGTGATGTCCTGGAGAGGCATAATTTGGGGTATTCTCACACCCGTGATCTTAGTAGGGCATGATGGGCATTTCTCAGTTTGGGGCTATTTTAGGACAAATGAGGGCACAAAAGTAAAGGAGGTCGGAAAGCAATGAGAAGAATAAGGAAAAAATTCCTTTCGAAAGAAGGAAGACTCCCGACTGAGCTTCTACTGCTGTTTGCACCTTAGCATCCTTTATTCTTCTTTTTAATCTTCTCATTTTTGCTAGTGTTCTATTGGTGTACTATTTAACCTTTCATTTTGTTGTAGTGTGTTTTTCTACATTTAGACATTTTTAGTGGACAGCAGTTTGATCGCATTAATATGAGTTGTAGCTAATTTCTTTATGGGTAGTTGGTGGTGGGTGTGTTAAGCTAAAACTTTGTTGTAGCTAAATCTGGAAAACGGGAAGTGTTTTACTCGTCTTCTTTTCTTCTTGAACTGTTGCAATCGCGAACATCCTTGGCCGCCAATAGTTTTAGCTAGCTAGTGTCTTTGCTGACACGCAAGGCTAGTAGTTGAAACTAGTAGAAAAGATATAGCAGATGTGATAAAACCTCGCATCATAGACTCATTAGACATAATGAAGAAGCTATAAGACTATGAGTGTAACGTAAAGAAATACTGAATATGATGTTAGACATAAATAGGATTCACATTTTAGTATATTATGCTAGACAGAGTGAGTATGCGGAACCAACCCATCTACAAAGTAAAATGTCTCATTCCCAGACAATGCTGCAGCATTATGTTGCTTAGCAAAGTTGAATACCTTCAACTACCCCTTTTTGCAATTGTTTGAATATTACATAGAGAAGTATCGATTTCTTTTATTCCGAACTCAACTGAAATGATTGTTTCCCCCCTTCCATTCTTTTCATACTCAACACATTGTGTAGGTCGACTTATTAATTGTTAAGATTTAGATAAGTTAGAGTCTTAGATAATAACAGTCCCTGTGGATTGATATCATGAAATACTCCAGTATTACTTATACGATTGCTTATACTTGAGCATTCTTTGTCTTCATTTGTTTTATATTATTCTGCATTGCTGAAGCGTATCCATTGCATTCTTGTGAAGACAACAAATTTTTGGCACTGTTGCCAGGGATTATTTTATCTTCGCATCTCATTGGCTTTAAACTTCGTTTCAGTTAATTATATTTGTGTGTTGAAATCCCTCTATTTTTCAATAGTTTGATCCATAACATTCTACCTTACTTCATTATTTTGAGAATAGTTAGTGCATGAATGAAGAAGGAATAAAATTTGTGTTTGATCCGCAGATAGAGAGAATTTTACACCAATGTCGTCGAGCAGTTAAGCAAGCTTTAGGTCTTGCTGCAGCATAGCAGTTCATGGAGAATTAGGAAGCACCATTTCTAGATCCTTTCGTGAACATGCCAAGGAATACTGCACCAGTTTTAGAAAATGGGCAGAGACTAGCTCGGCAATTAAATGAGCATAATCCAATGTTGGCAAATGATAGAGATCTAGCTATTAGAGAGTATGTCGCACCAGTTTTCAATGATTTCAATCCAGTAATTCTGACCGGATTGAACGGAGCTCCAGCTTTTGAACTCAAACAAGTTATGTTTCAGATGTTGCAAACTAATGGGCAGTTTAGAGGATCTAAACTGGACAACCCTCACTCACATCTGCAATCATTTCTAGCCCTGTGTAATTTATTTTGAATCCCAAGAGTATTAGAGGAGATTATACGTTTGACGTTGTTCCCTTCTTTGCTAAGAGACAGTGCGAAAATCTGGTTAAATTCACTTCAACCAGGATCAATCACAAGCTGGACAGATCTCATTGAAAAGTTTTTTGTTGAAATACTTTCCACCAACAACGAATGCGGCACTGCGTGGCGACATAGTAACATTTCACCAGTTCGAAAATGAATTTGTGGATGAGGCTTGGGAAAGGTACAAGACGCTGTTGAAAAAAGGTCCTCATCATAGTTTACCCAACTATGTACAAATTGAGCACTTCTACCATGGATTAACACCAAACTCACAATTAGTTCTTGATGCGTCAGCTAACCGAGCATTCTTTCAGAAAACATATAACGAAGCTTTTGACATCTTAGAGAGAATTTCTAGTAACAACTCGCAGTGGTCTAGTGATAGAGAGCTCAGTTAAAGGAAGAACATTAGAGGGAAAATAGAAATGGATGCAATAACAGCGTGCACAAGTAGCTTTGATGGCGAGTATGCTGAAAACCAGGAATCTCGGAGCCAATCAACTAGTCAAAGTAGTTCAAAGTTCAATAGAGATTAGTTGTGTATTTTGTTGAGATAATCATCTGTTGGAAGATTGCTTATCAAATCGAGTTGGCTTAAGCAATTGAGAGGAGAGAAGGGCCAATGAAATCCTCATTTTATGAAGCTCCAATATTAGAGAAAAAGCCCTTACCCTCTAGTCTTAAATATGGTTACTTAGATGATGATCATAAATTGCCTGTTATTATTTCCTCAACTCTAAGTAGTGAATATGAGGTATTGTTGCTGCAGATTTTGCGTCAGCATCGCAAAGCATTGGGATGGACACTCGTTGATATTCTTGGGAGAAGCCCAGCAATCTGCATGCATAAGATTATATTAGAAGATGATGGAAAGAATTGTGTGGAAGCCCAGCGTCGCCTAAACACCATAATGAAGGAAGTAGTCAAGAGAGAGATATAAAATAGTTAGATGCAGGAATAATATACCCTATATCTGACAATGATTAGGTTAGTTCAGTTCAGTGTGTACCTAAGAAAGGTAGGGTGACCGTGATAACCAATGAGAAGATTGAAATCATTCCTACACATACTATGATTGGATGGAGAGTGTGTATGGACTATCGGAACGTCAATAAACAAAGAAAGACCACTTTCCTTTACGTTTCCTTCACCAGATTTTAGACCGATTAGCTGGACAGTCGTACTACTATTTCCTAGATGGCTATTCAGGGTATAATCAAATTGCTATTGATCCAGAAGACAAAGAAAAATCTACTTTCACATGCCCCTATGGAACATTTGTGTTCAGAAGAATGCCATTTGGCTTGTGCAATGCACCAGCAACATTACGGAGGTGCATGATGGCAATTTTTTCTAATGTAATAGAGGAAACGGTAGAGGTTTTTATGGATGACTTTAAGTTTTTGAGAAGTCATTTGAAAACAGCTTGTACAATTTAGAGAAAGTATTGGAACGTTGTGAGCAGAACAACCTCAATCTAAATTGGGAAAAGTGTCACTTCATGGTGCAAGAGGGAATTGTTTTGGGTCACAAGATATCTGACGCTGGAATCAAAGTAGACCAGGCTAACATTGAAGTCATTCACAAGCTACCTACAGCAACTTCAGTTAAACAAGTTAGCAGTTTCTTAGGATAGCAGGCTTCTACAAGAGATTCGTAAAAGACTTCTCTAAAATCGCTAAGTCGCTATGCATGTTATCGGAGGAAAATAGAGAATTTTTCTTCTCAGAAGAATGCAATCAGGCGTGCACATTGCTGAAGCATAAGTTGGTCACTGCGCCTATCATTAAAGGACCAATCTAGACCAAACCATTCGAGCTGATGTGCGATGCCAGTGATTGGGCAGTAGGAGCAGTATTGGGACAAAAGCATGAGCAAATAATTCACGCAATTTATTATGTGAGTAAGACATTAACGGAGGCACAATGCAATTATTCGAGAAGGAGATGTTGGCGGTAGTGTTTGCCTTTGATAGTGAATATGAGGTATTGTTGCTGCAAATTTTGCGTCAGCATCGCAGAGCATTGAGATGGACATTCGTTGATATTCTTGGAATAAGCCCATCAATCTGCATGCATAAGGTTAGACTAGAAGACAATGGAAAGAATTGTGTGGAAGCCCAGCGTCGCCTAAACACCATAATGAAGGAAGTAGTCAAGAAGGTGGTAATAAAGTAGTTAGATGCAGGAATAATATACCCTATATCTAACAGTGATTGGGTTAGTTCACTTCAGTGTGTACCTAAGAAAGGCTGGATGACCGTGATAACCAATGAGAAGCTTGAAATCATTCCAACACATACTATGACTGCATGGAGAGTGTGTATGGACTGCTAGAAGCTCAATAAACAAAGAAAGACCACTTCCTTTACGTTTCCTTGACCAGATTTTAGACGGATTAGCTGGACAGTCGTACTACTATTTCCTAGATGGCTATTCAGGGTATAATCAAATTGCTATTGATCAAGAAGACCAAGAAAAAACTACTTTCACATGCCCGTATGGAACATTTATGTTCAAGAGAATGCCATTTGGCTTGTGCAATGCGCCAGCAACATTTCATAAGTGCATGATGGTAATTTTTTCCAACGTAATAGAGGAAACAGTAAACGTTTTTATGGATGACTTTTAAGTTTTTGGGAAGTCATTTGAAAACTGCTTGTATAACTTGGAGAAAGTATTGAAAAATTGTGAGCAGAACTATTTAATTCATGAGAATTAAAAGAAAATATATTATTATCTCCAACTATTTTATTGAAATGAGGTATTACCAAAACTTTTCTGGTATATTATTTGAATAACGAAATTAGACATTCAAAACAACAATTTGAATGTTAATTAATTGACTCCTACTTGATCATAGTTAATTCTTTAATTCAGATTTCAATTTCAACTTTGCAATAAAATAATGTATATACACAGACCGGAATACACTACATGCTAAATATAAATAAAGCTTAATAAAAAGTACACTAACATTCAATAATTAGCATAAATTCAAAAAATAACATTCTAAACAAATATAAATCCGAAAGAAACAGTTCTATGCTATGATAGATCAACAAGTGGGATGAAAGCTGCCATAAGGTAGGTCAATCACCCCTTTCATTGAGCTAAGATTTCTTCTAAATCAATAACCACACAAGAATAGCTCATATTCTTATGGTGTTGATTACCTTATTTTGGTCAAGATTTTGCCAAACTACGTTAGTAAATTATTTTTTAGTGTAACCCATACCTTAGAACCTATAATTTCATCCCAACAAGTGTCGTCATTGGGTAGGTCAGGTGTTGGAACAAAACTACTATTATATCTTTCTTAAGAGATTTACCTAATATTGATCCATGCAAACACATTTTGTAGGAAGACAATCGAAAATCCTTCGCGAGGCCCCACATGAACCTCACAATGAAGACCACAGGATACATTATCATATTTCCTTCTCCAACTCAATATTTTAATCAGTTTTGGGATTTTCAATACTAAGAAAATGCTCTTTGTGCTAAACAAAAAATGTCTAAGTTAACTCCAACCTAGTCCATTTAATTCTTTAAAGTGGGTTAGGTTAATTTTACTGTGAATTACCGAGTTTTAACCAAGCTAAAACTATTCACATTATGTACCTTCTTAATGAATTTAAACAAATCATTGACCAGTTCAACTCCAAGGTGGGTGCTCCAGGTTGACGTGTTCCCTCTCGCTCAACTTAAATTCCTCACCCTCGTCAGGGTGTGCCATAGACAGACTTCTCTTGTGGATAATTTTTATTCAAAATCATTGATTTTTAATTAACACTTAATTAAAACAAGGGGCTCTAGCAAATATGACAAAAAATAAATAGGAGATTGCAAATCTAGCAACCACATTTATATTTTACAAGTATAGCAAATAATCTAAGCCCAGCCCAACCCAAGATGCAGAAAAGTCTGAAATACCCTTGAAAGAGCGGGTTCCTTTAATACATGCGATTTTGTATTAGGTATATCAGTGATCTACTAATAATATATCATTGATATACCTGATATAAATATATCGTCGGTACATGAAATAAGAAGTATATTAGTGATATACTTAGTGTGAAGTATATTAGTAATATCAATGATATGTCACCGATATACCTAATACATAATATACTGTTGATATACTATTTTTTTGTATATGTAATAATAAGTATATAAGTGATATACTTAATATCAAGTGTATCATTGATTTATTGTTCAGTAGTTTATAATCAACTTGTTTGTATTAGTTTTCAATCATCCCTCATGTATCTACAATTAAAAAAAAAAATTATACACTCTATTTGTAAATTTTTGTTAAAAAATCAAAACAAAAAATGGAGGAAAAACTAAATTAAGAAAAATGAGTTGACAAAGAAGAATAAAATTTTGTGAAAAAAAAAGGCAATAATATCACAATTTTAACTAAGCTTGCTGAAGAAGAAAATTAAAGGAGTTAAAAAAGAGTATATAATGGGATATTGGGTATGTCGGCTTCGCTTATGAAAGTCATAAATGAACAATTTTTACCACAGGTTGAAATAGAAAAAACAGTGCAAAATTCCTTCAAACAAAATAAACCTCTAACTACAAGTTTAATATTCAGAAGGTGGTTGATTATACAACATAATGTTCAAACGAGAAAGACAAAGAGGTAAAAAATATCTTTTGTTAACTTTCTTGGTATATTAGATTTATAATGCCGATATAGATAATATGAGGCATATCATTCTTTTTTTCTTTGGGAAAAAATAACATTCATTTATTCAATGTAACAAATATACTTCATATTAGATATATCAATAATAGTGGAGTTACATGACAATCTGAGAACAGCGCAACTTGTTAAAGCATGTATCCTCGACCAAAAAGTCAGAGGTTCGAATCTCCACCACCATATTTCGTTAAACTAAAAAAGGTAAAGTAGAGATATACTTCATTTTAGGTATATCGACTATATTATTACTACATCTTATGAAAAGCATATCAATGATATACTTGATAAACTATATAACTCATTATTTGTTAATTATCTATAAATTAATATATAATTTATATACTTCATATTATAGGTATATTAGATATATCAATAATAGCAGATATGCCAATTTGAGCATACCTCAACCTGTTGAGGCATGCCTCAACCAAAAGGTTGAAGGTTTGAATCTCTATCGTCACATGTAGTTGAACTAAAAAAAAAAAAAGTAATAGTAGAGATAGACTTCATTTTAGGTATATTAGCTATACTATTATTAATATACCTTATATAAAGTATATCAATGATATACTTGATAAAC
>JAOANK020042895.1:0-13159 GCA_026257165.2 Telfairia occidentalis | reverse complement strand
TTTGGACTGCCATGTAGAATGCCTGAGCTGAATATCAGAACAAGCACCAGCTGAATGATCCAAGACATCAATTCTATCAGTACTGGGTAAGACAACAATATCTTGTATCATAGAACATGCATTGTTTTCATTACCAACAACTTCTACATGTTCGAAATCAGGATCAGTAGGAAGGGATGTAGTAGTAGAAGAAAAATTGTTACTTTCAATATGTATAACAGAGGGAACACGCCCATCATTTTGGTAACTGCAGTGGGCAAAACAGCAAAAAAATTAAAGGGTGTAGGAAGAGCCAGATTTGAAAATGGATCAACATCATTGTGTAAAGTCACATTATGAAACAGAAAGATCTTCTCATGAAAGACAACATCCCTAGATGAAACATCTGCTCTTTTTCAATATCTAAAAACCGATAACCCTTCATCCCGGGAGGATAACCAAGGAATACGAAAGTGGTTGCATGAGGATGGAACTTGGACCTATGTGCAGTGAGTGTTGAAGCGAAACACAAACATTCAAAAACCTTAAGAGATGAATAATCAACATGCTCTCCATATAGGCGATAGTAAGGAGTGGTCCAATCTAAAAGAGGAGAATGTGTCTAATTAATAAAAGAAGATCCAGTAAGAACACATTCACCCCAAAATCAAATAGGTATACGGGATTGAAAGAAAAGAGAATGTGCTACATTCAACAGATGTTGGTGCTTTCGTTCTACCACGAAGTTTTGTTCAAGGCACCTTACATAAGAGAATTGGTGAATTACCCCTTTGGAATCAAAATATTCCATTAAAGACAACTCAGGAGCGTTGTCAGAATGAAACTACTTGATTGAAACCTCAAATTGATTTTCAATCAAAGTAAAAAATCGAGGGAAGATAACTAGAGAATCAGATTTTTGCTTCATAAAAAAAACCCATGTATAACGAGAGAAATCATCTACAAGTGTCAAAAAATACTTGAAACCAGCATGCGTAGGTGATTGAAAAAGGCCTCATACATCACAATGTAACAAGTCAAAAGCCTTAAAAGCAATTCTATTGTGTGATTGAAAAGACGATCTCTTGTGTTTAGCCAAAGGGCACACTAAACATTGGCTAGAACAATTAATCTTATTGTTATCAAAATGTAAAAGGCTCCTTAAAGCAAGTAAATGTTTGCTAGTAGGGTGTCCAAGCCTATCATGCCAAGTATTAAAAGGGGCAGCAGCAACAACATTACAAAAAATAGAGGAATTAGGTGTAGAAATCATAGCTGGAGGGCACAGATTAGCTTGAATCAAATATAATCTATTCCAAAAGCTACCCTTGCCAATCATGCTCAAGGAAGACTTGTCTTGGATAAGACAAGAATCATCAACAAATCGTATTGTGAGTGACATATGTTGTGTTAAAGCACTGAGAGAAATAAGGTTGAAGCAGAAAGGTGGGATGAGCATCACGTTGTCTAGTGATAGGTGAGGATTTATTTGAACAGTCCCAACAAAATTAACATCAATCCTAGACTGATTTGGTAATGTAACACTAACGTCGGACACTCGCAACAGAGAAAGAAAACACTCACGCTTGAAACAAATATGCGCGGAAGCACTCGAATCTAATTCCCAATAATCAGCTCAAGGATTGGAAAGTAAGTGAGGGTGGCAAGTACCTGCGACGTCCATGACTCCTTGATCCAAATCAGGAGCAGTTTTGACCTTGGCCAAGTGAGATTGAAGCAAAGAGAGCAGATTTTGACATTGCTAAGCATTCAAAGAGGATAAAGGCTTAAAGGTATCCATTCCCTTAGAAGTGGTTGCTCCTTTGGAATTCTGAAGAGAATCAGTAGGTTTAGAAGAATTAAATTGATTACGTTTCTGATTCGATCAATAACCAGGGGATAACGATGAATCCTGTAGCATCGGTCCACTATATGCCCTTGAATGTTGCAATACATGTAGAGAGGGCATGCTTTTCACTTCGATTGATAGTTGGATGAAGAAGCCCGAGAAGTAGGAGGTTGTGGAGTACCGCGAGCAAGTAGGGCAGCAGAAGAAAAGATAGAGGACTATAGTGAAGGAGATGGAATAGCACGTTGCTCAACTTCGTGGGCAACTAATGCAAAAGCACGATTTAGTGTGGGTTCTGGTTCCATGAGAAGAAGTTATGTGTGAATCTGACTGAAAGAATCGTTTAAGCCCATTAGAAAACACATCACATGCTCTGTTTGAAAGTATTGAATCAGATATTTCACGCCTCCATAAGAGCATCTTCCACAGGAACATGAAGAACGATAAGATGCTAATTCGTTCCATAGAGTCTTCAATTTGGTGAAATACGTGGTTATAGACTATTGATCTTGAACTAAGTTGGACAAATCACGACGTAATTGAAAGATTCGTGGTTGATTCCATCGTTGATAACGTTCCTAAATGTCAGGCCAAATATCTCTCGCATAATCTTCAAAAATCACGCTGGCAGAGATCTCTTTCGATAGAGAATTTAGGATCCAAGCGATGACCACATGGTTACATATCGTCCACGAGTTCAACAAATCACCAGTCAGATGAGGGATAGAACCATCAACAAAACCTATTTTGTTCTTGGTAGCAAACCCAATGATCATCAAGTGACTCCACAAAGGATCGTTGTTCTCGGTTAAAGGATCAGAGACGAGAACAAGACTTGTGTTGTTAGAATGATGAAGAAAGTAGGGATTCACATATTGATCAAGAATAGAGGGCTTGATGGAAGAGGAACTGTTTGGATTGGAATCAGCATCAGCCATGCCGAAGAAGGTTGAAGAAATTTGCTTTCAGAAAGTGCGAGCGTTAAAGCGAAAAAGGAGACCGGTGAAGAGAGAGAAAAACTTATGATACCATATTAAGTCTAAAAGTAACTTAAACATTGCTTACTCATCTTATTGAAAATAATGGCCATTAAATAAGCCAACAGTTTACAAAGTAAGAAGTATAATAGAAAGTAACTAATTAACTAATACAACAGTAATACCCAACTAATGTATCTTTTATTCTAATATTTATTAATAATTGAAAATGTTGGGTTGTAACCCTCTGAATTAGACAATATGGAGTTACCTCAATAACTCTCGGTAATAAGCTTGATCCTTTGTATAAAAGCATTGTCTGAAAGATAAAAAATATGAGAGAAATTAGTGAGTAACCATTGTGTAAAAACTTATGTAAAACACAAGGGTGTAGTGAATACCTTATGGTCTTTCTCCTTTCTTCAAGAATAGAAAGAATCCCACTTTTGCATAGTAGACGTAAGCCTAAAAGGTTGAACCACTTTAATTCCTCTATTTTTTTTTCTTTTCTCTATCTCTTTCTTTCATTTTTCTAAATCAGATGCATTGAAGATAACAACCACGTGCCTTGAACAAAACTCAACAAAACTGGTATCAGAGCCTTCCTACTAAGGAATTTTCTCGTTCAATAGAAAATTTAAGAAAATGGCAGTGGTTAGATATGAAATTGAAAAATTTGATGGTAAGGGTGCCTTCAAACTGTGAAAAACCAAGATCAAGGCTATATTTAGGCAGCAGAAAGCATCAAAAGCAATTCTTGATCCATCCTTGCTGCCAGAAACGATGACTGCATATGAAAAGAAACCATTCAAGAACTGGTGTATGGTATAATAATACTTAATCTCAGTGATAATGTGCTCAGATAGGTTATTGACCAAGACTCTGCCTACAAAATCTGGTTGAAACGAGAATCGCTATATCAGTCAAGAGACTTACCAAATAAGATCTACATAAGAGAGGAATTTTTTACGTTCAAAATGGATGGCACTAAATCTTTGTGTGATAATCTAGATAATTTTAAAAGATTATCTTCAGAGTTTAAGAATCTTGGAGAAAACATTGGTGATGAGAATGAAGCATTCATTCTCTTAAACTCTCTACCAGAAGCTTACAAAGAAGCGAAGATAGCTTTGAAATACGGAAGAGAGTCCATAACTACAGATGAAATAGTGTCTGCTGTAAAAACAAAAGAATTAGAACTTGTTGTCCATCAAGAGAGAACAAAGCGCTGCAGAAAGCTTATTTTCAAAAGGAAGAAATAAGAATCAGTGGAAAGATAAGAAACAACAATAAGATGATAAAAGCAAGTCAAGAGTTAAATGCAGCTTTTGTCACAACGAGGGGCATTTGAAAAAAGATTGCTTCTTTAACACGAAGAGACAAAATTGGAAGTCAAAGAAAGCAAAACAATCAGAAGTAGCAGTGGGAGAAAACTCCCTCACATATTCTGATGTGTTAGCCACCTTTGATGAAAAAAGAAAAGATTTGGAATCTCAAGAGAGACAACCCTGGGTTTCGGACTCAAGATGTTCGTTTCACATGACTCCCTTGAAATCCTAGTTCAATACATACAAAAGAGTGCGATGGTGGTTTAGTATACATGGGAAATATTAACGTCTACAAAGTGATAGGCATTGGGTCAATGCCCTTGAACCTCAAAGTTGGAACAACAAATCTGTTGAGGAATGTCAGACATGTGCCCAACCTTAAGAGAAATTTAATATTTCTTGGGATGTTGGACACAATAGGTTGTGTTTACAGTGGCCAAGATGGAGTCATTGAAGTTAAAATGGACTTGAAGACTGTTCTGATTGGTGAAAAAGTGAATGGATTATACGTTGTTAAAGATGTTGAAATGTTGGGAGAAACGACAGCAATATCAGAGTGTTGTATATCAGAAGCAGACTTATGGCACAAACGTCTATCACACATTAGCACTAAAAGGCTGCAAATCTTGTCTAAACAAGGAATCTTGCTACAAGGTTTAAGTGAAAAGCTGAATTTTTGTGAACATTGCATACTTGGCAAGTCAATTATACAAAGCTTCCAAAAGTCTAAGCATAAAACAAAAGGAATCCTTGATTACATTCACTCGGATCTATGGGGTCCGTCTCAAACTCCTTCACTTAGTGGATCAAGGTACTTCCTGACATTCAATGATGATTATTCTAGAAAGACATGGGTTTATTTTTTAAAAACAAAAGATCAAGCCCTGGAAAAATTTAAGGAATGGAAAGTTGTGATTGAAAAACAAACCTCTAGATCAATGAGATACTTGCATACTGACAACGATTTGGAATTTTATGGAGAAGAGTTTAATAATTTTTGCAGACAGTACTTTCTAATAAGGCATAAAACCGTAAGATACACACCTCAACAAAATGGGGTGGCTGAGAGACTAGATCGAACAATCATGAAAAGGATTAGATGTCTCCTATCATATGCAAATCTAAATGAGAAATTCTGGGCTGAAGCGGTTTCATATGTTGTTTACACAATAAACAGATGCCCCTATACCTCAATTAATTTCCTTACTCCAGAAGAAAGATGGACAAAACATCCACCTAAACTCAATGAACTAAGAGTGTTTGGGTGTGTTGGCTATGTCGATCTAAGCCATGGAAAATTAAAACCACGTGCTATCAAGTGTATGTTCGTGGGTTTTACAGAAGGTGTGAAGGGCTACAGATTTTGGCATCCTACTGAAAAGAAATGTGTAAACAATAGGGATGTCACTTTTAAAGAAGATGAAATGTTCATGACACAGAAAAGTACCACCACATGTGAGGGCATTTCACAAATGCCTAAGTCTAGAATTGCGGTGGAGGCTTCAATGGCATCCAAGGAAGAAATAAATGCAGAAACCTCAAGTCATAAATCAAAATGATTGGCAGAGCCTGAAGAAGCTGATGAGATCTCTTATGTTCATCCAAATCTTGAAATTTACTCCTTGGCAAGAGACAGACAGAGAAGAACCATTAATCCACCACTGAGATATGGAGATGCATATGTAATATCTATGGCTATAAGCGCTGCTAGCTCTCTAGATGAGAATGAACCACAGACTTTTGAGGAAGCTATCAATTGCACAAACGCTGAGAATTGGATCAATGCAATGAATGAGGAAATGTTCTCATTAGAAGCAAACAAACCTAAAAATTAGTATTTCTACTAAAAGGGTACAAGCCAATTGATTCCAAATGCATATATAAATACAAAGAAGAAATTCCAGGTGGACAAAAACCTAGATACAAGGCTAGACTTGTGGCAAAAGATACACACAGAAAGAAGGCATAGACTATAACGAAGTCTTCTCACCAATGGTTAAACACACCTTGATCAGGATGCTATTATCACTTCTGGTTAAAAAAATTTAGAGCTTGATCAGCTAGATGTCAAAACAGCTTTCCTACATGGAAATTTGTTAGAAACCATTTTCATGAAGCAGCCTAAAGGATACAAGAAACCAAGAAATGAAGAACTTGTTTTGCTCTCTACACAAGTCAATCTATTGAAACGATCTCCTAGATGCTGGTATCAGAGGTTTGATGATTTTGTCCTAAGCATTGGCTTCAAGAGGAGTTCATATGATAGTTGTGTGTATGTTAAAACAACTGAAAAGCAAGGTCAGATCTTCTTACTCTTGTATGTGGATGATATGCTCTTAGCAAGACAGAATAGAGAAGATCTTATTCAAGTGAAAGAATGCCTCAAAACAAAATTTGAAATGAAAGATTTGGGGGAATTAAAAAGAATTTTGGGCATAGAGCTTACAAGAAATAGAAGCTCAGGTATTATGTATATCAGCTAGTCAACTTACTCTAGTAGATTGAAGTTAAACATGTAACCATTCCCTTAGCCCAACATTTTAAGCTTTCAGCAGAAAATTCACCTAAAGAGAGTGATAAAGAACACTTAAATATCATGAAAACCATCCTATATTCAAGGGTGGTTGGCAGCCTTATGTATCTAATGGTCTGTACAAAACCAGACCTCTCATATGCAACTAGTTTGGTCAATAGATATATGTCAAATCTAGGCAAAAGACATTGGGAAGCTGTGAAATGGGTTCTTAGGTATCTAAATGGTACCCAAAATGTGAGCCTAGTCTACAAGAGAATACAAGATCACTCTAAGGAGGTTTATGGCTATGTTGATTCTGACTATGTTGGGGATCTCTGTCTAGATATATATTTTTTTTTATAGGGCAGAATGCCTTTAGCTGGAAAGCCACACTTCAATCAGTGGTGGCTCTCTAAACCACAAAAGCATAATTTATAGCCCTTAGGCAGTCAAAGAGGTCGTATGGTTAAAAGGATTGCTAAAGGATTTTGGAATCAATCAACAAACAATAAGGATATTTTGTGACAATCAAAGCACAATATATCTATTAAAAAATCATCAATTTCACAATCAAACCAAACATGTTGATGTCAAATATCATTTATACGAGAATAGATTGAGAAGGGAAATATTGAAGTAAAGAAGGTTCACACGTTAGAAAATATAGCAGATATGTTGACTAAGACACTAACTCAGTCAAAATTCGTGACATGCATGAAGATGGCTGGGTTGAACGTACCTGGAAATGAGTAATTAGCTCAAACAGATAGCAGTTCTTTCTTTATTCAGCGTGTTTCAAAGGTGGAGATTGTAAAATTTTGGTTGTAGCCCTCTGTATTAGATAATATTGAGTTACTTTAACTCTCGGTAATAAGCTTGATCCTCTATATAAAAGCATTATCTGAAAGATAGAAAATATGAGAGAAATAAGTGAGTGACCATTGTGTAAAAACTGATGTAAAACATAAGGGTGTATTGAATACTTTGTGATCTTTCTCCTTTCTTCAAGAATACAAAGAACCCTTCTTTTGCACAATGGACGTAAGACTAAAAGGCTGAACCTATTTAATTCCTCTATTTTTTTTTTCTTTTCTCTATCTCTTTCTTTCATTTTTCTAAATCAGCTTCATTGAAGATAGCAACCACGTGCCCGGCACAAAACTCAATAATAATATATATTTTAACATTTTTTTTAAAATCAATTTACCTCTATTTTAGGCAAATTGTATCAATTTTCATCGTTAACATTTAATTTCATCAAATTGGACCCTAAACTTGGATAAAGGTTGCAATTATTACACGTTATTTCAAATTATGATAATTCACCCACTAATCTGGACAAAAAGAAAAAAAGTTAAGAACTCTGGAAACTCATTTAATGAAAATCAAGTTTTGTACAAATTTAAATTTAATTACTGTACAAAATCAATCATTAAATAACTTCACCAAAACTTACACATTTCAACAAAAAAAAATAGCTCTAATGTTGTTTTTGTTTGAATTTAATCAATTTCATACCAAATATACGTTTTATAATTCATACATGTGAGAATATTTTTTTCAATGATTGTTTAAACCATAATCTACCATAGGGTAAAATTTGCAACAATTTTTTAAAATTTAAGGGAGAATATTGAAACAGTTACCAAAGTTTAAGTTGTAATGTGATGAAATTGAAAGTTGGGTAAAAATAGATAAATCTTGCCAAGTTTAGGGTTATAATTGATCTTTCCCCTATTTTTTTTAAAAAATAAATAGAAATATATGATAAGTTTTTTAAAGTATTTAAAAGAATACAATAGAGTGCAAGTATATTTTCAACGGTTAAGTTATATAGAATATCTTGAATTTTATGGTAAGTTTCAATTATACCCCTATATTTCAAAATTTTCAATTCTCTACGCAAAACTTTTTGCAATTTTTTTCCCTAAAAATACCCTTTTGTTAGATTTTCTCTTAAAAAGAAAACATAAATGTAACTTGGTGATAAGTTGTAAAAGTAGAGGTATACGGGGGTATAGGTGTATCAATTATGCCTTTGAACTTTAGGATAGATTTCAATTATACCGTAGGATAGTTTAAAAAAAACGCATTTTAACTCTTAACTATTAAATTTGTTCAAAAGAACCATTCCATTAGCTTTTTTTGTCAAAATAATGATGAAAATTGAACGTGCCTTGAGTTATAAAGTAAAAATAAATTATTCTTGTCACATTAAGAAATGACATCATTTGTGTGGATAATTTTAAGCGTTAGGACAATATATAGTTCCTCCTTTCACGATTAAAATGTTTGGGAGAAAACAAAATTATCAAGGAATATGCAAATCATTGACGACAAACAAAATATGAGATCTCCATTCTCATAATTAATTAACAATAATTGGGGATACAAATAACCCCAAGACACCCAAACTTAAGTATCATGAATTGTCAGATAAATTTCTTATCCTTGAGGATACAAAATGTCGTCATTCGTCAATCAATCAACTTTTCTTTTGTTCTCCTACCTTCCGACTTTGCTTTCTGCGAACTCCACTCTTCCACAATTTTTCTCTCAAGAACACATTCTTCCTACAAAAGTTCTCTCTCAAGACACCACATTCCTTCGACTTTATCAATGTGTAGTTTTTTAATTTTGCAGGTTTGCGATTTCTCTCGCAGTATGCGACTTCCCACCTTTAAATTACAAAATTTTGATTAAATCGTACTCTAACCTTCAAATCTACTTCATCACCTAATCAACACCATTTTGAAGGTTACTAAAACCGTTTCAACTGCTATTTATATAACCTTTTAGAGACAATTTGCATAATTTAACATTTGATCATGGGAAAGAAACAAAATATTATGATAACTCTTCATATTTCCCCCCAAATAACACCATTTTTTAATGTGACTTTGACCTTTCACTTTTTTTTCTTTTTAGCTTATCGCAACATTGGATTTCTATCTTTATTTCAACGAAAAAATTGATAGAATGAATGTTTTGAACAATTTATGAAAAGCAAGCGTTAAAATGAGATTTTTTAAAATTTTGTGGGTATAATTAAAACTTACTTCAAAGTTTAGGAACATAACTGAAACGTCTATGCATGCATGTACCTCTGTTTCTACACAAGTCATTACCCAACTCACTGCCACATCACAATTCCACTTTCTTTTTAACATAAATTTTGATCGAATAATAATTTTAAAAATAATTTGGAAAGACTAAAGGAAGGGTTAAAACTTTTGAAACTATAGAGACATGATTGAAATTTATTGAAGTTCACTGATATTGTGAAACATTCTTTGGCTGCTTATCGATGTGTAGGGATCTTCTTTATACACACCACCATGATGTTTTTGACAATTAAGAGTGATGAATGTAGAAAAAGATTTGTTTCTAAAAATTTTTATAACTATCAAATTTTTAATGGTGGTGTATAGGAAGATCTCTCATACACTGGTGTAAACTATTGTTCAAGTACAATTTAACATTTTTCAACAAGCAGAATGAGAAGAGTGATTGTCAAATCGACCATAATTCACTAGTGAAAGACATATCTTCTTGACCAAGAGGTCATGAGTTCAAATTCTCCAACCCCACTTGTCTTGAACTCAAAAAAAAGGATGAGAAGAGTGATTACGTGGCACCTAAAACATAATTTCTATTTACTAGCAAACAAAAAACTAACACATTTTTGCAAATTTCCTTTCACATTTACAAATAACTCCAAAACTATCACAATTGCACTATAGTAACTATCACAATGACACCCTTAGACTATTAAAAAAGAAAAAAAAAGAAAATTGCAAAAATCACGTTTGCCTTATAGTAATTATCATAATGATACTTTTAAACCTTCAATTTGATCAACCACCCTCTTAAACTTATGAAATTTTACAATTAAATCCTTAAATATTACAAACTTCACAAACAAGTGTTGAACGATAAAGATTTTGTTACAATCAAACTCTCAAATTAAGAATTGTTACAATTTAACCCTTTTTTAACTCTTTAAAATTTGAAAAATATAAAATTAACAATTAAAAAAATTTATAATTCAATTACAGTTGAGTCGTGTTTTTCGCTTAAGAAAACTAAAAATTGATGTAAGGGATTTGAGTTTAGGACACTAATGGATGATATTAAAACGTCAATTGTAACCACTTTTGTAGTTGAGCGGTGATTTTTGTAATTAAACGAAAAAACAAGAAAATTGTAAAAGAGAGAGATGCTAGCGCCTGAAGGCGTGAATCACAAGAGCGATGTAAATGAAGACAGCCAAAGGAACCAAAGTGACCAAGGACAAGGCGGCCAGCACCGTCTCCCAACGGCGGCAGGCGAAAGTCCCCAGCTTTATCTGAACCAAATCCAGCAGCGCCGCCAGCAGGAACCCGCATCCGAAAAATGACCCGACTGCCGACACGATCATCCCCACGCGCAGGGCAAGCGCGTGCGCCTCGCCCTGCAATCCGTCGTCGCCGGTCATTCTAATCGCCTGCTTCAGCGCCGACGCGACCAGGCTCGAGAACAGGAAGCAGCTGAAGGAGTACACGTTGCAGGCGATGAGGCTCTGGGCGACGCCGATGGCGGTGGCGCACTGGCCGTCGTCATCGTCGCCGACGAGGTTGGTGGCGGGGTCGGCGGTGGGGTACCAGGCCACGCCGAGGAAGACGGCGAAGGTAAAGAGGGAGTTCACGTTCACGACGCCGTCGAGGGCCAATATGTGGATTCTCGTGGAGGCCGACGGCCGCCGTGGTTGGGCGGACATGGGTGATGGGCGGCGGCGATGGAGATATGGAAATAGAGGTCCCAAATGCCAATTTCTAAACCAAATTCCAAATTCCAAGTTCTTTCTCTTTTCTTTTAGGGTTGGGGTTAATTAGTAGGGTGTGGTTTAATTTAAAACAAATTATAAAAAAACGGATACTTTTCTAAATATTTAGGAAATTAGAGTGTTGCGTCTCTTTTGATAAGACGCATTTAGAGAAAAATTTTCAAATGCCTTTTCTCAAGAAATGCATTTATACTGACTTAGATGTTGTAGTGTAGGTAATGTATTTTTTATATAAACTATAAAAATAATTAAGAAAATCTCTAATTTCATATTTCATTCATTTTTTTAGTTCAACAACTTGTAAGTTTGGAGATTCAAACTCATAATATTTTAATCGGAAGATATTTCTTTAACCAATTTAGTTTTGCTCTTGACTCATAACATTTAATCAAACTTTTTTTTCAATAAATTTATTAAATTTAATTATAAAAACACTATAATAAATAAATTAATTAAAATTTGTTATTAATTACATATTAATTTTATACAAAATTTTATTTGTTAACGATTTTTTATTTTAGAACACAAATTTTAAATAATTTAGAAATTACTAAATAAATAAATACTAATTAATTATAAATAAATTCAATAACATTAAGTTAAATCGATTCGAAACAATTTTATTGTTGAAAGAAAAATCTTAATGTTCATGTTCATTGCAGGTAAGTGATTCCTTACGATGAATAGATCGACCTCGATAAGTCACATATTGACTAGGATCACCACAACCTCGCACATTTGATGACTTGTCTTCCTCTCTAATAATTATATCTCGGTCATTGAATTTATTTATAATTAATTAACATTTATTTGTTAAGGATTCTAAAATACCATGCATCATCTTTACCACTAAAGCAATAGAAATATTGTTTACAAAGTAGCAAAACATATTTAAATTAAAAAATATGTCTTTAGAAGAGACATGGTTGATGAACATTACAACCGGTTTAGCCACTATTAAATGCATTCGTTGGGAAGACGCATTTGACAATTTTAATTTAAATGCGTCTTCTCAAAAGACGTAACACTTTGGTTTCTTAAATATTTATAAAAGACAACCACTTTTTACAATTGTTTTTAAAAAATAAGCCCCCCATACTAATTAACCCATTCCAGATTCCATTTTTTGTTTTGTTTGATTGATTGATTGGTTTTGTGGTGGGTTTTGGTTTATGTTTCTTGAAAGCAATTAAAAGAGTGGCGTCCAAGTAAGAAACATGTCCGAACGAAAATTGTTTCTATTATTTCTAATTTTTAAAGGATGGAGTAGATTTCTCTTGTCCAATAAAAACGCCATTGTCTTCATCATGAATTTAAACAGCCATCCCCTCCTTTCAAACCAAACTTATCTAATACTTTTTTATCTTCATAATATTTTTAACTTATTTAAAAAATGTTAAATGTTTTTTTTATTCATTTAAATATTGTTTTAATGAATTTCTTGATATCTATGTTTTGTTTTTTAGAAATATCCTTCCATGTACATATTTCCATTGATATTTCTATCAATATCAATACTTGCTTCGATGAAGTTAGAAATTGGGATACATAAAGTCTTTCATTTAACTTTTTATATATATAAAATTCAAATCTAAAATTTTAGAGGAAGTTAGGGAGAAAACTTTAAAATTTTAACCTTTTATTTTTTTATTTTTAATTTAAAACAAGTGGGGGGGGGGGGGGGGA
>JAOANK020042592.1:0-20419 GCA_026257165.2 Telfairia occidentalis | reverse complement strand
CATTTTTGAAAGCTTGTCGCAGGTATAAAGCAATATAAAGAAAGCCACGGCTTTATAGCATGCAACACTGGTAGGAAAGTTTGACAACTCGTCGCTCCCCCCTTTAGTATATTATTGAGAATTTTGAGAATGACAGCTAGAAACATACAAAGTGGCGAGAAGTCACTTGCCACACAAAATACAAGGAAATATGAGAAACATACAAAGGGGCGAGGAGTCACTTGCCACATACAACGGAAAGCAATTAACATGTAAAGCTAGGGTAAGACAGTTGTCATGGGCATGCGGCCATGGGCGACATGCCTTGGACAAGCATGACCATGACACAGGGCACGCACATGTCCGCTCCTCACCAGCCTGCCAGTGCCCAAGTTAACCTCACATCAACCTGCCCACTGCACTGACTGTCGATGGTGTATGCCGCTGCTTTGCTTCACCCGGCGTGTCACCATTTCACGCCCACTGACATTGGCTTGTGCAAAGCCCCGCAAGCCATGTCATGTGCTCAGGGCTCAAGGTCCTGACAAACCTCCCCCCACAATTTGAAGGGATGGAGTGGTTCGCTCTAGCAAGGTTTCACCTGACCTTTGCTTAATCATCAACAAATGGGTTGGCGGCTTCCTTTGATCTCGACCACCTGAGAATTGATTTCATCGTAGGGTTTCATGGTTGGGAATTTAAATTTGGGAGGAAAAGGCTCCTGCATGATTTCATCAGTAAATGGCTGGTCAACTTGGTCTAACAAATTCTCCAAGTCTAAGCCTGCTCCACCCTGGGCCTGTTTCATATTGTCGAGCACATTTTGGATTTTTTGCAGCTCGACTGGCCATGGTCGACTTTCCACCTCGGGCTCTTCAAACTCCTGATATTTTTGCTTTCGATTTAATAAATCACGGAGGTCTGAGCCATGGTCTCTTTTCCTTGCTCGGTCTTCCTCTCGTACCCTTGGAAGGGTTTGGAGAGAGTGATTCCCATGGTAACGACTTTGGATTGCACTATTCCGTACTGTGTATGATCGTGATTGATGGTCACCTGAGCGTGATAGCTGATCTCTCATATCTGAATGAGCTGGGTGCTAATCATTCCCTCCGAGACGTAATTTTTTTGTTGGTCTTAGATTTCGACTCTATGATTCTCCTTCACCATCAAGAAGAAAAACTAAAATAGACAAAGAAAAGCCACGCTGAAGATATTCCAGAACATTCACCTTTGATTCATCCCAAAGAATAACCAAACCACCCAAGGCTCCCATGACTCCAATTCAGCCCAACTAATATCTTTAGCACTCCAAAGAGACTTAACAATTTTACTATCAATTGATCGTAACTTCGTTTCTTGCAGAAGAACAATTTCAGGGCTTCATTTTTCTTAATGCAGTTCTTAATAATCAACCTTTTTTTTATAGTTCACAAGGCCACGCACATTCCAAGAAACGATCTTCATAATGGCAAGAAATTATCCCTTCCAAAGAAAATGGAATCAATGAGATTCCAATCTTTTTAAAGAAGGAAACAAGGGAATTACCTTTGTATGCTATAGGGGAAGGCAGAGAAAAATGGCCAGAAACAGGGGAAGAGCCAATTATTTGCCGAGGAGGAGATTCTTGAAACAAAGCATTTAATTCTTCATGCATAGATAAAACACCCACAGCGTTACCCATAGAATTCAAACATGATCACCAATAGGAGAATCTTCATTGGACCAACTCACATTAAGGATTGATTTCTCATCCGAATCTTCTTTTGAAGGAGAGACCAGAGTAATTTCCTCATTCAAAGAATAGGGGACGCGTTCTAATAATGAGCAATTAGTTGATTGATTGGAAAATTCATCAACCATAGTATAATTATTATTGTGCATAAGAGTGGCATTAAAAGCTCCAATCAAATTACTTTAAAGGGGCCCACTGAAATATCATTTCTATTTAATGGGGATATCATAAAACTTTTCCTTTTCCGACCCTAAAAATAGGGTAAGGCCTTAATACCATACTCCTTGAATGTTCCAATACCCGCAGCCTGAGAAAGACCTTTCATATTTTTCCCAACAAACGAGGAAGGCAAACTAATATCTTGACTCTGATCAATTAATGGTGTAACGGCTGACAGATTTCCTGAAGGTTCCTTGAGTAAATGAATATTACAATCATTAATAACATTATTAAGAGGAGAGATACTATTCACGTAGGCAGCCACAAGGTTATCATGAAATTGCTCATTAATATCGTTCTTGGACATATCAACAGGCAAATCAAAGTTATTTTTCCCATTATTATTCAAAGAACGACTATGCTCAAAAATTAAATGAGCATTTTCAAGTTCCCCAACGCCAGCCAAACCAGAGTCATTAACAACCAATTTTCCACCTGCTACAGAATTATTTTCATCATGAACTTTATTCAAAATTAAAGATGGGGTAGCTTTGCATTCAAACCGTTCATCTTCCAAAACCACTTCATATCCATCTAATCGTTCTTCTTCTCTTAACCTTTCATCTTCAACAACCTGTTCATCTTCTTCAATCCGTTCATCTTCTTCAAGCCTTTCGTCTTCTAACACTACAGAGATTTGCTCCAAATCAATCCAATTTGAAATGTTGGATAAATCAGAGATATTGTTTAGAAGACTCAACTTCTTATGCAAAGGCTGCATAAAGTTTGAAACTCCTATAGAGAAAGCTACTGAGAACTGGATCGGAAATTGGCACAATGGTAGGGAGAAACCCTCATAAATTCATTTTGACCTTGATCAAGGCTTCCTGACAATCAATCAGATTAGAAGTCAGCGATGAACATTCCAATAATCCACCAAAATAAAAGCCTAGAGCTTCAAAGACATATCTATTCCATAATTTCAAAGGCAAGTCACATATTTTAATCCACCCTCCATGGCTTGAAATCACTTCTTTGGTACTATGAATAGAAAAATCTCATTTATCAATCTGCAAATGAATGTTTCTAAAGCTTTTCCACTTTCCAAACGCAATTAACTGATCAAAAGATCTTGCATTTTTTACATTAAAAATTGCATTGTCATCCATGAAAGGATTTAAGCATAAATCAATCAAAAAGTGATCCTTTAAAACAGAGGAAATTTTCCCCCAATCGTCATGCGCACAAAGCCTTGTGACTACTAAAGCATTCGACCAATCAGTTTGAAAAACTACTTTGAAATTCTTTCTAACCCAATACTTCTTCGTATCATCTTTTGTAGAATGATGCACAATGTTTCTTTTGAGAGCTTCATAAGAGCTAGCCCGAGATAACTTATGAACCTGATCATTAATAGTTGAAACATCGATGACACTCACATTCTTTGGCAAAACTTTCTTCATTTGTGGATGGAAGAAGCTTAATAATTCCCAAAAAGGAAGCTAACCACTCTTATTCGCAAGAGCAGGAATAATCACACATCTCCTTCCCCCTGTAAGTGGCCATACTACATATTCTAAATACCAATTGGAAAGAGAATGAAAGTTTCGAATTATTCTGCTGCCCAATTCATCCCTTATCTACTCGGAAAATGGTTCTTGCATTGGATTGAGAAGAAATTTGAGCAATGTGCTTTTCAAACCATACAAACTGAGTAGAGCTAATCTCGATTGTAGTCTGTCTTGTAACATCCTCAACATAAAAATGATTATTTTCGATCGAAGCATAGAAAAAGTTGTTACCAACTCTGCAACTTTTGGTTTCCATAATACTTTGCACTACAAATATGAATAAACTGCAAAAAAAAGTATAGCCGCTAAGACGAAAAGAGGAAGTGGAAGAAAGCGGAGAAGTCACCAGAGAAAATCACTGAAAAAAGAAAAGAAATGAGAGAGAAGAGAGGAGAGAGGGGAGAGCATACTTACCTTCCTTTTTCTTCTGCAACCATACCATTCAAACTCAACGACCCTCCTCCCTCAAAAGATAGATTATTACGAGCCGTACTTGGCATTTTGATATCCACTTCAAAAGAAACCTTTCTAAAACCATCCCGATACAACTCTAAATCCAAGATTTCGATTTATACGTGAAACCTTTCTTCCACATAAGTTTATGTACAAAATTTCAAATTCCTTATCCCTCTCAAAGGCTCTCCATTAACATTCTCCAAAGAATATTGGTCCAATGGTGTTCTTACTCCTTCTACTAGCCATTCTTTGAAAGAACCCCAAATTACAATTCCCAACCTTAGCCCATTTTACTGGGGCTTTTTGTCTCCAACTCGTGTCCTCCCTTTTAACGAGCTCCTCAAACTCGTTATCTTTCTCAACAGGAGCCCCCTCAAGAATGTTACTCTTCACACCGCAAACACATTCGGTAACATCTCATCTATAAAAGCATAATGGAAAAGGGAGATTCACCTCATTGATTTAGCAGAGGAATTAAGCCCCCTTCATCCGGATGATAGATCAAAAAGGATTGCCCTCAAAGAAGAGCTGCTCTCTGTTGCTGCTAAAGAAGAAATTTTATGGAAACAAAAGTGTAAAGCTAAATGGGCTGAAGATGGAGATGAAAATTCTGGTTTCTTCCACCGTTATCTTGCTGCAAAGAAGAGAAAGAACATTATCATCAGCCTCACCTCCCGCCAGGGCATTAGTTTAGTTAATGAAAAGGAGATAGTGGAGGAATTCATTAGTTTCTACCAAGATCTCTATACCAAACAGGCTGACCACCCAACTTTACCCCCTGACATAAATTGGGATCCTATTACCCTTGCACAAAGCCAATCTCTAGAGGCCCCATTCTCTACTGAAGAGATCCAGCTAGCTGTAAATGCCCTTGGAACCAACAAATCTCCGGGACTTGATGGCTTCACTGCTGAATTCTTCAAAAAATCATGGAACATCCTAAAGGAAGATATTATAGGGGTGTTTCAAGATTTTTTCAAGAATGCGATCATCAATGCTAGTATGAATAAGACATATGTTTGTCTTACCCTGAAGCGTATTGATGTTAGATCTGTGGGTGATTTCAGACCCATTAGCCTTACGATCAGCCTATACAAAACGATTGCTAGAGTTTTATCTGAACGCCTAAAAAGTGTATTGCCTTCAATCATCACTAGATTCCAATATGCATTTGTTGCCGGACGACAAATCCTTGATGCATCTCTTATTGCTAATGAACTCATTGAAGAATATCATCGGAGAGAGAAAGAAGGAATGGTTATCAAACTAGACATAGAGAGAGCATTTGATAAAGTTGATTGGGACTTCCTTGATGCAATCAAGAAAACCAAAGATTTCGAATCTCTATGGAGGAAATGGATTCGTGCTTGTGTATCATCAGCCAACTTCTCCATCATTATCAACGGTCGTCCTAGAGGCAACATTCTAGCTACTAGAGGACTCAGGCAAGGTGACCCACTCTCACTGTTTCTCTTTACCCCAATCATGGATTGTCTCAGTCATATGTTATCTCTTACATATTCAAAACAATCCATTAAAAGGTTTGATATTGGAAATAACCTCAACATTCATCACCTTCTTTTTGCGGATGACACCATATTGTTCTCATCAAAGGAAGAGAAAGGCATTGACAATCTTTCAAGATTATCCATCTTTTTCGGGAAGCCTCGGGATTAACTGTTAATCGGAAAACATCAAAAGTTTTGAGGATTAGAATGGACACAAGTCAGACAGCTACTCTTGCTAACCGTTATGGATGTAAATTGGGATCTTCGCCTGCATCTTACTTGGGCCTTCCCCTCTACGGAAATCCCAAGAATCTCAGCTTTTGGCAACCTATTATGGACAAGATCGAGAAAAAGCTACAAGCATGGAATCACTCCTTTATCTCGAAAGGTGGTTGTCTCACTTTAATTCAAGCAACCTTGACAAACCTTCCACTCTACTATCTCTCCCTATTTAACATACCAAGTAAAGCCGCCTATTTAATTGAAGGAATCTATAAAAGGTTCTTATGGAGTGGAAAATCAGAAAATGCTAAGATGAGTCATCTTGGTTGGTCAAAGATAAAAAAGCCTCTTGTTGAAGGGGGCTTAAGCATTACAGATATCAAGACTTGCAATCGCGCCCTATTAGCTAAATGGGTTTGGCGTTTTCGAATGGAAAAATAAGCCCTTTGGCGCTCTGTCAACTTGGCTAAATTTGGGGCCAGTCATCTCAATCTCAAAGTCTCTTCTATCGTAAAATCCTCCACAAGAAGCCCATGGTTCTTCATTATCAAACACTGTGACCTGATCTACCATAATATCCATTGTAAATTTGGGAATGGGTGTGAGACTCTCTTTTGGAAGGAGACTTGGATCAATCAACAGCCCTTATCAACGACTTGTCCATCTCTTTTTGCTTTAACCATGAGCCCTGAAGCTTCTATTGCTGAATTATGGGATCAGAACAGTAGCTCATGGATTCCAAATTATTGCAGAAACCTTAAGGATGGGGAAATATCTGAATGGGCCTATCTGACTTGCCTCACTGCCTCATTCAATCTTTGTCAACAGCCTGATGTATGGATCTGGAACTTGGAGAAATCTGACGACGAAGTCCTTGACCAACTTCATAGCAACATCCCCATCTCCAATCAACGAAGATCTCTATATGGCTCTATAGAAGAGTTACTTCCCAAAATGGTTAAGTTCTTGCTTTGGGAAGCCACCCACAGCTGCCTAGATACCCATGACAGACGACAAAGGAGATGTCCCTGGCTCGCTATACCCCCAAATTGGTGCTTTCTATGCAAAACCAACAATGAATCAGCACTCCACCTTTTTGTGCATTGCCCATTCACTATTCTGATTATATCCCTCCTCACCAAAGACTTCAGCTGGTCCATTGTTCCTCTAGCATCACTATCCAATTGGATTAGACTCACATTTGCTGAGCATCCATTCACGGGTGCTAAGAAAACCCTATGGCTGAATATCAAATGTGCTATTTTCTGGACTATTTGAAACGAGTGTAATGATTGGATCTTTCAAGATAAATAAAGAAGCATGGACTCAATCATCGATGCTGATATTTTTGCATTATCATGGAGCAAAAGAAGAGCTCCCTTTTGTAATTATAGTCTCACATCGCTCATGACCTCTTGGAAGAATTTTTGTAATCTCTTGGATATCTTTTGTAACACTTCATTCAATCAATGAATTATTTCTTATCCAAAAGAAAATTGAAAAAGAAAAAAAAAATCTTAGACGCAGAAGAAGTTTATCTTTTGTCGGAACCGTGATTTTGAAGTAGTAATAGAAGAAAACTATAGGTGGAGATCTTTGAAGGTGAGCCTTCCCCTAGGAAGAGTAGCGTGCATTAGAGATTGAACTATGACTATGGTGAGTTTGGAAGCGACGACCCTTTTTTTAATTTTGGAGAAGAAAGGCTGGCAAAAGCATTCATTTGGGTTCAACTAATAGTGAATGATAGAGGAAGATATGTTATTATACAAAAGGCTTTTAATAAGAAAAGATCTTCTCATTATACTATAAGGAGAAGGGAAAAGTAGCTAGAGGTTTTTAATGAAAAAGACGACTTCATTCACGTCATGCATTGATTACCTTCCTTCAAGCCTTGTCCACAAACCTCCAAGATTATGAAGTTAATGTCGTTTGCAAATGCAACTTGGAAAGGGAAAGATGGTTTAAAAAGTGGTGTTTTACTCTTGAAAAAAGAATGGCTTACACTTTTTATATTGCAAAGACCATTTTGATGGTTAAAGAGGGCCTTAGACCCTTGGTCCTAAGTACGGCAAGGAATTCAGAGAGTTTTTGGAGTTTTTTTTCCTTTTAAAGAGCTTTTTTTGCGAAAACATTGCAATCCTCTACTAAAAAGATCCAAGTTGTATGTTCCAATTTGGTAACATTCAGACAACGAGTAATTTTGAGTTGGGTCATAGAGATTATGTCCTACAACAGGAGAAAATAATAGCTTAGACAAAGACCGTTTTCAATGAATGTTGAAACTATTAGGTGTGTCCTCTCATCTTCGTTTGAAGGATTTAGAAAGAAACTACGTGGTTCTTTGGTTGCTTGGTGGGGAAGAAGATATGGTGGTGAACGATAACATAGAAGAAATTTTGGACGAAGCTCTTATAGCCGATGAAACGTTTGTCTATCTTGTTTTAGAGATGGATAAGGTTTCGAGGGTCAAGGATTTTAGAAATATCAATTTAGTGTCCATTGTTAATAAAATCCATGCTGCGGGTTTGGTTGATAGACTTAGAAATATTCTCCCTAAGATGTTCTCCGACTTTTAGGATGCTTTCATAGTTGATAAACAAATCTTGGACGGAGCTCTTATAGCAAATGAGGCCATCAGACTTTAGAGCTGTAAGCATGAGAGTATTATCTTTAACATGAATTTTGAAAAGGCTTAAGGATAGGTGGATTGAGATTTTTTATATAAAGTTACGTGGAAGAAAGGTTTTGCCTATAAATGGAGATCTTAGATTTTGAGTTGTACTAAGACGATTAGATACTTTGGAAAAATGGAAAGGTAGGATCCATGCCTCAAGAGGCTTGAGACAAGGTAATCCTCCTTCCCCTTCCTCTTCTTAAAGGTTATGTATATTTTAATTAGAATTATTCTTGATAGCAACTTTAAGTCTCTTAAGTTTGTGGATGAAGCTGTGACATGGTTTTCAAGTTAGTGGTTGAGGCTTCTACCAGTCCTCTAGAAAGGGGAGGAATTTTAGATGTTGAAGCCACATGTTTTCGAATTTAAAGGGAGAAGGACCCCATCTCTGATTGCCAAGAGTGATGAGGAGAGGGTAGTGGTCGGATGTTGGCTGCTCAAGCCTTCTTAATGAAGCATTAGAGAATTTATGCAAGCAGGAGTCAGTGATTAATGCTCTATCTATCTGATTGTGTGTTGGGGTTTCTCTGAAATCAGACCACGTGTAAAGGCCATTGCTGAGGGGAAGGTCAATGAGATGAAGCTGATTAATGATGGTATTGAAACGTCTCATGCTTAATGACGGATGTCTTCCGTTGGAGTTTTCATATGCCCATCTGGTTATGTTGAAATCCCGACATAAGATCCATCTATCCATACAAAGAACCACTAAGTCATCCAATTCGTGCAGGAAGTACCCTCTCTGTTCTTCTATGGTAGGGCCATAGATGCCTAATATCCAAAAATCAAAACCATCTGTGAGAGAAAAAAATGAGGGATAAGGAGAAAGCACCTTCTGTAGTGTTAGATGTGGATAGAGAAGGGTCATTCCACATTATAAGGATGCCCCCAGAAGCACTAATGGCATCTAATGAGGACCAGCCAATAAATTTGCTGCTCCATAGAGATTTGATCATGACTCGGTCGAAATTCCTCCATTTAGTTTACTAAAGAATCACTACAGATGGGTTTTGCTTGCGAATGGTCTCTTTGATGATGGCTCTCTTCCTCCAGGAGCCTATACCCCGAACATTCCAAGAGAGAATGATCATTAAGTTGTGTGGGCCCGTCCCTGATTGCTGAAGAGTTACCTTTTTCATAAGATATCGAAGATTGCAGGTTTTTTAGTTCTCTTGGTCCTTTGTTGTGTTTGTATGAATGTTTTGTTCTTGTTTTTCTTTGCAGGAATGGCCATAATGCATAGCCTACAATCTTCAAGCCAAGGAGTAATAGCTTTTAGGTGATAAGAATAGTGAGAGAATGACGATGAAGGTTGTCTAGGATGAATCATTGGACACCGAGGGGCGTTTAGTGGATGCGTCTCCTTTGTAAACTACTGATAGATTATCGAAATAAGGGGGAAGGAGATAAAGGGGGGCTAGAAAGGTAATCTGTGGTGTCTGGTTCGAAGGGGAGGTTAGGGGGAAGGATGGAGTGTTTGGTTCTGAAGATAAAGGATGTGGTTTTTTGGTTAATGGAAAGAAGCTTTTTGTTGGGGAGGTTTCCGAGAGGAGTAGGAGAAGGGAGGTTGGAGGTTTTGTGGATAAAAGAAGGGTCTATCGTGTAAGAGGGAGGAAGGTTTATAGGTGGGTTCTCGGTGTTGGCAATCAAGGACAGATTCTGAAAAGGGGGTGAGGATTGGTCAACGGGAGGGTTCTCAATGTCCTTGAATACAGGTGGTTTAGGAGGAGAGAGAAATTTGGGATGACAAGAAAGGTCTATGCGTGGGTCCCACAAATCAGTGATAGGTTGCTTGTTTGAGGGGCAGACAAAGAGAGATTGCTTGTCTGGGGGGTCTGTTCCAGTCGCTTGGGTATTCTGACAAAAAGTGGTTGTGTGGTGAGAAGTCACCTCAGCCTAAGATTTGGGTAATGAAGAAAAGGGGATTTCCTCCTCCGGCTCCAATGGCAGACGGCCATGAATGCCGGCGATGATGCCAATATCATTCTCGGGCCAAAAAAAAGGGTCAATGGTTACGCAAATCTCTGTTGAGGATGAAGAAGGGAGAGACATGTACACTGGAATAAAGCCCGATGAGTTTCTTTTAACCTTGATGATCGCCTCTATAAGATGCATAAGATAAAGAGTTTTGTTTGCCACTTCACAAAGACCTCCACAAGCTTCTCCTATGAGTTTAAAGGTGTTGATGTTCCATCTATCAGGGGGGAGGTCTTTGACCTTAATCCAGCCTACATACGATGGAACCATATGATTCCTCTTGTATTCCTCTATTGACCAGTGGTTGAAAAGGAGCTGGTATGGGCTAACCTTCTACCATCCTTGGTAGTTTCCCAAGATTTGTGCTTGAGTCCTATCTTCACATCTCATAATTGCTTTGTTGGGTTGGAAAGGTGATAAGGAGCAAAAAGAAGAAATATTGGCTTGGAGGCTTCGTAGGATTTTGTACTAGCTGTAATGAAAATTCCTTCTTAGTATAATTATAGATTTTTGCAGGTCGATGGGTAGAATTTCTTGCCTTAGCACCCCTGGAGGGTTGGGGAAGTCTTGTTTCCGTGGATTGGTTGTGGGATTCTGACTACCAGTGAGTGAAGTCTTAGCTGGATGAAGGGATAGTGAGTTTGTTCTTCATCAGTTATGGACCTATGATTCATAAATGTTTCTTTGTAGGTTGGTTGGGTTGCAGGGGGCGGCTTATTAATAACCTTTTTACTGTCTGAGTTATAAAAAGAGGTAAGTTGGCCAAAGGAGCACCATCCCTTTTTGTTCTCACCTATTGGAACAATGAGCTTATTCTTGCCCCCATTTTCGTCCTGACGGACAAGTTCAGCAATGTTGTCGTTTTCAATCCATAGGATCTGGTCATCCACTCTATTTTCTTTGAAGAACTTGTGGTTTAGTGGGAAGTTGACGAGGGATTTGAAACATTCATTTATCCATCTTAAGGTACTCCAGTGGATGATGATAGAAAAAGATTTGTCACGCCCTCTTTCCGAGATTCGAACTCTGCTAACACGACTTGAATCTTCCACTTCTATGGTGAAAGTCTTCTTATCAATGGTAGTGGATCGTTTCGTAACTATAGTGGCCATGGAAAGAAGGGTTAGTAGAGGTCATGTCTAAGGGACACCGGTTTGGTTGCAGGGGTGGGAGGAATCGCCGGAGATGGGAAAGAAGGGGAGAGGGAGAGAGAGAGATATTTTGAGATTGTACCTTCTCTTTTTCAATTTTCATCAATCTACTACTATTCTATGGAACTAAAAATGAAGCTATGTTATAGATTGCAATGTTCTCACTTCATTTGTATTGATAAATTCTCTATTTTTAATGATTCTTATATCATAAGAGATTAATTGTGGTTAATAAGGTAAAGTAACATATGGACTCTAGATTTATTAATATAATGAAATCCTCGTACACTATTGGCTGAATGTAAGTTGAGCATAGTCCTTATATATTCTTTTACTTTTATTCGATAATAAGTATATGAAGCTCAAGGTTTATTCACGGACTGCATTTTATTTCAAATCCATATATATTTACTTCGCTTGATCTTGTATTTCCAAGTTTTTTTAGATGTAGGAGGAAGAATTTAGCCACGAGTGGATCAAAGGAAGAAAACGACATATTGTCCTTATGAGAGCTCACAACTAACTAAAGGTAAAAGTGATTTATCTAGTTATTTCAATCTTGCTAAATTTGATCATTTTTGTTATTGGTTGTTGTATCCAAGAGGTCAATCATTCTTCCTCTTTTATTTAAGACACATTTACTTCACTTGATCTTGTGTTTCTATGTTTATGGATGAAGGATAAAGAATTGGGCTACGAGTGGATCCAAAGGAAGAAAATGACATTTTGCCCTTATAAGAGCTCTTAACCCATCTAAAAGTAAAATATATTTATCCACTTATTTCAATCTTCCTAAGTTCTTTTTTTTTGTTATAGGCTTTCATATCCAAGATGGCAAACATTATTTCTTTTTTATTTATGACACATTTACTTCATTTGGATTTTTTGTTTCCATGTTTTTTGCATGTACGAGGAAGGATTTATCCACGAGTAGATCTAATGGAAGAAAACAACATCTTGTCCTTATGAGAACTCCCAGGAACACTAAAGGTAAATATGGTTTACCAATTATTTCAATCTTGGTAACTTGATTATTTTTATCGTAGGCTTGTGTATCTAAGAGGTAAAATATTCTTTCTTTTTTCTTTAAGAAACATTTACTTAACTTTATCTTGTGTTTTCAAGTTTTTTGGATTTAGGAAGAAGGATTCAGCCATGAGTGGATCCAAAGGAAGAAAACAATATATTTTTTCTAGTGATAGCTCCTGACCATACTAAGAAGGGTAAATGTGATCTATCAACTTATTTCAATCTTGCAAACTTTATGACTTGTTATAGGTTTGTGTATCCAAGAGGTCAAACATTCTTTCTTTGGTATTTATGACACATTTACTTTACTTGATCTTGTGTTTCTAAGTTTTTTGATGAAGGAGGAAGAATTGAGCCCCTAGATGATCTGAATGAAGAAAACAACATCTTGCCCTTATGAGAGCTCATAGTTCTAAAAGTAAAAGTCTATTATCCACTTATTTCATTTGCAAACTGTATTATTTTTGTTCTAGGTTATGTATCCAAAAGGTAAAACATTATTTCTTTGGATTTTTGACATATTTACTTCACTTAATTTTGTATTTTCAAGTTTTTTTAGATGTAGGAGGAAGAATCCAACCAACAATGGATCCAAAGGAAGAACACAAAGTCTTGCCTATATGAGATCTCACAATCCAACTAAAGGTAAAAATAATGTATTTGCCTATACACATTTAATGGTTTACGTTAGCATAAAGTTTCAACGTGGTTGTTAACCTTATCACTGGAGCCATCTTACTAGTACGCAGATTTTTATTGGAGATTATAGCTGCTATACGACATTTTAGTTGCAAATAGGTGAAATATCCTGGGTTTCATGTGGTATTTTTGAAATTTGAAAATCTTTTTGTAGTTTATTAATGTAATTTAATTATTTAATTATTATTCAGTTGTTGCCTATTATAGATGGTACTTGATGAGCTTGTGAAATTGATGGGTGGAGAAGTCTCTGAACTAGTTTTTTAAACATCTGGATCTACTGTTATACTGTTGGTTGGTCTACAAGGAGTTTGAAAGACAACATTTGTGCAGAATTGGGCAATTATCTTAAGAAACAGATAAGATTATATTTTTCATCTTCCTTTAATAAAGTGTAGCAGTGTATTGTGTCATTCCTTTAAATCAAACATACTTTTTGCCTTCTGCATCCCTTTAAATGAAAGATATTTTTTGACAATGTTGACCACAGGGGAAAAGTTGCATGTTAATTGCTGGAGATGTGTAACAAGAATGGAATTACTCTCTAGAGATGTTAATGCTTCAAATCTAGAAAGAAGAAATCCTCCAATCAAACCGCTTGTAGTAGTACATTGAAAGAAACCAAAGATCTTAAAGGCTCTGCAGATCGCATCAAGGTTACCTCATTACTGTAACTCTCTTTGATCGTGGTTGCTAAAAATAGGACCTCTTTCTAATCCTTACTCGTATTTTGAAAGTAAGGAGTTCTATTTTCAATTTGATTTGAAGTATCTTCATGGAGCATTCCTTCTAAAGGCTTTTAATAATGCAAGTAGCGAGCATGGGGATAAGACTCATCTGCAGTTCTATGGTATTACAGCTGAAATGTGCAAGTAAGTAAAAATGATCTCACTCTTTTTTTGTCTGTTCAAAGTCTTTCAGTGTAGTAGAAATTGTTAGCTTTTTTTCATCATCAACCATAAGTTCAAATGAACATTGTTCTTAAAATTTATTTTGTAGTCAATATAAGAAATTCTACCTTTGCAATGGATCTTTACTTATTCTAGCCTGTTTAACTTTGCATTTCCAATGGGTTGATGCATATTTGTTTTTATGGTCTTTGTTTTGACAAATATTTGTAATATTTACAATGTTCTCATCTTTGAGGTCTTTTGTTTCTGTTTCAGATTCTTAAATACAGATGTATGCTCTTTATTTTCTATTTAATAAAATGCTTAAGAGTGTTTTTTGTTGATAGTTGGAACCTTATCATTACTTGTAAACTTCGAATTATTCCCAGAGTTTGTGGCTTTGAATATGAAAGGCGCCCAGAAAGGGCTCTAGTAGCTTTGGCTTATAAATGTATTGAAGTAGCATACTTGAGGATAGTATATCTAACATTCAAGTATAATGGAGTTCTTCACACGATGCCCTCATTTCCTGCAATTGTGCAAGGTGGCAAAATAACGTTATGATATTCGTTGCACGCTACGATTCTTAACTTTTGTTTATGAATTTCACTTTCAGTTCAAATGTTGTACTCCTGTCATTTTGGAAATAGGTTTTCTATATTTGTTATTCATGTTGAATTTCATTGGTTTATTGAAACTGTGTCTTCAGAATCTAATTAACTAACATTGTGATGCTCTCTCAATGAATCCTTTCCTTAGGTGAATCTCCATCTTCTTATGCATCAGATGTTGAAAACTTGAGCAATCAAGTAGTGGGTAAGGCTACTTTCGACAAGTTGTATGTAAATGCATTGCTTAACTAGCTTAAATTTGTAGTGCCTGCTTTTATGGACTAGTTATTCAAAGTATGTGTTGGTGACTTCACTTTTTCACTTGGTTTTTGCTTAACTTGGAAAGAGGTACCTTTGAAGGAGGGTTGCTCTAAGGTCGATGATCTACGAAGTCCTTCGATGAGCATTGGAAATTTGGAGGAGTTGATTGATGAGTTTGTTTCCTCCTCGGTCGGACCCAAGTATTATCTTGGTATTATGTCTTTTGTTGATAAAGACTAACTAGAGTCTGGATGTGCAATTTTTATGCATAATAAGGCATATGGCTTTTGACTTTTTGTTTTTTGTTTGTTTTTGTCTTTTGTTTTTTTTTTTAAGATTTTGTTGAATTTTCTCAATTTAACTTCTTCTTCGCGTTTGAATTTATGTGGAACTTGATTTCTTTTCCTTATGCTGTATTAGCCTAGATGATTTTGCTATTTGGGAATTGCTTCTATAGTTTGGATGGGGAAATAATGTGGTATGAAATTTGAATTTCTTAGATTTGTTCTTCGATAAGAGAAGTGAGAATATGACTTTGAATACAGTCGACATCTAGTTATTTGGATTCAGTTCATACAATGCTTCAAAGTGATTTATGAATTACCCCTAAGACAACTGATGTCAAATAACTCAAATCTAAAATGTTGGTTCTTTTTGAGATACTACTTTTTTGTTAGAAATGTATATATCGCGACTAGAAATAAGAAATTTTTAGTACAAAATTTGTATCGAGAATTTATGTTTAGGTTTCATTCATTTCCACGTTTCTGTATTACTCTGATATTGGTGAGCACTTCTGTGAACTGTAAAAAGCTTATCTTTGAAGTGTTGTAGGTGGATATATGTGATGGAAACCACATAGCTGGTTGGAGTTTTATATGACATTATACACATGTATTCAAGATGCGGAGGTTCCGTTTTTCTATAACATTATGGACATGTATCCATTATGCGTATTGAATTATGAACTGAATTATGGACATAGCTTGTTTGTTGAACATTTTGCCTACTGTCGGCAGTTCTTTTCAGTACTTTCTGTTGTTGGACTTCTCCCAGATGAGGTTGATTCAATAATGTCTGTGATGAAAGTTGAGAAGGCCGCGTTAGAGTTGGCTGAAATTAGCACTTCTGCAATTAATGCAAGATTTCAATTTCTCCTGGTCAATTGGTAAATAACAATTTGCTCGTGCTTTTGAATTTTTTTAGTCATTTGCATTATATCTGCTTTTGAACTAAGCCTTTCATGTGACATACGCAAGATAAGTTTGTAAGGTTATGCTTGATACTTGCATATATTATGTGGCCTATTTAAAAAGGGAAAGTTAGCTACTATGTTTCCAGGGGTTTGAGTTTGCGATGCCATTTGACTAATAGTTGATATGAAGATATGGTAGAATTTTAAGATTTAGCTGAACCAATTTTTTTTTTGCCTGATAAGAGCCTTGATTCTTATCGATAAGTAGAGAAAATTATAGTGTGCCAATGGAGTATTTGAGAGCTCCCGTACCTCTCTTACTTGACCTTTACTCAACAGACAAAAAGATAGATACCTTTTTCCTCACGCAAGAAAAAATATATTCCAACTACAAAGTACCCTTTTCTAACAAACTAGGGCCCATCTAGCAAACACTTTTACAAGATCACATTGCATTCTCATACCCTCTCTTCCTAGCACTTACATTCTTAATTGGAGCCCTATCATTATCCTGCCCCCAAATTAGCACCTTGACCTCAAAGTGGAAATCCGAAAATTGGGTAGAAACAGTACCTGTGGGCTTCTAAGTGGCCTCCTCAGTAGTGCCACCCTCCTAACTAGGACTGTACAAAAAACGAGACCAACTCGAGTTTGGGTTAGGAATTTTGAGAACCGTACGGTTCAGTTTGGTTCTCAGGTTCAACGTTTAAATTTTCAGTTCAACCTGAACCGAATGGGTAAATATTAAAATATATATATAGGATTTTAGGGATTTTTTGTTAGCCTTTCCTTGCGTTAAGAAGTTTATGCCTCCCAATTTTTGAGTTCGTAGACGGAAGAATCACGAATCCACGTGCGCCGCTCGAGAGATCTTACCGTTGCTGCTCGCAAATCTCGCCGTCGCCTAAGATAAAAATTCACTTTGTTTCTCTCTGTTCTCTTGGGAATATTTTTGTTTCTGAAGGTACATTCTTGAAACAATAAGGGTTTTCTTTTTTTTTTGGTGTGTGTGTGAAGAACAGAGACGACTAGCCGATTTTAGTATCAGTTTTTTTTTAAATATCATCTCTCGCACATTGATTCTGCATCTCACAGTTGTTGGGTACTTTTTTTCCTCAAAATACTCAAGCTTCTCCATAGACCCGATAACCCAACCCTACCCAACCCGAAATTAGGAGGGTTAGGTTGGGTTACAACGTCATATTGGATTATTCGGGTCACCAACCCGACACCCCTAATTTTCGGGTTGGTCCAACAAAATTTCCTAAATCGACCCACCCAATACTTTTTGTTGAGGTTCTTCAGCTTTTAGCTTTTTGAAGTTATTCGGCTTCAACTGGATTCTTGAAAATTTTGTTGATGTCTTTAAAGTCTTGTACGATTTGGTCTTCGAAGTCTTTAGAGATTTCAATCTTCGTCTTCAAAGTTTTAGTCTTTAGAGTCTTCAATCTTTGAAGTCTCGAGAGTCTTTTGTTTTCTTTTATCCTTCAATCACTCACAAATGAAAAATTACTCTTCTATTTATAGTTTTTTAATGGGCTTTGTATGGTTTGAGTCTGTTTGACCAAGTCTTGGGCTTTGGACCAATACTTTTTTTTTTACCCAAAATTTTCATAATAGATTAAAGCTAAATTTGGGTTTTTGGGCTAGTCCCAGTTTATGTTTACCGAGCCTAGCCCAATTTATTTCAGACGAACCCATGCCATTGGGCTAAAGTATAATTTGATCTTGGATTTCATGCTGATTTAATTTGATCAAACAAATTGGTGGAACTGACACGTGGCATATTTAGATTTGCCAAATTTTCTTTTCCAACAATGACATATAAACAATTCTATTAACAAATTTAAATTAATTCTCTTAGGAAAGAACCTAATTGATTTTTTTTAACACTAAGGGTAAAAACGAGAATTTAAAAATATTAAATACCAATTTGAAAATTTCCTAAAAGATGATGGACCATTTGATATATTTAACACTTTAAATTTTGCAGTGTTTGTATTTTATTATTTATTTTCCTAAAATCAAAACATACTCTTTTTGTATGACTAAAAATTCTTTTAGTGTGTGTAATTAGAAGAGCATTTTAGTTTTGAACCAAAACATTAATAATATTGTGACAGTGGAAATAAATTTATTGTTATTTAAAAAAAATATATTATATCATGTACAATAACTCCTCAAAAATAGAAAAGTAATTTGATTTTTCAACGTTAAAAAATGCTTAAGATTATTTTTTTATATATATTTTTACTCATTTAATATGCAGTTTAAATTTTAGTTATCTAATATTTTTGTTTGATTATTTATATTTTATAGTTAGATACTTTAACCCACACGGTAAATTTTAATGTTTACTTTAAAATTTTATAGAATTAAACTTACTATATATGGTACCACATATTTTATTTTTTCATTTATAATACTTTTTTTCCATTGAAAAAATAATAATAATATATTTTACTTTTTTTATTAGTACAATTTTTGGTTATCTATACTTTTTAATTTTATACTTAATTGAATAGTTTTAAAATTTTACCATAAATTTTCATTTTAAAACATTAAAAATACGTGTAATCCTATTCATAACTAGTTTCTAATCCATCAAGGGCACAATCGTAAATTTTAAAAAATTATATACGAAATTAATTTTTTTTTTTTAAATTTAGGAACCACTTAATAAATTCAGCCTATTAATTGATTACCTTTACCATTACTAGAAAATATTAATGTGTGTTGCATACATGAGAATTATATTTCAATTTTATCTTTATGTTTGTTAAAATAATAATAATAAATTAATGAACAACTATACTAAGGACAATAAAATTAAATGATTAACTTGATATGTAATGTTATTAATTTTAGATTCTATTAGATTAAATTAAATTAAATAAATAAATCACTGTTTAAATGGTGTAACATTCAACCATTAGTGCTAAATGTAGTTGTGTCAATTCATGAATTCTAGTCAATTCAATTTATTTCTTAGTTTGATAATTTTTTTTTTTTTTTTGAAGGCATGTTGATAATTTTGATCAAATATCCTTTGTTAGTTCATAAATTTAATTATTTTTTTTAGTTTGGTAAATTTCATTGTGTAAAATTATAATAGTTGTAAATTGTAGTCTAAAAAATGAATTTAAAATTAACACCTTTAATCAATTTGGTAGAGAAAACCAAAATAGAAAAAAAAAATGGTTATCAAATGATACTTTAAAATTTTTGTTATATAATTTGAAAAGATATATCTATTGTATTTTTGTACATTTACTTTGATATAGTAGTTTTATTCTATTTTTTATGCTTTTAACTATGGTTGGCCAAAAAAAAAAAAAAAAAAAAACACCCTAAGAAAACTGTATCTTCTATGCATTTACTTGAACTAAATAATAATAATATAAAATACAATGACCTTTTTAACCATAGTAGTAATTAACTTAAAATCAAAAACACCTTGCATCAATTTGCAACAAAAATATTAATTAAAAAAAAAGAAGACAACAATTATACGATTATTATCATGATTTTCTTTACAAATAATATTTATTTAGCATACAAAAAGGTATAAGATTGAGAGATACCTAAATTTATTTGGCTAAAATGAAAATTAAAGCAACAATTACAATACAAACAATTTATAACACGACATTGTAAAATGCAATGTAATGCAACAATTTAAAGTTTAAAATAAAATGAATTAAAAAAATTTAAAATTATGAGATCGAAATATACCTTGAATCAATGATTTTTTTAAGTACAAATCAATGAATTTGGCATAAAGGAAAAATATAATTATTATTTTCCTATCAATGAGTTTCTTTACAATGGCATAAAACTATTTATAGGAATACAAAATGTTCATTATACCTTTATAAAAAAACCTATTTTTTATCATTTAATTTGTAGTTATAGAATTTGAAATGACCATTATCTATTGCATTGATTGACTTTAGTTGAATATATTATTTTCATTTATTTTTCATGCCTCTTAAACATAAATGGCAAAGAAAAGAAAAAAACTTTTCTTCATTGTAAAAAACATTTCAATTTCTATGCATTTTATTGAGGGGAAAACTAATAATCCTTTAAGCCATTAGTAAAACTTAAAATTATTAATTATTCATTTGTAAAGAAATCAGGGTAAGCATACAATTGTTACTTAAATTATTAATTATGAGTTATTAATTAACTTAAAATATTTGCTTTAATATAATATTTTATTCTATATTTTAATGCTTTTAACTGTGATGGCCAAAAAACCTTTCATCTTCACGAAAAAAAAATCTTCATCCTGAAAAAATA
>JAOANK020042392.1:0-34065 GCA_026257165.2 Telfairia occidentalis | reverse complement strand
TTCCATATTTAATTTGAGCTAATTAGAGTGTATTGATCCTTATTCCGCTGCTTATGCATGTTGATGCATCCTTCACTACTCACATACAAGTTACATCAAATCATGGGAAATCATAGTACTTAGCATGAATGCATCAATAGTTCTACTCTTTTAGCACAAAGTCAAGCAAGTAATCAATCATTTCATTCATTAAAATCTAAAAATTTTATCTAAAATTCCAACAATCATTAATCATCATCACATAGTGACAATTTTCAAGAGCTCAACACATAATTCATAAATCTAACCTAGCAACACATAGTACTCAAAACACCCCCCCAGCACAAACTTAAAAACATGCATTGTTCTCAATATATGAAAAAAAAGACAAAGCAAGGAAAATAGATGGTACTGACCTGGAGTATGAGTTGATCCACAATATGATAACTAAATGGACTGAGTACGGCTGTGCTATGGCTCCTGAAAATGAGAGAAGAATGGGCAAAATTGTATAAGAACTGGGAAACCAACAACTAAAAACAAATAACAAACTTAACAAAAGAAAGGAAGGATTCTGATGCTTGGGTTGCTTCCCAAGAAGTGATGGATTTAACGTCCCTAGCTGGACAAGACATCACATTCTCATTCTTTAATCACCATATCCTGGATCCATTGTGCCTCCTTTGCACACTCATTCTTTATCCTGCGTAATACATTCAGAAAAGTGTTCGCTTCTATTCTACTAACAGTAGCACATATAACAATATGAGTAGAAGAATCAAGAGAAGCATACTTAAAGTGTGGGGGTAGGGGTTTCAATTTTAAATCAGGAGGCTTAACATTTAATTTTTTTTTTTTTTCATCATGCAAAGAAATGTTTTCAACAGTAGGATGACTAACATGAATCACAGTAGGATAAATATTCTCACAATCAGATTTCATATCAGGGGACACATGCATATTTTCATTTAAGACACCTAAACTATCACAAGTGGGGTTCAATATGCATTTTCCCTTATCAGACACATCAGAAGTGTAAGGATTAACATTTTCAACACAACCATTCTCACAAACATCTAACTTATAGCAAGTACTTACCTCAAAAGGGCCTTTAGGAGCTCGATATATGTCAAAACTTACCTCCTCTTCATTTACTCTTAAGGTAAGGCTACCTTGCTGGACATCTACTAAGGCCCTTCTAGTGGCCAAGAATGGTTTTCCCAATATGATGGCATCTCTGAGTCCTCTTCCATGTCTAATACTATAAAATTTGAAGGGAAGATGAACTTATCTACTTTTACTAATACATCCTCTACTATACCTTTTGGGAGTGTTACCGATCGAACAGCTAGTTGTGGACGAATGGTAGTTGGTTGTACCTGCCCCAAGTTCAACATCCTGAAAATATACAGAGGCATGAGATTAATAGATGCACCTAAATCACATAAAGCACGATTAACCTCTAAACTACCAATAGTACAGGGAATAGTGAAACTCCCTGGATCTTTAAGTTTCTTTGGTAGCTTCTTCTGGAGTATAGAATTGCACTGCTCTATAAAATCTACTTTCTCAAATTGCTTAAATTTTCTCTTCTTAGACAACACTTCTTTCATGAATTTAATGTAGTTCGACATTTGCTCCAGGGCATTTGCAAATGGAACGTTAATATGTAATCTTTTAAATACATCTAAAAATTTAGTAAATTGATCATCCAATTTCTTTTTCACAAATCTTTGAGGATAAGAGATTCGACTCAAATCCGTAGAAAGGGAATCATAATACTTCTTTGAACTCAACGTTTGCACTTTTTCCTTATTTTCCTCAAAAATTTCCTCTTTAGTCCTCTTCTCCTCATCATCCTTCTCTTCAGGTTCATTCTCAATATCAATCTTTTCATTCTCATTTAGGGACTTTCCACTTCACAAAAAAATAGCATTGCAATGCTCCCTAGGATTTACTTTAGTGGTACTAGAGAACTTACCTTTTTGCAACATGTTCAATGTAGTGGCAATTTGTCCAACATGGACCTCCAAATTTTTCATGGCCTTCTCCTGGCTATCCATTCTGTTTTCCAAGATTGTCGTTGTGTTCCTCGACTCTGTGATGAAGGTCCTCATCGAGTCCTCCATCAAAGATTTCTTAGCTTGTTGCTGTGTTGAGGATGTAAAACTTGAAGGGGGCTGTAATACATTCTTAGTGTTAGCAGAAGAGAAATTTTTGTGATTACGCAAACCTGAATGATATTGATTTGTCTATGGGTTCTTTGACCTCCATATTGGTTCCCATAAGATTGGTTGATGTAATTCACTTGTTCAAGCTGTTGGTTCTCCCAAGATGGATAAGAATTGCATCTCGCCATCGATGCAATTGAGTGACTTTTACCTAGCATCACAAGGTTGTTCAAAGCATTAATAAGTGTTGCCATTTGGCCTTTTAGAGAACTCACCTCGTCTAACCCATAAATCCCTAGAGCTCTCAGAGTGGACCTCTCTGATGGCCAATTGTAACTGGTGGCTGCCATGTTCTCTAGTAAAGCCTAGGCCAACTGAGGTGTTTTCGAAAAGATTGACCCTCCTGCAGTTGCATCCATGATTGACTTAATAGTAATAGATAAACCGTTATAGAATGATTGTACCTGAAGCCAATACAAATAGCCATGTTGTGGGCACTTTCTCAGCAACTCTTTAAATCGCTCTTAAGCCTCGTAGAGTTGCTCGTCATTAGCTTGTCTAAATTACTGATCTTGTTTTAAATCTCTGGGTCTTGGTTGGGGGAAAGAACTTGTTAATGAATGCTTGGGCAAGCTCATCCCATATTGTAACACTATTAGTTGGTAAGTCTCCAACCAATCTTTCACTTTGTCCAACAAAGAAAATGGAAAAAAGTCGTAAGTGAATAGAATTACTAGAAGTCCAAACTTCAGGTTGTCTGCAATTGAGCCCCTAAATGCACATCCCTTGCTATTTGCATAAGGCCCGACTTTAATTCAAAATTGGAACCATTGATCGGTGCGTGCACGATTTCTAGTTAAGCATTAGGGATCTTATACTAAAAATAGTCACAAATCACCTTTTGGTCACCTTCTTGCGCGGTAATCGGTTCAGGTGTTGCTCTCTGTTCCCTAAGGTTTCTCCTGCAAATGCGTTCAATCTTTGGGTCAAAAGGTACAAGGTCACTGCCTCGCGCCAGTTGCATATACCAAGAAGTAATACAAAAAAAGAAACAATAAAAAATAAAATAAAAATACACCCTGATCTACTCAAACTCCTTAATAATAAGAAAATTAAATATATCGATTCCCCGACAACGGTGCCAAAAACGTGATCGCAATCCACTACGTTATCGCAAGTGTACGAGCCAAATTGTAGTATAAAACAACCCAGAGAGGCTAAGTATCATCCTCTGGGAATCAAATTTCTAATTTTCTTAGTTATTAATTTATTCTTTCAATTTTATCTAGGGAATCCAAATTTATGCAACGATTCTAAGCTATAGAAATTGCAGTAAAAGGAGATATGCTAATGGTGCAACAATCAATAGAATGGAGGTTCTAGGATGTTGGTATGGCGAACGAAACAATTAAACAAATTAATTAACTAATGGGATACAATTGATTACCAATTTTCTAAGTCTAAGGTCAATTAACTCGGGTTTTCCCCTCTCGAGGTCCACCGACTCTCACAATTAATTTCCTATTCTATAGCTTGCAACAATAATTTGAAAGCGACATAAAACTAACCTATCATGGACCTTGCAATGTCCCCTATCACTATTGTGCATAGAAAAGTAAACATCTAAAATCTTTGGTTTAAATTACTACCCTCTCTCCCTAGCAAGATAATAAAAACAACATATACAACATTCAACGGCCAGTTAAATGCAATGATTAAAGTGCTGGAAATTAGAAGAAAATGGTAATAAAATTCCATTTCACAAGAAAAACAATAAATCTAAAAGTTCATTAGAACCAACACCCTAAAACTAAGAGATTTATCTACTGTTATGCATCATAAAGAGTCTAGAAAATCTCCTAAAAACGGAATACATCAAATGTCTAAGAGAAGAGAGAGAACTCCCAGAAGAATCAACGCCTTTCGCCCATAGGCACTCTTCCCAAGGTGACAAAAGTCGATCCTGAGCACTCTGAAAATCCCCAAATGCTCCAAAACAATAGCCCTCATAGTTCTCTATTGAATTTCGTCGAAAATCGCCCCCAAAATTGATCCCCCTTTAACCTAAAAAATAAGTTTGCTTATATAGAAATTGTCGCTGCGTGGAGATGCTCTACAATAGCGTTGAGAGGCTATGCTTCCTTTTTACAAAATTGCCACTGCATTTTTGAAGTAAAGGGGAGAAAATTTGAAGTAGTGTCTCGACGCTGTAACATAACGTCTCGACACTACATCTAAAATTAGTATTTTGCCTTGTCAATTTGTAGTAGCGTTGAGATGCTACTATTCCAGCCTCTCAATGCTAGAGCATTCTTCTTTCTGGCTTTCTGATTACTATTTGGGCGTCTTAGTGTTAACTCTCCAAAGAGAGTTATTCTACCTCTAGTATTGAATATTTGAATGTTTTTATGGTGTCATAGCATGAGAATACCATGATTGTGCATAGAGATTATTACGTTTGAATACTTTTCTCCAATGTATCATTATGAATTAAGTAGTATATTTACCCATGACTGAATTAGGGGTGTTAAGCGGAGTAGTTAGTAAGTTTGGACAAAAGCCAAAATGCGGCGCGACCTGGTAGTATTCGTTATGCAGAATGCTACAACATATCAGTAGATAGAATATTCTCCAAATTCTGGTAGTGTACGGACATCTATTTGATGGGACACATACGATGTCCTAGAAAGGCGTGAAATGAGGTATTCTTACACGTGGAAGTTCAGAGGGCATAAGGGTCTTTTGGGTCATGCTATTTTAGGACAAAGAAACACAAAAAACTAGGAGAGCCACCGGAGTCGAAGAGAGAGAAGAAGAAAGAAAGGAAAGGATCCTCTCGTAAGAAAGAGCTCAGTCCATCCATTGAACCTAGCTATCTTCTACGCCTCAACGCGTTTGTGCTCTGTTATTTAATTTTATTTACTTTATTTATTTATAGTCTATGTGTTGTTTTTAAGCGAGGATATTTACGTTTACTCTCTTTACGGTTCAAGTATTAATGATAGATTGTTATTTTGGTTTTGTCATTATGATTTGTAGCTTTGTGGGTAGTTGAAGATGGTAGTGTTTAGCTAGAACTTTGTTGTAGCCTATTCGGTTAAATGAGAGACACTTTACCCTTGTTCTTTTCATTCTCAGTTATTATTTATCGTGAACTTCTCATTTGTCCGTCTGCAGTTCTAGCTAGCCAAAGCTTTGTTGACAAGCAAAGCAGTGGTTGAGCCCGAATGAATAGATATAGCAGAGGTGAGAAGTTCTTATTTATCTCGTAGGCTCATTAGACATTATGGTGAAGCTATAAAATAAGAGGGTAGCATGTTATTAACTTTGAATCTGAAATTAGACATAAGTAGGATTCATATCTTAGTATACAGTACTCGACAGAGTGGATATGCAGATAAAACCCGTTTACAGAGAGAGCTATTTCATTTCTAGAAAAGGCTGCAACATTGTGTCACTTAACACAACATTTGTGTCACTTAACACAACATTATTTTTTCAGCTACCCCTTTTCTTTTATCCCATTATCATTTTCTTATCTAGTATTAAAGTATTTATGTTCTAACGCTGCAACCCCTTGAAATTTCTCCCTCTCCCTCGTTGCTCTTATTAACTCATTATTCATGTCAGTGTTTGAACTATTAAGTTTGGGTAAGTGAGAGCTTCTGTAGTAAAGTCCCTAAAGTTCGATATCCTGGAATACTCTAGTATTACTTGAGATTGCTTATACTTGAGCATGATTTGTCTTCATTTTTGGCATTATTCTGCATTGCTGAATCATATTCGTCGCATTCCTGTGGAGACAACACTTGCGCTTGTTTCTAGTGTCGAGACGCCGGCTCTCGGGTTGCTCCTTCATCTACATCATTAACTTAGCCAATTTTTGGGTTGTTTGGTTCATTTTTCACCCTGAATAACCTCACAACCATCCTTTCTCTTGAATGGTCGGTTCCTATAAAAATCACAAATAAAAGCATCAAAGTAGACTTATAAAATGCAAAACTACTAAATTAGAGGCCCTAAAAAAACACTTTTTGAGTGCTATCACAATAATGGTTGCAGCTCATATTTCAGAACTCTTTAGACGATCGAAGTCTTGCCTGCATGCTATCTCTATCCTGATGCAATGCAAATGGAATAGTGAAATTTTACACTAGGGCATCATCATTATACAACCTAATTTATATTCACATCAAAGTTGTTGCTTCCATTGTTAACAAGGCCAAACCTTATGTAGCCCATTTAATACATGGATCAAAATGGAATGAATCTCTTATGGGTTTTAATGAAAAAAACAAATTCCATATCAAGACAATACCTGCTTTCATCCTAAACAATAATCTATCCAAAGCTGTGATAATTCAGCCCAACTTGTGTTTAAGAAAGCATCAAATTCAAATGAAGAGTTGGGAAATACTTCAAGTAAAGGTCTAACAAGCTTCTCAATAGATGCTTCTGATTTAGCCAACTTACCGACAATGGACAGGCATATAGGATTCAACTATTGCTCACAAGCTCTCTTGAGATCAAAGCTGGCTTGTGATAGCACTCAAAATAGTGCTATTTTAGGGCCCTTAATTAGGTATCTTTTTCGTTTAAATGTAAGCTCTGATGTTTTTATTTGTTGATTTATGTAGAAAATGAGCTTTGGAAGGGAAATTAATGAATTGGAGTGTTCGAGTAAAAAAAATAAGCTAATGAGGTGAAAAATCCAAGTTAAGGCATGAAGAGAAGAGCCAAGTTTGTGTATAGACCCCAGGGGTAGTCTCAATGCTAAGCCATGGTGTTGAGATGCAAAAAAGAAGTATAGTAGATTTTTCACGAAGTAGTGTTGGAATGCTATATTGCAGCGTCTTGACGCTACCAAAGTCAAGTGGCATTTTTGTTATATTGGGGCGTAGCATCAAGACGCTGTCTGCGGGTGTCTCAACGCTACCGTGAGCAGTATTTAAGCCAATTTTTGTTCTAGGGCTAGGGAGAAGCCATTTTTGGGACCAAAACTAGAGGAATAGTATGGGAATTTCGGGGATTTTGTGCTAGGGGCTAGAGAAGTGACTTTCAAGAGTTTAGGAGTAAAAATTAAGAGCTCGATAAGCGATTTCGCAACGGAGACAACATGAAATCGACTCAGAAGTTCCTCTTTCTTTCATTTATTTTCTAATAATGTAATTGGATTGTTTTGGGATGTTTTGTATGAATTTCATTAGTTAAATCCATTGTTCTAGGGGTTAGATTAGCTAATGAACCTTTGATTTTGTATTGTTTAATCTTGGATTCACTTTATTATTCATTTTCATTTGAGTAATCTATGTCCAATGCTTTTAGTTGCTTGATCACCAACTACATTGATCTATGGTTTAATGCTTGCTAAAAATAGAGGTTTTAAATTAGATAAAAATTACTCAATTAATATTCATTTATGCATGAGAATGATGGGCGAATGTTAGGAGTCATTATTAGGATAGTCGTTAATGCCTAGAGTTTTTCTATTAATTAGACTGATAGATTAATTGTTGGATCAAATTTTAGGCTTGGTTGAGCTAGAAATAGGAAAACTCAAATTAAGACTTCGAGATTTATGAATTTTTTAATAAATCAATATGTGGATTAATTATATGTTTGATTTGGTCCGTTAGTGAAATTGACACCTCAAGAACCCTTTTTAATCTTGAGTTTTATCCCTTAATTGCTTTCACGTTTATTTAGTTTATTTTCTTAATTTTCTTTGAAATCGACTCATGCTTAGTTTTCCCTAACTAGAATCGCACAAATTTCATTGAAAAACTAAGAGAATTAATTAACCAATTCCCAGAGAATGATACTCAGTCTCGCGACCGTTTTATATACTATGATTGACCTATGCACTTGTGGTGAAGCATAGTAAGATGTGATCAAGTTTTTGATGACGTTGACGGGGATCAACATAGTTAATTCTTTTATTATTGAGGAAGTTTTGCTAGATTTTACTTTAAGGTGTATTGTATTTGTTTTTATTTTGATTTTATAGTATTGGTGTATGCAATGAAATGGAAGGGCTAATCTTCTTTCCTTTGACCCTTAAATTGACATAACTTTTAGGAGCGGTCTAAGAGAGAACAAAGTTGTTCCCAACAACATGGTTGAGCAACAGGAGAACCCATTATGTTAGCATACAGTCTCGACAACTCAGCTTGAGATAGCCCATGCACCAATTGATGTCAACAATTTTCAACTCAAGTCAGGACTTATCTAGATGGCTAGGGAGATCCCATTTAGAGGACATCATTCTAAAGATCCTCATAAGCACATCTGTTCATATCTCGAAATTTGTAGTATGGTAAAGATCAATGGAGTTTCAGCTGATGACATTCATTTAAAACTCTTTCTGTTCTCTGTGTAGGATAAAGCAAAAGGACTTGCTCAAGACCATCCCATCAGAGAGCATCACCACATGGGACGAGCTAACCCAAGCCTTTTAAACAAATTCTTCCCACCTGCAAAGATTTAGAGACTGAAAACAGAGACAAGGGCATTTAGACAAAATAACGGAGAACAATTGTTTGAGCGGTAAAAAAGCTCCTTCGAAAATTCCCACAACATGGCTACCCCTACTGGTTGCAGATCCAGCTCTTCTATAAGAGTTTTTGTAGTAATACTAAATCAATCCTGGGTGCAGCTATAGATGGTTCAATTTTTTAAAAAACAACTAACATTGCCCAAACACTACTAGAGGATATGACAGCCATAAGTTATAACTAGACATCAGAGAGGTTGACTCATAGAGCTTTTGGAATGTACTAGCTAGATGAGGTAAGTTCTCTAAATGCTCAAATGGAATCTTTAACTAACTCTCTGAATAATCTTGTCAAACCAGGAAACACCTAGTTCTTTGCAATGATGGCAACTTGTAGTTCATATTCTATGGGGGGAATTTCTAACATAGAGCAGGTCAATTTTTTCAACAGAAATTATGGATTATAGGGAGGCCAAATGCAGACTCCAATGTCGAACCAATATCACTCAGGTATTTGTAGCATGAGAATTTTTCTTATGTTAATAATAGAATATTTGCATGGTCCAAAAAAATATGCATCAAAGAAATGCTAGGGGCGTTCATCACTGTATCACGAAATAGAACAAATCAGTTGGAAAGCATGGTGAACAACCACAATAAGTCCAACATGAACATAAAGGTTTAGGTGTACCACATTACCAGCACCATCAACTTGATGTAGAAGGGTACGTTTTTGAGTGATACAAAGGTAAATCCTAAGGAACAATGCAAAGTTATTATGTTGAGGAGTGACAAGTCATTGGGGGAGTTTGAGAAGGATGTGGCTAAAAAGGATGATGAAAAAGAGAAGAAGAATGAAAAAGTTAAAAAACAAGAATAAATTAGAGTTGAGGAAAGAAAGGAGAAGGTGCCCACACCATCATCATTAGAGAAGTATTCTGACTCTTCCCCTGTTAATTATAATACCCTTATCTACCCTCAACATTTTTACAAAAGGAATTTAGATTATCAATTTTTAAAATTCTTGGAAATATTTATGAAGCTTCATATTAACATCCTCTTTGTTGACGACTTGGGCATGTGCCTAACTATGCTAAGTTCATGAAGGACATGCTTTTCAAGAAGAAAAAGTTTGAAAAATGTGAGAGGGTGAGCTTGACAAAGGAATGTAGTGTTCTTTTGCAAAGGAAGCTACCTCAAAAGTTTAAGGATCCAAGGAGTTTTATTGTTCCCTGGATTATTGGTAGCTTAGAAATAAATCATGTTTTAATTGATTTATGTGTCTCTATTGATCTTATACCTTTGTCTATGTACAAGAAGCTAAGCCTAAAAGAGGTGCAACCCACAACTATATCCCTACAATTGCCTGATATATCAATCACATATCCACAGGGCGTTGTAGAGGATGTACTAGTAAAGGTGGTAAGTTTATTCTTCCCATAGACTTCGTAGCGTTGGATATGGAGAAAGATGCAAAGGTGCCCATCATTCTATGACATCCATTTTTAGCCATTAGGAGGGCTCTTATCGATGTTCAGAAAGGTAAACTTACCTTCAAGGTAAAAGAGGAGGAGGTAAACTTTAGCATCTATCGCACTATAAAATGTGTTGACGAGGTACACTATTGCAATAGGATAGATGTTAATATTCCTGCTCCTGAATGTGTAAATATGAGTTCATCTGCTAAACATCTTGAAAAAAGCATGCTAGGCCTTGATTTTGGTAGTTTAGGTGTTGTGAATGATGATATTGTCTGTACTTCTAAGTTATTGACGTGTAAGTATGATAGCAATCTCATTCATGAACCTCTATCATCATTGAATGCTAATAGGAAAAAGGAGGTAAAGATAAGACCATTAAACATCATGTTAAGCTAACAAGGTCTTTCTTACCTAGCCAAACTGTCATGGTCTATAAAACACAGGTGCATTGGTTCCAAGACAATGAAAATTAGGGTGGTCAGGCCCATTTGTTGTAAGGAAGGTACTTGTTAGAGGTGTCATGGAGTTTGTTGCCAGTGATGGATCGATGGTTAAAGTAAAACATGAAATGTTGAAGCACTATCACCCAGAAGATGAGCTAGACATGGATATAACTTTTGAGGCGCGTACATGATGAATGTTTTGTCTAGCTAGAGACGTTAAACCAACAGCTTCATGAGAGGCAACCAATGCTTTTTCTCTGTTATTTGTTATTTGGTTGTTGTCCCCACATACCTTTCAAAACCTTCATAATTAGCTCGTACTTGTCCACATGGTTGAGGAATTTGTGGACTACCTCATTCCAAGGCCAATATCGTTTACTCATCAACTATGTTGTCTTCTTTTTCATACATTGAGGACAATGTATATTGCTAAGTTTCGGGTGAGTGTATAGAGTACTCTTACTTCCATGTTGTGTTGAATTTTGAGTTATTTGAGATTGCATGCTGAATTTGAGCTTATTTTTAAATTTTTCTTGAATTAAGAAATTGTCAATTGTGTGCTAAAATGTTATGAAGCTTCTCTATGCATGTTGTTGATAAGGACAGTTGATGATTTACTTTGATTGAAGTGTTGTGTGTGATTGTGAAAATAGGATGACATCATTGTTAACTGAGTTATTTTAAATCCTTCTTAGAGTCCCTTGTATTTGAGCATGTAGTCTTCTTGTTTAAGGTTATGAGGGCCTAGGAGTGTTTTTTTAGAACATTTATCTAGTTGTCCTTGAAAGGTCGTGGTGTGATTTAAATGATTCTCGTTCATGTTTGATCATAGCCTACTACGTTACCGCAAGTGCACTGGTCATATTGTAACATAAAATGGCCTAAGAGATCGAGTATTATCCTCTGAGAATCGGGTTATTAATTCTATCTAGTACTAAGATAGTAGTTGTCAAGTTTTATCTAGGAAAATGAACAGTCATGCAACAGGTCTAATCTAGCAAATAAATAAAATGAGAACACTAAGAAGCATGTAAAGAGAGGAAAATTAAGGAACAAGTAGTTTTAGGGTGTTGGTGTCGTAAAACAGTACAATTAACTATTTAGCTAAACTCGAGAGATGCAATAAATTACTAATTTTCTAAGGTTTATAAACTCGAACTTCCCCATCTCGAGGTCCACTGACCCTCACCAAAAACTCCCTATTTGATATCTCACAATAAGAATTTGGAAGTGGCATAAACGTAACCTATTAAGGACCTCACACAGACCCCTATCACTTTTGCACCTAGAGAAACATGTGTCTAAATTCCAATGTCTCACTTTACTACCCTCTCTTTCGAACAAGATAGTAAAACAACATGTAATAATTTGTGACCCTCTCTCACAAGAAAGATATTAAATACATCAATAATACATTCATTGGTTAAATGAACACAAGCATGAAGGGCTACAATTTAGAAGAAAATCATAAATAATGCATTCAAAAGTTCAATAATGCAATTAAGTATCCATAAAATAAACCAAAACTAGAGAAGATATTTATGCATGCTGACCAAGCATACATAAACATTAAATAATAAGCACACTTATAAAACAAATCAATCCAACAGACTTTTACTCCAAAATTAAAATCAGTTCAATAACATATCCCTTAATCCTCAACCAAGGGTGATTAGTTTATGCTCAAATAAATTAAAAAAAGCATCAAAATAACGAAAATAGTAAAAAGAATCATAATGCGTAAAATCCTAATGAGTTGTAGAATTGGTTTCTCCACGAGTACCGTGAGTAGAATTGCTTCTCTCTTCAGCTTCTACGAAGTTCATCTTCCACAAGCTCTTCTCTATGGAGCATAACAACAACAATGAAGAAAATTCTTAACTTAAACTCAAAAACAAAAGTCTAAGGTGAAGATGAATTCTCAAGTACTAAAAAGTTGAACTAAAGAACTCTAATTTTTCTAACTCTTCTCTTTGGTGGCCTCCTATTGTATTTACAAGCTTCCTTTTGTGATTACGAAACCTATTAGGTTAAATCGTCCATGTGGTTTGCATGTAACGGTGGATTAAATTCGTAAAAGATAAATTTATTTCCAAATTTGAATTTCTGTTATCTTCGCGTGGATTTTATCTGTCCATTTTCTGGATAAATGCCTGATCAATAATTCTTCTAAAATAATGCTCCATCAATTATCTGTTGAACAAAATATGCATAATTAGTAGCAATTAAGTATAATTTCTTTCAATTGTAATGTTGTAACAATCTGAATGTTCTCAAAAGTAATATAAGCAAAACAAAGATAATTCAAGCAATTATTTCATAAATCAAAGGCAAATCACTTGATGAATAGGATGAATTCTATCCTAAAAGACTCCTAATAACTCTCTTTTAGAGAGTTATTAAAATCTCCAAACTTGAACCATTGCTCTTCTTCGAGTAATGCTTTAAAAATTTTGAGAAAACATGACAAATGTTCTAGCAACATCATCCTTCAGTAGAATCAGATACACACTTCAGTGAAAAACCATCAACTATGAAGCTGTCTCACATCTTCTTTAAGTCAATCCCTTATCTTTCCTTCATCTTTCTGTATATGCCACAGATTTTGCTTATTTTAAAGACCCTAGCTCTTAGCTAGCTAATTCCTAAGTCATCGATCTTACTATACAATCTCTCAATCAGAATCTCATCCTATTCTCTTTCTCTCCTATCTTTAGATACCTTAGGTTTTAGTTTATAAAGATTGATCACACATTATTCTCTCAAAAGAATTGTTCCATCAAAGATTTTGTTCCCTTCAAGTCATAGCATTTTTTCAAGACTCATCACTAGTTGGAATTCCATTCATATAATTGGTAGCAAGCCTTCCTATTCTAAACATACAGTAATATTCAGACAACACTCATCCCTCATAATTCCTTTTTTCCGTAATCATTTTTTTTTCATATTCATCTGTCTCCTGATTTTTAGGAAGAACACAAGTGTCTAAAAGGAGAGGAATGTACTACCAAAAATAGAGGAATACACATTTATAATTTGGATTCAACAAGGTTAAAAAAGAACATAAAAAAGGACCAAAGGGATTTAGCATCCCTAAACTTAGAATGTGCATTGTCCTCAATGTGCTAGATAATAAGGTGGAGGTAAATCCCCAAACTTAGTCTAAGGCATCTAGGACAAGTTTGATATGGCAAACAAAATGTTCTTCTAATTGTTGGAGCAAAGTTTTCTCAGGGATCAACTAAACTAAAAGCAAGTTTACAAGCATAGGAAAATAAGTGGACTTAATTATGCAAAGAGAATTCGAGCTAATAAGTTTTCAACCCTAAGAAATAGAAACTAAGCGTTCATACTAGTTAAAATTTGTTGCTCACTAAAGGGTTTATGAATTTGGACTGTTGCTGGATCAAACAATTTTCTCAGCCACAGTTATGTAAGTGGACAACACAGGTAGATTGTTGTAGTAGAAACATTGCTTCCTCATAACCCTACATAGATTTTATTAATATGAAGATCAAGGGGGTACACAAAAATATCGATTCAAAAGGAGGGAGGTTCATAAAAAAAAAGAGCAAGAAATAAAGAACGTAAAACCAAACAACAACGAAAACAACGATTATTGCATTTTAAAGACAAATTTTTATCAGAGAAGGAGAGCAACAACCAACATCCCTAGAGAACAGTCTGGTGCATAGTCAATCTTCAAGTGGAGAGTTCTGGTCCTCATCATTTTCTTCTTCATATAAGACAGGAGGGGGTTGGATCCAGAGGTTCATGAGGTTGTCAGGGATTGAAGGAAAGCCTTCGTCGAAAGGTTTTGTGAAGTTCGCTTGTATTACCTTTTTAAGGGCAATATCCCTCCTACGGACGTAATTCCAATATGTCTGGCATTGTCTTTCCTAGAACTCCAGACATCCCATTACCATCTCCACTCTCTCAGCACCCAATGTATTCCGTTCAACAATCCTCCGACTCTTTCTAGTCCTTCGTCCCCTCGTAACCGTTCAATGTTGGGCATGTCAATCGCCCCCTTATCAAATAGGGGTATGTCATCTAGAAATATTGGGACCCCTGCTCTCTTGCACAGTGCAGTTATAGTATTGGGAAAAAATAATTTGCCTATTTCTTTCTTGGGCATGAATAAATTTTGGGAGCAATAATTTTTCCTACGCCAATACTTAGGGAACGAAGAATAACAAATACTAGGAGGATGCGATCCTTCTTAATTGTAGAATCATGTGTTACAGGGAGTAGTTAGAGCTTGAGAAAAGACAACCAAATGTTTGCTTCAGTTCGTAGAAAACAGGTTGAAAAGTCCTTGCGCAAGTTGAAGATACGTGCCACTGTGCACCTTCAAGTCGTCCCTCGTGAATGGCAATGTTCAATTGCTCTTGTGAGGGAGTAATTGTCATCTCATTAAGAATAGCATGAGGGAAGTCTTGTAAGTAGTACAGGCTGTTGATTGCACTTGGTGAATAATCAACTGGGACTCCTCTGACCATTATTTCAAACTTGTTACTTTCATCTACGTTGGCATAAAATTCGTGGACAATTCCTATAATGGCTGGGTAAGGTTTCATGCAAAAATATTCCCAAGAATGACTAGAAATAGTAGTGAAAATAAAATGGGGGAGTTCATCATATGGCAAAATAAACCCTCGCTCAGCTAGAAGGTCTCTCTTCTTGATTTCTTCATAGTGGTGTCTAGCTGCTTTGTTATTAATTCAGTCACACAGAGGTAATCAATGATCCATCAAGTGGTCTTGCACTGGTTCTTTTCCTTTTTTACTCGCCTTCTTGGAATTAAGTTCTACTAGAAGGAAGTCCTCTAGGGTTTCAGGTGTACCTTCAATCGCAATCTTTTTTTCTTCCTATTCTTCTTCTTTCTCTTTGAAGAGCTGGGTTACTGATCAGTGTGTGTCTTCTTAACAATAGGTTCCTCCTTTAGTGCTTCATGTGCCACAAATTCTTCGATTATGGGATCATCCGATTATCTAACCACTGAAGTAGGCAATATAGATTCTTGCTCTTCGTCGATTGGAGCTTGAGGTCCTGCTTCTAAACGGATGTCTTGTTTAGCGACTAATGTAGAGCATTCTTCTTCTTGATCAGTCGTTGGAACTGCCGCTAGTACTTCCTCAATGACAGTTTGAACAGTAATGAGAGAGGAAGGATGTTTCTTACCCTTCTTCTTTGGTTCTTTCTTTGATTGAGTGGGTGGAATGGGAATCTGTTCGTCTGGTGGAGAAGATGAGAGAGAATCCAACAAGATGTCCGCATCAAAATCACGTACCTTCTTTGTGCGTCTTCTTGGTGACATTGTTGTTTCTTGCACAAGGATTTTTCTTGCGAAAGAGGAAGAGAAAGTTAATTAAATAAATAATGAAGATGAAGACTGACTTAAGCGTATAAATAAGAATCTAAAATAAGGGCATATTAGTCATTTCAACATTAATTAGTTTAAAAATCCCTTAATGATCTCATGCAAAATCAACTATTTTGGAATAAAAATATTCCAACAGCTCTGTCAAAATCTCTGTGTTCTACAAAATAGACGTTAGAGCATTTATTACAACAAGTAAATTTTTGAATTTTAAACAAAAATTCTGCTTGATCTCCTTAAAATATTTGCTTCCTCAATTCACGTGTAGTTGCTCCTTATTTTCCCTAATTATCAACAAAAATAAAATTAAAAGTCAGATAAAGATAATTACGAAAATTCAAATTCAAATTTGGAACTTTATTTTTAAAATCAACCATTCAAAATTCAAATCAAAATAAAAATCGAATAAAATCTAATGTTTTTCAATTTCAATTTTTTTAAAAAAGAAAATCAAATAAAATCTAATCTAAATAATTCAATCAAACTAAAATTCTAATGCGAGATTCCTCTAACAAGTTTCCTAAAATAAAACAAAAATAAAAATAGTAAAAAGGGAGTGAAAAATAAATTGGCATTATGCTTAGAAAATGCTCCCACAATGTTCTTGCTTTGTCAAGGTGTGGGCAACTAGAGAAGCGCATTTCCTAAGAACGTTCTCTTCCCAATAATGCTTTATCCTTTGTCCATTGACTTTGAAGCTTCTCCCATTGTTTTCATCTCTTAATATAAGAATTTCATATGGAAATTGTAAAAGGTCCATACCATCAAGACTTTAATTTTCCAAGTAAAAATTTAAGTCTAGAATTATACAGTAACACTTGTTGACCTTTTTCGAACTATTTTGGGATCACTCTCCTATCCTGTCAAGCCTTAGTTTTCTCCTTTTAGAACTTGGCATTTTCATATGAGAAGTGACAATGCGCGTACAATTCGTTTAACTGTAGGAATCTTACTGCTCCAGCATGGTGGTTTCAAAATTAAAGTTTTTCAACGCCCAGAAAACCTTGTGCTCTAACTCTAACAGTAGGTGACATGCTTTCCCATAAACCAACCTATAAGGGGACATTCCTAAAGGTGTTTTGAGTGTTGTTCTATACGCCTAAAGAGCATCTGGAAGTCTGAAAGACCAATCTTTCCTAGTTGGGTTAACAACCTTCTCTGGGATTCCCTTAATTTTCCTATTTGAGACCTAGCTTGACCATTAGCTTGTGGGTGATAAAACTTGGACACTCTATACTTGACACCATATTTTGCTAATAAAGTACTAAGTATCTTATTGACAAAATGAGATCCCTTATCCCTTATGAGAGCGCATGGAGTTCCAAAATGAGTAAAGATATTCTTTTGAAGAAATTTAGAAACTATTTTAGCATTATTCTGGGCACAAACAATTGCCTTCACCCATTTTGAACATAGTCAACAACTAGCAAAATATAAGAGCTACCATTGGATGGTGGAAAAGGTCCCATAAAATCAATTCCCCAAACATCAAACAACTCTAGTTCCAAAATGTAAGTTAGTGGCATCTCATCTTTCATTCCAATATTGCTTTTCATTTGGCACTTATCATATGTTTTGCTAAATATGTGGGCATCCTTGAACTTAGATGGCCAAAAGTATCCTGATTGTAATGCTTTAGCTGCAGTTCCCCTCCAAAATGTCCTCTATAGGGTGTTGTGTGACAATGCTCCAGTATTGCTGGAACTTCTGATTGAGAAATACATCTTCGTACTATTCCATCAGCACAATGCCTATAAATGAAGGGTTCATCCCAAAAATAGAAGTGTACATCAAGAAGAAATTTCTTTAGTTGTTGCTTCACTAAATCTGAAGGTAGTAAACTTGCAGCCAAATAATTAGCAATATTTGAAAACCAAGGTAATTCAACATCAGTAATTTGGGCTACCATAAATAGTTGCTCATCTAGAAAATAGTCTCTGATATTCGGTTGCTGCAACATTTCTTTTGTTTGCTCAATTTTGGATAAATGATCTGCAATAATTCTCCAAACCTTTTTTGTCTTTGATCTCCGAATCAAACTCTTGCAGTAAAAGCACTCATCTGATAAGTCTTGGCTTTGCATCTTTTTTTGCTAGTAGGTAGCAAATTGCTACATGATGGGTAGAAATAGTAACTTTAGATCCTACCAGATATGGTCTAAACTTTTCAAAAGCAAAAACAACTGCTAAAAGCTCATTCCCTGTGGTAGTGTAATTTAATTGTGTTTCATTTAAAGTTTTGTTGGCGTAATAAATTGGGTGAATTATCTTGTCATGTTTTTGTCCCAGCATTACTCCAACAACATGATCACTCGCATCACACATTAATTCGAAAGGTAGATTCCAAATTGGTGATGAGATGATTGGTGCAGTGATCAACACCTTCTTCAACACCTGAAAAGCCTTCAAACAATCTACATTAAACTAAAACGATCTATTAGCTTCTAATAACATGCAAAGAGGTTTAAAGATTTTAGAAAAATCTTTAATAAACCTTCAGTAGAAACCTGTGTGGCCAAGGAAACTTCTAATTCCCTTAACAGAAGTTGGTGGTTCCATCTTTTTAATGATCTCAATTTTGGCTCTATCCACTTCTATTCCTTTTTCAGAGATTTTATGGCCTAGAACAATGTCTTCTTTCACCATAAAGTGGCATTTTTTCCAATTTAAAACTAAATTAGTCTCTTCACATCTTTTCAGAACTTTTCCTGAATTATCTAAACACGTGGTCAATGAGTTCCCAAAAACTGAAAAATTGTCTATAAGAACTTCCATAATTAATTCAACCATATCAGAAAAGATAGCTATCATACAACTCTGGAAAGTGGCTGGAGCATTACATAGAGCAAAGGGCATTCTCCTAAATGAGAATGTACCATAAGGACAAGTAAAAGTGGTTTTCTCTTAATCGCTAAAGGCTATACTAATCTAGTTATAACTCAAATAACCATTTAAAAAGCAATAGTAAGCCTAACATGCATGGTCAATAAAAGGCAAAGGGAAGTGATCCTTACATGTAGCTGTATTTAGCTTCCTATAGTCCATATACACCCTCCAACCTATAATTGTCCTAGTTGGAATAAGTTTGTTGGCTTCATTTGTGATCACAGTCATTCCTCCTTTCTTGGGCATGCACTAAACAGGACTTACCCAATTACTATCTGCAATAGGATAAATGATTCCAACGTCTTAACCATTTGATGACTTCCTTCTTTACAACTTCTTTCATGGCTGGATTCAATCTTCTTTGCTGTTCTATAGACTTAAAATTTCCATCTTCTAAATTAATCTTATGCATACAAAAAGATGGGTTTATTCCTTGAATGTCTGCTAAAGTCTAGCCAATTGTTTTCTTGTCTTGCTTCAGCAATTGAATTAATTGATCTTCATCTTCTGATAATAGATTTGCTACCACAATAATTGGTAATGTTTCCTTTTCACCGAGGTAAACATATTTCAAATGTGATGGTAGTGGCTTGAACTCCAGCTGTGGCAGCTTCTCAATAGATGGCTTCATGGGTGGAGATTTCCTGTCATTTAAATCAAGAGTTTCAAATGTTTTCTTGTAGTTTGAAATCTCACATACCTCTAGATTTGCTGGCTCAAAACAATTGATCTCCTTTTCAGCTTCTAAGAATTAAGCATCCTTAAACTGCTGAATATGATGCTCTTGCAATTCTGTCTCAACTGCATTTTCAAAAATTTCTTCCAACAATTGAACTGTTGAACATTCCTCAACTTCTGGTGGATATCTCATGCCATCAATCACATTAAACTTTACCTCTTGGTCATGTGCTCTCATGGTTAATTCTTCTTTCTACACATTTATTAGCATTCTACCTATTGTTAAGAAAGGTCTTCCCATAATTATAGGCACTTCATCAGAAACTTCATAATCCAAAATGATGAAATCGACTAGAAATATGAATTTATCAACGTGCACCAAAATGTCTTCAATCTTGCCTTCAGGTTATGTAATGGGTATGTTAGCAAATTAAAGAGTCACAATTGTTGGCCTTGCTTCTCCCAGTCATAACTTTTTTATAGATGGATAATGGCATGAGGTTGATGATAGCTCCAAGATCACCTAATGGTCTTCCCAATTCTTTTCGTCCGATTGAAACAGGAATGGTGAATGATCCAGGATCTTTAACTTTCGGAGGTAGCTTATTTTTAAGGATTGCACTACACTGTTCAGTCCAAGAAACTGTCTCATATTTGCCTAACCTTTTTTTCTTGGTCAGAATATTCTTAAGGAATTTCACATAGTTTGGCATCTACTCAAGAGCTTCGACTAATGGAATATTTATGTGAAGTTGCTTCAGTACCTCTAAGAACTTCTTAAATTGGACTTCTTGAGCTTTCTACTTAAGTCTGTGAGGATAACAGGGTGGCAGAAGTTTGAAAGGAATAACTGAGGTAGGCTTTTGAGGTTCTACAGATTTTTCTCTAGGAACTATTTTTGCTTCATCTCTATCTCCTGTTGTTTCTTCAATCCTCACCTCACTACCTCCGCTATCTTGTTGCTGGGCAGAATTATGATTTAAACTCAATTGTTGCGGCAAATAACTTATTCCAGCTAGTCGTTTTCCACTTCTGAGTTCTACTACTTGCACTGGTTCTTTACCTTCTCTTCACGGATTTTCGGTATCTTATGGGAGTTGTCCATGAAGTCTTGTCTTTAACTTGTTTGCTAATTGTCCAATCTGAATTTCTAAATTTCTCAATAAAGCTTGTTGGCTTTGAATCATATCATCGTTTTTGGCCATGTACATCTTCATCATATTTTTCAATGAACTTCTTGAATTGCTAAGATTTTGTTGGGGCAATTGCCTATTTTGTTGAGGCATAAATTGTTGATTCTGCTGTCCAAATCTAGGTGGATAGTTTCCCTTCTACTGTACTAGATGTTCATGATGATTTCTCCCTTGACTCCAAGAGACGTTGGGATGATTCCTTCACCTAGGATTATAAGTGTTCAAATGTGGGTTATTCCTACTTATATAACAAAAAGATGTTGGATTGTTGGGGCGAAATTCATAAGTGTGCCCTTCTCCACAGAAAACACATGACTTGATTGTTACTTGATTCACAGTGGCAAACTATGGTGTGATGTTCCCTAATGGTAGGGTTTTGATCATGTTTGTCAAAAAAGCGATGTATGCCCAAATAGATGTTAATGCATCAACGTCTGTAATTCCTTGTGGTCATTTTCCAGAGTTTGATCTCGCGCCATACTATTGACAATTGTTGGTTGATATCCTTTCCAAAATATCATATACCTCATTATATGTTCTTGACAGTAATGTACCATTTGCTGAAGCATCTACCATGCTCTGTGTAGCTGAATTTAAACCATTATAAAATATATCTAATTGAACACGATAAGGTAATCCATGGTGAGGACATTTTCTAAGGAGTTCTTTATATCTTTCTCATGCATCACTAATGGGTTCATCCACATACTACTTAAAAGAAACAATCTCTGTTATGAGTTTAGCATTCTTTGTAGGTGGAAAATACATAGTAAAAAATCTCTCTGCTAATTCATTCCAAGTAGTGATGGATCCTGGTGCAAATGTATTTAACCGTAGAGCATCCTTAGAAACTCCTTGAATCACAAATGAGTAGCTTACTTCTAGAAAAATTTTCAAGCGTAAATGTGGATCTTCTGCAGGTGAACCATGAAATTGACCTATGGTTAGCAACATTTGAAACATCACAACTTTCATTTCAAAACTTGTTTCCTGTATATTGGGTCTAACAATCCTTGAATTTAATGCATAGAACATTGTAACCGTATAATCTCTGATGGCTCTTTGCCTATCATTGGCTAGAATCATAGGGTTTTCAATCTAATCCACTGGTCTAATTTGTTGTTGCATTGCTACTCTAGGTAATGGAACTCCTCCTCTGTTTGGTTGTTGATCTGCCTTCTCTATAGGCCCTCTAGGAGGCAGAGGATTTTTCTCCATCAAATTTGCTCGATTGCTCAACTCCCTCCTTAGTCTACGGAGAGTCCTTTCGATTTCTAGGTCAAATTCAACCTCCAAACAAGAATTAGTGTTCATACACCAGTTGCTACAATCACAAAGAAATTGAATCAGTGTAAATTAAACTCCAATTCACTAAAAGAATCAAATTCAAGTTAGCCAAAATTCAAACTAATCCCCGGCAACGGCGCCAAAAACTTATTTGCGTGTGTGTGGTAAATGATGAAATCACACAAATGAATATGCAAGTGTACACAATCTGCAGCAAATGATAAATATTTTTATATCGTATCCATATGAATTAGTGATAGATTTTAACCTATTTGTACTTAACTTCTAGTGAATTCAAGGGTAACAAAACTAAGAGATTTGTGGTTTTTATAATTAATGCTAAATAAAATTAAATGACAAAACAAAAATAATGCTTTTGCAGTTCTAACGATGAGAATGAATGAGTTCGAATTAAGGTAACATGTTATTTTCTCTGACATAGAATGCTGAAGCAAAAGCATTGCAGGATCAATTCACATAAAAATAGTCTTTCAGAATCCTTCCAAATCTTCCAAATATCTTAGGTGACTGATTATTCCTAACCTCCTCACTTAGCCAGCAACTAACCTAATCTAGAGGCTAATGTGTTTTAAAAGCAATCTGCTCCTCACGTTTTCTTCTGAAACTTAGAGAAGATATTTATGTGTGTTGTTGGCCAGACAGACATAAACATTAAACAATAAGCACACTTATAAAAAAAATCAACCCAACATACTTTTACTTCGAACTAAAATCAACTCAATAACATATCCCTTAATCCTCACTCAAGGGTGATTGGTTCATGCTCAAATAAATAAAAAACATCAACATAATAACAAAAATAGTAAACAAAATCATAATGCGTAAAATCTTGAAGAGTTGTAGAATTGGTTTCTCCATAAGTGTCGTGAGTAAAATTGCTTCTCTCTTCAACTTCTACGAAGTTCTTTTTCCACAAGCTCTTCTCTATGGAACACAATAGCAACAATGAAGAAAATTCTTAACTTAAACTCGAAAACAAAAGTCTAAGGCGAAGATGAATTCTCCAGAACTAAAAACTCTAATTTTTCTAACTCTTCTCTTTGGCGGCCTCCTATTGTATTTATAAGCTTCCTCTTGTGATTAGAAAACCTATTAGGTTAAATCATCTATGTGGTTTGCATGTAACGGTAGATTAAATTCATAAAAGATAAATTTATTTCCAAACTTGAATATATGTTATCTTCACACGGACTTTATCTGTCCGTTTTGTTGGATAAATGCTCGATCAATAATTTTGCTAAAATATTGCTCTAGAAATTATTTGCTGAACAAAATACCCAGAATCAGTAGCAATTAAGTATAATTTCTCTCAATTATAATGTTGCAACAATCTGAATGTTCTCAAAAGTAGTATAAGCAAAACAAAGACAATTCAAGCAATTATATCATAAAACAAAGGCAAATCACTTGAGGAATTGGATGAATTCTATCCTAAAAGACTCCTAATAACTCTCTTTTGGAGATTTATCAAGGAGCATCTCAACCTAACGAAGTAGATTTTTCACGAAGTAGCATCGAGATGCTACATTAGCATCTCGACTCTACCAAAGATTGGTGGCATTTTTGTTATTTGTGGTGTAGCATCGAGATGCTGCTCCTAGCGTCTCAACCCTACTGCGAGAAGTACTTAAGCCAATTTTCATTCTAGGTTTTTGGAGAAGCCGTTTTTGGGACCAAAACTCGAGGAATGGAGCAGGAATTTCTGGGATTTCATATGGGGGCTAGAGAAGTGACTTTCAAGAGTTCGGAGGTGAAAATCAAGAGCTCGATAAGCAGTTTTGCGATGGAGTCGATGTGGCATCGACTCGAAAGTTCCTCTCTCTTTCCTTTATTTTTGAACAATGTTTTTGTTGGATTTTTTTGGGTTGTTTTGTATGAATTTCATCCATTGTTCTAAGGACCTTTGATTTTGTATTGTTTGATTAGATTAGCTAATGGATTTTTTATTTTGTATTGTTCAATCTTGGATTAATGTTATTATCATTTTCATTTTTATGCCCAATGCTTTCAGTTTCTTGATCACCCTCTAAAGTGTTCCATGTTTTAATGCTTACTAGAAATAAAGATTTTAAATTAGATAAAAATTACTCAACTAATATTTGTTTATGCATGAGAATGATAGGCGAATATTAGAAGTCATTATTAGGAGAGTTGTTATTGCCTAACTTTTTCCTATTAATTAAAATGATAGGTTAATTGTTGGCTTAAGTGTGAGGGTTGGTTGAGCTAGAAATAGGTAACACATATTAAGACTCCAAAACTTATGAATTTGCTAACAAATAGATCCATAGATTAATTATACATTTGGTTTGGTCTGTTAGTGAAATTGACACCCCTAGAACCCCTTTTTACCTTGAGTTTTATTCCTTAATTACTCTCACATTTATTTTGTTTATTTTCTTAATTTTCCTTAAAATCGACTCAAGCTTCGCTTTTCCTAACTAGAATCAAATTTCGTTAAGTAACTAAGAGAATAAATTAAGTAATTCTTAGAGAATGATACTCGGTCTCACTATCGTTTTATACACTACGATTGACCCATGCACTTGCTACTAAACATAGTGAGGTTAGATCAACTTAGAAACAAGAGTTATGTGTTTTTGTTATTTCTCTACTATGGCACATGCTGATTATAGCTCTTGAAACTGAACCTAACATGGGGAGCACTTCAACTTAGTAAGGATGGAGGCAGATGAGACTGTATAACATTCTTCTCTTTTAGTTTGATCTAATTACATATTCTCCCTCCTATTTTCCCATTAACATTGCATGAAACAAGGAGAAAAAGGAAAGAGAATGAAACATAGATGGCATTTTGCCCAAAACCTTATTTTTGGGCTTTTAAATAAAATACCTATTTATATAAGGACATTTTGCCTAATAACCAGAAATAAAATTATTACATCATATTGAATATATTCAGTCTAGGTCTTCTTTCATAGGAGAAAGACCCATTACAAAAAAGGAAAAGAATAAAGATAATAAAGACTAAAATATTGACACCTAATATTTACACATTTCTATACGTAAAAAATCAATCAAAGAACTAGTGCCAATAGAATTTGAATTATGAAAAAGACTTAACTTATAGTTTTCAAATGAACAAGAGTAACCAAATTTGTCAAAAAAAGAAACATAAATTAAATTTAGTCTAAATGGCAACACAACAAAAGTCTCAAACAAATCCAAATGAAAACTAGTTCCTAATAAAGATAATCTAAATGTTCCTATAGCTTACGGTTTTGCCCTGTTACTATCAGCCACATAGATGAAAGCTTCAACATCAATTGGTAGACTTCTCCAAAAGCAACCTTGCATAGATACACTTATGAAAGTGGTAGCACTTTAATCTACCCACTAAGTACGCATTGTATAGAAGCTAAATTAACCTCAGAACAAACAAAAGAGAGAAACATACATTTCTTTAACAGCCAGACACCATATTTGGGACACTGCTTCATGTCCCCAGTCTTCTTGCAAAAGAAACAAATGGGCCATGAATCTTGCTTATTTTACTTTTTTTGCTCAGAAGATTTTGTAGTATCATTCATTCTTGTTCTCTTTATGCTCTTTGAGGTAGATGTCATGTGAAAACTTTTTGTCTTCTCTCATTGCAGCCTTTCTTCCTCTTAAGCACAATGAGAAATTAGCTCATTCAGAGTCCATTTGTCCTTTTGAGTATTGTAACTCTCCTTGAAGTGGCTATACTCTATTGGAAGAGAGTTCAAAACCAAGTGCACCAAATTCTTCAGAGACTTCTAACTTTATTCTCTTAAGTGTTGTTGCAACATAGGACATTTTCATTATGTAGTTCCTTACATTTCTTTTACCAGTATATCTTGAAGAGGTGGGTTTTTCCATTAGGCTACTAGTCTTTGCCTTATCATTTCTAGAGTACTAATGCAAGGTTACGTCTTCAAGAGTTAGAAGCACTTGACGAGAAAACATTATATGCCCAGCAAGCGTTGGAGAGCTATCAAGCACGTTTGACTGAAGCTTTCAACAAAAACCTCAAACATTGACCATGTTAAGTCGGTCATCTGGTACTCCCTATTAGAAGGCCTATTATCACAACGCAACATGCAATAAACAAGTTTACATCTAAATGAGATGGACCTTATGTTGTTAAAGAAGTTTATACTAATGGAGCATATAAGAGCATAGATAAAGAAGGATTAAGGATCGGTCCGATTAACGAAAAGTTTCTTAGGAGATTTTATGAGTGAAATTAAATGTAACTACTATTGATCTTAAAAGTCTAAACTACATGTTGCTTCTGGCTCGCACAAGCTTAAAAGGTGACAACCTAAAAAAAATCTTATAAACTACGTTATGACTCGTTCCCTTTCATTACAATGGTAGTAAGCAGCTTAAAGAAAGCTTTAACTTCAATCCAAATAATGATTTTTTTCTATGAATAGAATTTTAATATTTATTATGGTATAGATGAATAACCAGAAAACAAGATCAACAAAACATCAGTGAAATAACAATTAAATAAAAAAAAATGTCTTTACATGAGTAAAAAATAAAAAGAGATAAAAACAAGGTGTCTATGGGAAGTTCTTCAATTCTTTGCATGTAATCTCTAAGTTTCCACATACTATCCCAAGTCTTGGCATCTGCATCATTCATAATGGAGACACACTCAATGTTGTCGATCTCTTCGTGGAGCTTAGAAACTTCAAGACTCTGTTGATCTAAAGTCTTCTCCTTCTCGGAAACTAAATTAGAAAGCCTCTCAGATTCAGCTTGTGCATCCGCAAGTTAGCCTCTAATTCCTTTACCTCCAAGAATGATAGTGAAAGTTTATGTTCGAGTGCATTGTTCTCCTCAAATGGATGATTTTCTGTAAGTAGCACCTTTCTTCTTATCAAAATTTTTCTCCTTTAGTTGATGATCCTTATTATCTGAAGTTAGTTGTGTGGAGTATGAAGACTATAGATTGTTGTACTTTTCTACACTTTTAAAATAATTACTTACGAACTCTTGAAGGGAAGACAAGTTGTTCGTATGAGTCTCTAGAATTGCATCAAATATTTTGCAAAGTCTCTAACTTAAGGCCAGAAACATTCTAAAAACAAGTTTTTGCAGCTTTTTGTTGTATGCTTTCCCACATGGCTAAAGCTGCATGTTGTTGAAAGCTAGAAATCACATCATCAATACAATTATGGAAAGCTTTAGGTTCTCTAACAATCGCTTCCTTCTGGACTTGTTTAAGGCTCTCAAAAATTTTTAAGATGATGATATTGGGTTATAGTTTTTCTTATTGATAGTACTTTGGAACCACTAATCTGCTTGGCAGTAGAGTCAAAGGCATTAGGACCCATTAATAACTCTTCACTATGATGCTCCTCAATTTTTGTGTAAGATCATTTAGGGGTGACTACAAAAAATTGTAAGTGTTAAGGAGATTTAAAAAATTATTTAAAAAAAAAAAACTAACCAACGGTTGAGGAAGACTATGGCATTGTAAAGCACTTGGAACCCCATAAAAAAGGTCATCAACACAAGTCGATGGTACATTTGACTTCTTCGGTGGTTTATTCCAATGATGATTGCAAGTACTACTATGACTTTCTTCACCATGTTTCGAAATGTTCTTTTCAATAGTGGAAATCTTGTCCTCAACTAGAAGAATCATCTTATCCCCTTGATTACCTCCACTACTTTTGGGTCGTATGGGTCGAGTTGGAGATGGAATGACACTTTCTTCACCATGTTCTGAAATGTTCTTTTCAATAGTGGAAGTCGCTACGTTAAATAACGCTTTTAATAATTTGACTATGCAAGAAAAGTCCCAATCCATTGCAACAATGGTGGCTTGTCAAACGTACCCTACTTGGGAGAATCTAGATTTAGAGCATGTTAACTACGTAAATAGGAGTCAAGTATTTTGAGGAGGTTCAATGCATAACCAGTTCTCCAACCAACAATCCTAGCAACCCACATATTATCATCTAGGTTTGAAGAATCCTAAAAATTTTTCAATGCTAATATGAAGAACGTTATGCAGGGTCCCTCAAGATTCACATCTTCTTCCTACCAGGAGCCTGAGAATCCCTCGATGGAGAAGTTGATGGGAACATTCATAACTGAGTCCAGGAACAGGACGACAAACTTGGAGAATGGGTGGATAGTCAAGGAAAGGCTATCAAGAACATCGAGGTCCAATTGCGTCAGATGACCACCACATTGAATTCTTTGCAAAAGGATAAGTTCCCAAGTAACACAGAGGTAAATGTTGTGTATGTGCAATAAGTGATAAGAATACCCAAATTGATGTGCAAGTGTACACAGTCTACAACAAGTGATAAGTATTTATATCATCTCTACAGGGATTAGTGGTAGATTTTGAGCTATCTGGACTTGACTTCTTAGTGAATTCAAATAATAACAAAAGACAACTATTTTGTGAATTTTTATAACTAATGCTGACTTAAATTAAACGACATAACAAAATCAATGCTTTTGTTGTTGAAACGATGAGAGTGAATGGGTTCGAATTAATGTAACACGTTATTTTTCCTGAAGCAGAATACTGAAGCAAAATTATTACAGGATTGAATCACACAATAATAGTCTTGGAGTCCTCTCAGATGTCCCAGTGATATTAAGTTAATTCCCATTAATCTACATGAGTTAAACCTATTGTTTTTTTGCATTAGGTGAGTGATTATCCCTAACCTCCTCACTTACCAAGCACTAACCTAATCTAGAGGCTAATGTGTTTTAAAAGCAATCTACCCATATTTTCTCCTGAAACATGGAGAAGCTATTTATGCGTGTTGGCCAGGCAAAAATAAACATTAAACAATATGGAACACTTATAAAACAATTCAATTCACAAACTTTACTTCAAATCCTAAATTAGTTAAACAACATCTCCCTTAATCCTCACCCAAAGGTGATTAGTTCATGTGAAGATAAATAAAAGGCAGCAACAAATAATCATAAACGGTAAACGAGTTCATGGTGAAGTAAATCCTAGAGGGTTATAGAAATAAGTTTCTCCATGAATTTGGTAGTTAGAATCGATTATTCTGCTTCAACCTTCACGAAGTTTTCTGCCTTCTACAAACTCTTCTCTACGGAAATTTAAGAAAAATCTTGCGGAAAAGAAAGACGAAAAACTAAAATCGAAAATTAACTTCAAGAAGGGAATTCTTTTTCGGAACTCTTCCTCCTTTTTTTTTGGCGGCCTCATTTTCTATTTATAGGCTTTTCGTTGTGATATGGAAACGTATTAGGTTAAATTGCCCACACGGCTTGCCTCCAATAGTTGATTAATTTCGCAAAAGAAAATTTGTTTCCATATTTGAATTTTCATTATCTTCGCTCGGATTTTAGTGTCTATTTTGCTCATGAATTGTTTGATCAATAATTCAGCTAAAATAATGCTCCATCATTTATCTGCTAAACAAAATATCTAGAACAAACAGTAATTAACTTCAAATTCCTTCTATTTCATTCACATGCTGGCATAAGTAGAATGATGGAACAATATGAAGATCTCAAAAGTCCTATATGCAAAACAAAAGTAAATCAAGAAATAATTTCATAATTCAAAGACAGTTTACTTCTATAAAGGGATGAAATTAAGCTTAAAAAATTCCTAATAACTGTTTGGAGAGTTATCAAATACCCAAACTTGAATTATTGCTCATCCTCGAGTAATGCTTTAGACTTCTGATGGATCAAAAAGATTGCTCTGGCAACCAAACTCTTGTAGCAGTATTAAATAAATAATTTAATGAAATACTATCAACTATCAAGCTATCTCACATATTCTTCAGGTCAATCCTTTATCTTCTCTTCACATTTCTGCACATGCTACAAATTTTACTTATTCTAAATGCTTTAACTCTAGTTAGCACACTCCTAAGTCATCAACCTCTTGTCAATTCCTCAATCAGATTCTCATTTTATTCCCTTCTTTATCCTGTCTTTGGATCCCCTAGATTTAAGTCTACACAAATTGGTCACAGAATGCTCTCTCAAAATATTTTCACACAACAAAGATTTTGTTCCCTTCAGGTCATAGCCTTTTTCAAGACTCATCACTTATCAAAAATTTCATTCATATTCTTGGTGCCAAGCCATTCTATTCTAAAAATACACTAACATTCAGGTAAAACTCATCCCTTGTAATTTCCTTTTTTTCCCTGAATATTCACCATTCTCCTAATTTTCAGGAACAAAACTGGGTGTTTAAAGGGAGAGGAATGTACTACCAATAATAGCGGAATGCACTTTTACAATTTTAGGATCATTTAGTAAGGTTCAAAAAGGACCAAAAGGGACGCAACATCCCTAAACTTAAAATACGCATTGTCCACAATGTGTTGGACAATAAATGTAAAAAAAGGGGTAAAATCCCGAAGCTTAGTCTAAAGAATTCTGGACAAGATTGATCAGGCAAACAAAATAATCCTCTAATTGCTGGAGCAAAGTTTCCTCAGGGAGCAACCAAACTAAAAGCAGTTTCTTAAGATTAAGGAAAATAGATGGACTTAGTTGAGAAAGAGTCTGAGTCAATAACTTTTCAACCCTAAGATATAGAAACTAAGGCTCTCATACTAGTCAACCGTTGTCTCTCACTAACAGATATATCAGATTCTACTCAATATAATTAAGTTCATCCTAATTGTAAGAACAAATTATTTCAGCAAAACAATTCATTACCCATCCAAAATATATTTCATAAAAGATGTGCAAAGGGTTACAAAAATTGATTAAGAAGGGGGGGGGGGGGGAATCAAGCAGACACTAAAAATAGAACTTAAATATCATAACAAAAAATAACAAGAGCAAGCTTTTGAAAAGAGAGAGACAACCAACATCCTTAAGCATCATCTTTCATCGTAGTTATTCCTCAAACGGTGGATCCTGCTCCTCATTTGCTTATTCATGTACTACAGGAGGAGGCTAAATCCATAAATTCATCAAGTCATAAGAAAAAGGAGGAAGGGCTTCATGGAATGATTTGGTAAAGTTTTCTTGGATCGCCTTTTTAAGAGCCATGTCAAGCTCACAGGCGTAACTCCAGTAAGATTGAAATTGTCGCTCCTGAAACTCCATTGGACTCATCAGTGCCTCTTGTTGTTCTAGTAAATGATGAATACTGTTCAGAAGTCCTCCTACTCTATGTGTTGCCTTATTGCTTTGCAGCCGCACAAGATTAGTCGTGTCGATCGCCCCTTGCCAAATAGAGGTATATCGTCTTAAAATATTGGAACACCAGCTCTTTTGTGCAGGGCAGTAATAGTGTTGGGGAAAAATAACTTGCTTACCTTCTTTCTTAAACAGAGATAAATTTCGGAGGCGATGATCTTCCCTACATCAGTACTTAAGAAGTGAAGGATAGCAAATACCAAAATGATGCGATCTTTCTTAATCGTTGAATTGTACGTTACTCGAAGCATTCAGAGTTTAAGAAAAGATAATCAAATGCTTGCTTTAGTTTTCAAGAAAGCATATTGGAACGTTTGAGTACAGGTTGAAGAAATTTTCCATTGCACTTGCTTAATTCCCACATCTCTTAATGCAGCATTTAATTGCTTCTGTGAGGGAGCAATTGTCATCTCATTGTAAACAACATGTGGGAAATCTTGGAGGTGGTAAATACTATTTATGGCTCCTGGAGAGAAATAACTGGAACTCCCCTTACCATTATCTCAAATCCATTAAACTCATCAAGATTGGCATAGAATTCACGAACAATCCCAACAATTGCTTGTTTAGGTTTTCTACAAAAATATTCTCATAAATAGTTAGTAATGGTAGTAAAGATGAAGCGAGGGAGTTCGTAATATGGTTCCAAACATCATCTTTCAGCTAATAAGTCTCTTTTCTTGATGCCTGCATATTGTCGGTGGGCAACATCGTTGACCAAGCAATCACGAATAGGCAGATGGTGATCCAACATTGGCTCTTGTATGGGCTCCTTCCCTTTTTGTTTAGCTCTTTTAACAGCGAGATTTTTGACTTCCTCTATTTTTGGGGGTGTCAACTTCTTCTTTTTCTTGGACTTCTTCTTTGGCTTACTAGGAGATGGTTCAGTGGGTGTTTCTTTGATGGGGTCTTATGTCGCCACTTCTTCTTCGACTATTAGTTCCTCTGGTTGCTCTTCCTCTACAGTGGGTGGTACGACATCTTGCTCCTCGTCAAGTTGGGATTTTTGACTGAGAAATTCACTTTGTACTATCCGATCAGCACACTGTTTGTAGACAAACGGATCATCCCAGAAATAGAAGTGCACATCATTATGAAATTTCTTTAGTTGTTGCTTCGTCAATTCTAGAGGTAATGAACGTGCCACTAAATAGTTAGAAATTTCTACAAACCATGGTGATTCAACATCTGTGGTTTGAGCTATAGTAAACAGCTGCTCATATGGAAAAGAGTCTCGAAACTCTGGTTGCTATAGTATTTCTTTTGTTAGTTCAATTCTTGACAAATGATCTACAACATAGTTCTCCAAACCTATCTTGTCTTTGATCTCCAGGTCAAATTCTTGCTGTCGAAGCACCCATTTGATAAGTCTTGGCTTTGCATCCTTCTTCGCCAATAGGTAGTGAATTGTTGAATGATCTGTAAAAACAGTAACTTTAGAACCTACCACATATGATCTAAACTTTTCAAAATAAAAAACTACTACTAAAAACTTCTTCTCTATAGTTGTGTAATTCAATTGTGCTCCATTTAAAGTTTTGTTGGCGCAATAAATTGGATGAATCATCTTGTCATGCTTCTGTCCCAGCATTGCTCCAATAGCATAATCGCTTGCATCACACATTAACTCGAAGGGTAAACTTCGATTGGGTGACGAAATGATTGGTGTAGTGATCAATGCCTTTTTCAACACCTAAAAGGCTTTTATTCAATCTACATCAAACTCAAAAGATCTGTTAGCTTCTAATAACATGCAAAGAGGTTTAGAGATTTTAGATAAATCCTTGATGAATCTTCGATAGAAACCCTCATGGCCAAGGAAACTCCTAATTCTCTTAACAGAATTTGGTGGTTCCATCTTCCCAATGATTTCAATCTTGGCTCTATCAACTTCTATTGAAAACTAAATTTATCTCTTCACATCTTCTTAAAACTTTACCCAAAGTTTTTAAACAGATGGTGAATGAATTCCCAAAGGCTGAGAAATCGTCCATAAACACTTCCATAATCGATTCAACCATATCAGAGAATGTCACCATCTTACACCTATGGAAAGTTGTTGTGGCATTGTAGAGACCAAAGGGCATCCTTCTAAATTCAAGTGTATACTAGGAACAAGTAAATGTAGTTTTTACTTGATCACTAAGAGCTAAATTGATATGGTTATACCCAGAATAACCATCTAGAAAATAATAGTAACCCTAACATGAGAGCCAATCCAATATTTGATCAATAAAAGGTAAAGGGAAGTGATCCTTACGTGTAACTCTATTAAGCTTTCTATAATTCATACACACCCTCCAACCAGTCACTACCCTAGTAGGATTAAGTTTGTTAGCTTCATTCATGATCACTGTCATCTCTCCTTTCACTAAACAGGACTTGCCTAATTACTGTCTACAATAGGATAAATGATTTCAACGTCTAAGCATTTGATGACTTCTCTCTTCACAACTTCTTTCATGGCTGGATTCAGCCTTCTTTGTTGCACTATAGTTTTAAAATGTACATCTTCCAAATTTATCTTATGCATATAAAAAGATGAGATGGTACCTCGAATGTCTGCTAGTGTCCAGCCAATTGCCTTCTTGTATTGCTTCAGCAATTGAATTAATCGATCTTCATCGTTTGGCAATAAATTTGCTGAATAATGATTGGCAATGTTTTCTTCTCAACAAGATAAACATACTTCAAATGTGATGGCAATAGTTTCAACTCAAGCTTTGGTGGTTCTTCAATAGATAACTTCATGGGTGGAGATTTTGAAGGATGCATCAACATGCATAAGCAGCTGAATAAGGATCAATACACTCTAATTAGCTCAAATTAAATATGGAAAATCATGCTTATAGAAGAGAAAAAATAGAGATTTAGAAC
>JAOANK020042288.1:5876-20435 GCA_026257165.2 Telfairia occidentalis | reverse complement strand
CGATAGATGTTAAAGATTACCTCTTCTTCGTCCACCCTTAGGGTGAGTTTACCTTGCTGAACATCAATGAGGGCCCTCCCTATGGCTAAAAATGGTCGTCAAAGAATGATGGGCACTTTGGTGTCTTCCTCCATTTCCAGCAGAAGCAGGAAAAATAAACTTATCAACTTTCACCAACACATCTTAAATAATACCTTTAGGGAAGGATAAAAAACGGTCTGCAAGCTGAAGAGAGATGTGGTCGGCTGTACCGATCCCAAGTTTATTTTCTTGAACACAAATTGCAACAGAAATGTTACCAATGGTACAAGGGATAGTAAAACTCCATGGATCCTTAAGTTTCTCAGGTAACTTCCTCTGAATGATTGCACTGCCCTCCTTTGAAAGTCTAACCTTCTCGAACTACCCAAACTTTTTCTTCTTGGATAGCACATCCTTCATGAATTTGACATAATTCGGCATTTGTTCCAATGCATTTGCAAAAGGGATGTTAATGTGCAATTTTTTAAAATATTTAAGAATTTGGTAAATTCGGCATCGTCTTTCTTTTTCTGAAAACACCGAAGGTAGGGAATGTGATTAGGAATAATAGACATGGGTTTAGAATACTTCCCTGAACTGGTGGGCACTCCCTCAGATTTCTCCTCAGCCTTCTTCTCAACTCCTTCTTTAGCTCCTCTTTCTACTCCACATTTTACTCTCATCTTTCTTTGTAGCTGGGGCAGCCTCGGCTCTTGATTCGAGTTCGGCCAGGGACTTACCTCTATGCAGTGTGATAGCCTTACAGTGCTCCTTAGGATTTACCTCCGTATTACTCAGAAACTTACCCTTATGCATGGTGTTCAATGTAGTGGCAATCTGGCCTACCTGCACCTCGCGGTTCTTCAAGGCCTTTTCCTGACTCTCCACCTTGTTCTCCAGGGCTATCGTCCTATTCCTGGACTTAGTAATAAAAGTTCCCAGCATCTTCTTAAGAGATGGATCATCAGACTGTTGTTGGGAAGAAGAAAATGCAAATCCTAGGGGGCCCTACAAAATATTTTTCGTGTTAGCATACGAAAAATTCTCATGGTTGCGCAAACCTGGATGGTAATGAGTCGGCAACTGGGACTGTGGCGAGTGACACTGATTTTGCATGGGCGCTCGCTGCTAATATTCAAAATTTTTGTTGATATAATGGGCTTACTCCATCTCTTGCCCATGGTTCATTTGATAAGTGTTGCACGCCGCCAAAGAAGCTATGGATTGGGTGTTACCTGGCATCACAAGATTATTCAAAGCGTTAGTTAGTGAAGTCATCTAAGCCTTAAGGGAACTTAGCTCATCAAGCTTATATTTCCCCACAGTCTTCTTCGTGGTTCTCTCTAATGGCCAATTGTAGCTCGTGGTGGCCATATCTTCCAACAATGCTTGAGCAACTCTTGGGGTCTTGGAGAAAATCGATCCTCTAGCTACTGCATCCACAATTAACTTGTTAGTACTCAATTTAACAGTACTGCAGATCTCGAGGAATGAGCGAATGTGCTTATGTGGGTCATCTGCAATAGAGCCTCAGAAAGCACAACCCCGAGCCATCTGGATCCATCCCTGCTTTAATTCAAAGTTGGCGTGGTGTGTGCACAATCCTTGGCTGAGCATTCAGGACTGTATGCTGAAAATAGTCTCAGATAGTCCATGGGTCTCCTTCTTTCTCTGCCATTTGCTCGAGTACTTCTCTTCGCTCTCTTTGATTCATCCTACAGGTTCGTTCGATCTCTAGATCAAAAGGAACAGAGTTAATGCCTTGAGTACGTGGCATACACCAAAAATAACACCAATAAGAATAACGAAAGAAAAAAAACGTATGAATACACCCTAAATTAAGATCTACTCGAATGCCTCAACAATAAGAAAATTAAAAATACGTTGATTCCCCAGCAATGGGGCTAAAAACTTGATCAAGTCCAACAAAGCGTCACCACAAGTGTACAGGTCAATCGTAGTAAAACGGCCTAATTGACCGAGTATCGTCCACAAGGAATAGTGATATTTAATTTTCCTACTTATTGATTAATCCTTTAGATTTTATCTAGGGATCTCAAGGTCATGCAATAGTAAGATTAAGAAAACAATAAAGAGTACTAGCTAATGGGTGAAAAAAATCGAGGGAAAGGTAGTTCTAGGGTGTTGGTGATTTTATCGACCCAATGAAATAGTCAATTTAATTATTGGAATGCATTTTCTTTACTTTTTCGCCTAAGTCTTGAATTTCATTAGTTTAGGTTTCCTCTCTCGAGCTCAACACCATCAATTAATTAGCCTAATTCAAATTCTTGCAATTAAACTAACAATTGGAAACAAATTATTCATCAACGACCTCACGTCCTCCCCTATCACTCTTGTGCATACAAGAATTTGTATTCAAATTCCAATGCCTAATTTATCACCCTCTCTCTCGAGCAAGAATGCTAGCACTCAACAATCAATGGCCACTTAATTGCAAAGTAATTAAAGCTGGAATTTGAAAGGCAAGCAGAAAATTCAATGCATTTAATAAAGAATTAACACATTTAATGGGTCTTTAACATCCCAACACCCTAAAACTAAACAAGTTTAGCTACTATACATTATGGATTTAGCCTAGAAAACTCAACAGAAAAACAAGGAAATTGAAAAGGAAAAGGAGAAGAAGACTCCCAGGTAAAATCCACGTTGTTTCTACCGTGGGCACGCTTCTCGAGGTGAGAAAATCCGATCCCAAGCACCTCGAGACCTCCCTAACCTTCCATAATAGTGAACCTCGATAATTTTCGTCAAAAGCTCTCGAAAATTGCACAAAAAATCTCCTACCAACCCTAATCACGAAAAAATACATTTATACTAATCTGTCGACAACTGTCGAGACGCTGCCTGGTTCGAAGAAATTTCTCAAAACGTGCGTTTGGGGCACAGTAAAAAAAGCATCAGTGTCTCGACGCTGCCCATGTGCGGCTGATGGCGTAGGCGCGTGCGCACACGGCGTCCAAGGGTCTGGGTGGGGGCACACGTGCTCAAGGTGCTGTTGGGTGGATGCGAGCGCTGCTGCGTGCAATGAAGGCAACGGGGCGCGCGGACGTGCGGATGGGCGTGCGCATTACGTGGTTGATACGGGCGCTTCGTGCGGCGCTGACGTCCATGGAGGCTTTTTTCAACAACGTAGAGACCTATGAATAGGGTTTCGACACTGTTTATTATCCCACACCTTTTATGTAGAAATGGGTGTTGAGGTGGCGTCTCAACGCTGCCTCTTTGGTCTGCACTCATTTGGGCCTCATTTCTTTGTTACGTAGCTGTTTTGGCTCATCTTGGGCCCGTTTTTAATCTCGAATCGACCCGAATCTTTATTTTTGCTTCGAAATACTAGGTTCCTACAAAATCAACAATAATTTCATCAAAGTACACATAAAATCCCACAAAACCTCTATAATTTAGGCACTAAAATAGCACTTTAAAAAGTGCTATCAAGGTGCTTGAATTCTATGCCTTACTATTACAAGATTCATCTCATCATATGTTCGTCCTGCATAATCTTGTATGGCTCTCTCCTTGTCCTAAGCAATTTGAACTATGTTCCCATGGTTAATAGACTGATTCATTGTTGTAGCTAGTTGTTGCATTATAAGTTTGGCTGCTAAGTCTAAATGGCATTTTCTAAAGGCGAATGTGCAATAGGGGCAAGTGAAGGTAGTCTTCTCTTGATCGGCTGGCGCTATGGTGATCTGGTTGTACCCAGAGTAACCATCAAGGAAGTAGTAGAAGTCTTGCCCAACTAATATGTCTAGGATCTGATCAATAAAGGGTAGGAGAAGTGATATTTCTTTGTTGCCTTGTTTAATCTTTTGTAGTCCATGCAAGCTCTCCAGCCAGAGACAGTTTTGGTAGGGATCAGTTCATTGGTTCCATTGACCACTACAGTGATTCCTCTCTTTTTAGGAACACATTGCACTTGGCTGCCCCAATTGTTATTCCTATTTGATAAGTGATGCCAGCATCTAGCCATTTAATGGTTTCCTTTTTCACTACCTCCTCCATGACTGGATTAAGCCTCATTGGTTTTTCAACAGATTTGAAGTTCCCATTATCTAGATTAATCTTGTGCATGCAGTAGGATGGACTGATTCCTTTTATATCAGCTATTATTCAGCTTATAGCTCCCTTGTGCTGCTTTAACAGATTTAGCAAAGCGTCATCATTCTCTTTGGTTAGGCTAGTAGCAATGATGATAGGAAGAGTGCAAGAGTGTTCCCTTCTCCTAAATAGGCATACTTGAAGTAATCAGAGAGTGGCTTCTTCTCTAACTCAGGGGCCTCTAGTAGTGATGGTTTAAGAGGCTTTGACTGTCTATCTGATAACTCAAGTGATTTAAATCATCTGCTGCTGGTTATTTCACAAATTCTGTTATTTACTACAGCATTATTGTCCACTATGTCTATTTCAATCAACTCCATTTCCCCAAATATACCTTCATGTTGGAGCCTACTACTCTTCTCGAACATTGTTTGGACTAGATCATCAATAATCTGGATCTTAGAGCACTCTTCAAGCTCTGGAGGGCACCTCATGGCATAAAAAATTCTAAATGTTACTTAGTGATCATTTATTCTCATAGTGACCTCTTTATTTTGAACATCTATCAGAGCTATCCTTGTGGCAAGCAATGGGTGCCCAAGAATGATAGAAATCTCATTATCTGCCTCATAGTCCAATATAATAAAGTCTGTAGGGAAGATAAATTTATCTACCTCAACCAAAATGTCTTTTATTTTGCCTTCTGAGTGAGTGATAGATCTGTCAGCCAATTGTAGGGACACAGTTGTTGACCTTGCTTCCCTTATTCTCAATTGCTTGTTTATAGACAAGGGCATAAGGTTTATGCTAGCTCCAAGATCACAAAGAGCTCTCCCTAGTTCTTTCCACCTATTAAGACTGAAATAGTAAATGTCCTAGGGTCTTTTACCTTTGGAGGGATTTTGTTCTTCAAGATGGCACTACACTATTCTGTTAAGGAAACCATTTCATATTTCTCTAGCCTTCTCTTCTTTGTGAGGATATCCTTTAAAATTTTGAAATAAGAAGGCATTTGCTCTAAGGCTTCTACTAGAGGAATATTGATATATAGTTGTTTTAGAACATCCAAGAACTTTCCAAATTAATGCTCTTGGTCTTGCTTTTTTAGTCTTTGAGGAAAGGTAGGGGGTAGTGGTTTGAAAGTATGATTTTTCTCTACTATATCTCTTGCTCTGTCCATTGAAACTTATACCTCATCACTGTGAATTCTTTTCTACTTCTCATTTTCTTGTTCATCCTCAGCATCATTTTCATTGTTGCCCACAACTCCTTTTTTTGCACAACAGACTAATTTTCCATCAATATTTTTCCCCTTTTCAACTCCACAACTTTCACATGTTCTTTCCCTTCCCTTTTTAGATTTTTTATATCAGATGAAAGCATGCCAAGTGGTTTATTTTTCAGCTCAATGGCTAATTGTCGCATTTGCATTTGCAGGTTCTTTAGTGATGCTTGCTGACTCTAAATTGCAACATCATTTTTTGCCATATATTCTTTCATCAAGCTTTCAGAAGAACTCCTAGGGATCACCTGATGGGATAGCTGTTTCATTATTGATTCGACTAAGGTTAGGGTTGGAAATCAAAAAGATAACTTGGAGTGGCTTGATTTGCTTGGACATATGCAGGGTTGAAATTTTGTTTCTATCGTGCTTCCCACTTTGATTACTAATTCCTTGACCTCCCCAACCAAAGTTTGGGTTTTGTCTTTAACCAGGGTTATAAATTTAGGCATAGGGATTGTTATTTCACTATGTAATAAATTGATGCAAGGTTGGTAGGGCAATGTTCCATCAATTGATTCTCACCACAATATCCACAGAATATTGCATTAAGCTCATTCACTGTGGCTGTGTTATGTGTTGCATTTCCCATGGTAAGATTTTTCAGCATATTGTACATGGAGGAAATTTGAGCTGTTGGGGCAGTGAGAGCATCTAACTTCAATTTCCCTCTAGTCTTGTCTACAACTTCAACTTCTTCCCTTGGATCTGACCAATGATTGTCATTTGTTGAAATGGTATCCAAGATTTCCACTACTTCATTGTAAGACTTAGTTAACAATGCTCCATTGGCAAAAGCATCAACCACTAACTTGGAAGCTTTTGGTAAACCATGGTAAAAAGCTTCCATTTGTAAAACAATGTGGCAAACCATGATGGGGGCATTTTCTTAGCATTCCTTTAAACATTTCCCATGCCTCACCGAATGATTCATCACTCCTCTAGCGAAAAGCAATGATATCTCCTCTCAATTTCACATTCTTAGTGGGAGGAAAGTATTTCAACAGGAATTTCATTGCCATTTCATTCCAAGTTATTATAGACTCTAGTAGCAGGGTTCCCAACCATGCTAAAGCATCACTAGCAAAAGAGTAAGGAAATAGAGTTAATCTTAATGCCTCTCTTAACACTCTAGGTATCACAAATGAATCACACATCACAAAGAAGGACCTCAGTTCAAAGTAAGGTGCTTGAATTCCAGGCCTTGCTATTACAGGATTCATCTCATTGTAACTTGGGGCTACATAATCTTGTATGGCTCTCTCCTTGTCATCAGCAATTTGAACTATGTTCCAAGGGTTAATAACTTGATTAACTGTTGCAGCTGGTTGTTGCCTTATAGGTTTTGCTACCACAACTGGTCTATTAGGTAAATTAGCCATAGCTTCTAGTCTTCCTTCCTGATCTGTTTGTCTCTTCTTTCTCTTCTAATTCTCCTTAGAGTTCTTTCAATCTTAGGATCAAATTCTAGTGAGAATTCGAAACCAGAAAATCCGTTCATGCAATTGTACAGCACCAACAATTCACAACAGTTTAGTCAGTCCCTTGAAGCACAAAATTTTCCTAAACTCACTTTTAAAATCAATTTTGTTGCACTAAATCCCCGATAACGACGCCAAAAACTTGTTAAGTGTTTAAAATAACTTGCCAAAGCAATACAATCTTCTTAACTTAGTCACACATTGAGTGCAAGTATACACTTAGAAGTTGTCCCAGTGCAAGGTCAATCCACAGGGATTAGTTAACAAAATTTAGCTTAAAGGTTAATAGCTTAGGAGAATTTAAGTAACTAAATTTAAGAGTTATTTGAAAAATCAAAAAATGACAACTAACACATAAAAATAAGCACAAATAGATTCTAAGAAACACTTAACAGATTTTTTATTAAACAGGTTTAGGTTACGGAACGTAGTGCACTGAATGCTACAAGACGCTTCAACATTACCAACGCTGTCAAAATAACACAGAACAACTCTTATGCTTTTCCCAAAGCTGTATAGGTAGGTTTCATTTTCATGTTTCCTAGTCCTTTAACTACGAGTGTTCTTTAATGTGCATTTGGAGGAGGTTACTCCTAACTCTCTCTCAAATTCATTAAATGAATTACACTAATGTGGATTGCTAAGAGTTCTATTAATACTCCCTCTCCCAAGTGCATATTAAAAACCATATACCAAAGGTGGCCAGTCAATACAATCAGAATTAACATTCATTAAAAGACAGCCAAGGGCTGCTATGACATTCCTAATAACATTTGAATACCAAGCATCCTTAAGCATTACGTTAGACTAATTAGCTCATGCTTAAAGTGAAGGGAATACCAAACAACCCAAAATACATAGTACATGCTTTCAGCAAAAAGAAAAGCTAAGAATATTCAAAATAAAATTACAAACCATAGGTTACCAAGTAGAAAGAGAAAAAGATAAGACGAGAAAATAAAATAAGGTTGTCGAAGAGTCTTCTTTCTAAAAGTGTCTCTTCCAACAGTTGTCTTTCTTTTCCCTTTGTCTATTCTTTCGTTCTTGGGCAAAATCTTCCTCAAAGGTGAGAAAATTCCTTGTCCTTACGAAATAAAAAAAAATGAATTTGTCCATATAAGGGGGCTATATCTCTTCCCTTTTGTATCTCTCCACCCTATCCACTTGGACAACAATTGAGGGCTTATTTGGCTCAATCTTCCACGTGGAGGCCTTTCCTTGAATATTTCTCAGCTTGTCAGGTGCCAATTGTCAATTCATTTAATGAATTGCCACCTCATTATACTTTACTTTTAGCTTTGCAATGTCATAAGAATTTGCTTATGTCAATAAAATGCTATAGCATAATTAGCAGATTATTACAAAACAGTAATGCAGTTTCTGCAAAGTTAATGTAATCAACAAATAATTCTATCATTTTCCTAATCATTTGCTCTAAGTAAAACACAAGAGGTATGCATATGAGTTTCAATTTTTGAACCATAATAAGGCCTTGTTTAGCTTAGAAATGTATCAATTTAGACCACTCTTAACTCTTATTTTAAGAGTTAACATTAATTATGATTAAATTTAATTGTACTAAATGTTTATTTAAATACCAAAAAAAACAACCTTTATCTCATGTGCTTTATAAAATAAAGTACAAGTATTTAATACCCTTAAATCAATGATAAAAAAAAAAGGACAAAATAGATCAAATTCATGGTTAGTGTTAAATTATATAAATTAATTATTTCACCAAAATGAAGCTATATATTTCAATAAGTATGACTAAACTTCACTGCAACAGATATGGATATTTTTTTTAATATTGTAATTTTAAAAACTAATTACAAAAATATAAAAAAAATATTGTACTTTTATTGAAGCTCTTCTATTCAAGAGACGATATTGGATAAAATGAAAAATTATCGTATATTGAAGAGACGATATTTCCATGGGTCAAAATTTGCCACAGGTATCACTATTTCCTTAAAATATAAATTATGACAAAAATTCTAACACCCCTGCGTTGGCGCGGTGGGATACTTTTAGGGCATTTTACTTTTTTTTTCTTCTTCTTCTTCTTTCATTTTACTTGTTCATATATTTTTTTCCTAAGAGATTAGTTATTTAAATTTAAATTTATTAAGAAAAAGTTTTTAAATAAAATTATATGTTGATCTTTTGTTATCTAAAATATTATTATTTTATTTTGTTTAATAATTTTAGCTTTTTTGTAATGAAATTTTTTATAGTATTCAACATGTAATTAAATATCTAAATAAATGTTATTTTTATCTTTTTAAAAATAAATTGAAATTTAAATAAATATTATTTAATTAAATACTAAAATAAAATAATAATATTTTAGACAACAAACTATGAAAATAGAATTTTATGTAGATTTTTTTGCTTAATAAATTTAACTTTAAATAACTATTTACATAAATATTGCCTTCTTTAAAAATAAAATAATTAATAGTTTAGGGGAGAAAATGAACAAGTAAAAAAGAAAAAAAGAACGCAGCTGAGGAAGGGTAAAATGCCCTTTAGGTTTGCCACCGCGCCAACTCATAGGTATAGGAATAATTGTCATAATTTATGTGTTAAAGAGATAAGAATAGATGTGGTAAATTTTTTGAAAGATCGTATATTCAAGAGACAATAATTTTCTACTTTAACCAACATCGTCTCTTCAAGAAACGAGATTCAATAAAAATACAATATTCTTGGAATTAATTTGAAAACTATAATATTTTGGTAATTAGTTTTTAAAATTACAATATTAAAAAAAATATCCCAACATATATCACATTCTATTGTTTTTTAATATAGCATTTTATTAAAAAAAAAAGCTATGAAAAACATTTAAAAAAAAAAGACAAAAAAAAATTTATGTTAAACTTCTTGCCTGCTCAAATCAAGGAGTAAAATATCGATATGGATATCGATATCGGTAACTCGAATTTATGGATATATCGACGGATATTTCCGGAAAGATCATGGATATCACGAAAATTTATAAAAATATTGTGAATTTTTTGTGAAATTTTAAAACAAGCTTATTTAAGTTATAAATCACTATTTTAAGTACATATATCAATAACTGGAAGCCAAATGTAAGCATCAATACAATAATAAATAGTATTGAATAATAAATAATATTGAACACAAAAATTATACTAATAGGGTGGAGTAAGAACTACTTGGACAATAAAAGTTAAATGAAAGAATTAAGAAAAATTATACTAGTAGGGTGGAGTAAGAACTTTAACCATGAATATTTAGTTCTTTTTTAAAAGGTAAAAAAGAATATAATGAAGAATAAAATGATAATTATTACAAAATTTAAAATAACTTTCTTTTGAAGAAATTAAAATAATAGTAATTAGTTAATTCATTTAAGTAATTAAACTATTAGGGAGTGAAGCAAGAACATAAAACAAAAGAAAAAAAAATAGAAAGAGACTTGAGAGTAAAAGCATGAAAGAAAAAATAGTAAAACAAGAAAGAAATAGTTAGAAAGAGACCTAAGAGTTGAGAGAGAAGACAAAAAAAAATTTAAGTTAAAAATGAAAGTGTTGTAGGTTGTGGCAGAGTTTAGAAAAATGATAGAATTTATAGAAGTTTTAAGTAGAGATAATAATTGTTTAATAATATTTTTGAAATTTGAAATTTGAAATTTGAAATTTATTGGAATGTAAATTGTGAAGTGATACATCAAATCAATCATCTTTTTTTTTTTTGAAGTCTAAAAATGCAGAAATGGGTAAATGGTAAAACCAAAAAATAAAAATGAAATAAATGAAGAAAAATATTTTTTGAATTGGAAATAACAAAAAATAATTAAAAAACTACAATTGCACCTGCCAGGAATCAAACTCAAGTGCGGTTCGTGGATAAAACTCATGAAACAAGATTTGCCATCACGCCAATGCACATTTTATAGAAAAGCTATGATATATCGCTCGCTTTCCATATCGAATGTTTCCAATCGCCAATATTTCAACCAATATTGGCGATTTTTAATTCCTTGGTAGTAAGTATATCAATGGTATACACATATCATTGATATACTTCATATTAGTTACATTATTAGATTTTTTTTTTAGTTCAACATGTAGAGGTCGGGATTCAAACCCACGACCTTGTAGTTAGTGAGATATACCTCAACCAATTGAGCTATACTCAAAATGGCAATTTTTTTAGATTTATTGAAACTACAAAAACTAAATTTAAACATTTTCTAAATAGAGGGACTAATATAACAATAATCAAAGTGTACAAACCAGAATAATATTTTAACTAGAAAAATTTATCTAGTGAAATATGGTAGTGAGAGAAAGAGAAACTTGTTTGGGGAAGAAATATAGTAAAGAGATTTTTCTGATCTCTTGCATCATACACAATTGCAATGACCAATTTGTCATTTATCAAGTCTGATATCTTTTTGTTTAATAAATTGATTGTAACTACCCGGCTTCTAGACTTAGACTACCTAATGTCGCTACTTGCATGCATGCTCTTAAATAAAGAAGCTATAAGATTTTCCAAACTTGAAATCAAATTTTCATAAATGATGAAATAATTACGTTCCAAAATACCATTGAAAATATGGTGGGATCTCGATTTTAAAGCAATTGAAAAAGAAACTAAACATAGTTCAAAAGTAAGACATTTAGTTCAAAAACATGTAAACGATGAGTCAAGCAAAAGATTGCAATTGATAACCATGACCCTTATGCAACCACTCTTCTATAGCCATTGAGGAAGTCCTTGATCTTGCCTAAAAAAATAAATAGAAAATGTTGAATATATAAAATACTCAATAAGTGATCCCGAAGGTCAGACTTGCAAGCACAAACAATCATACCTAACTTGAAGGCTTATCCAGGAGCGAAGCCACTTACCTTATTCCAAAACAGCAAGGTGACTCGTAGTGGTTAGGTACTTTGGTTCTTCTAGCAACCTAAGTCAAAATACCCATAATGTCCAATTAACTCTCTAATCACTAATAACTTTTAACTAAAAGAGAAACTAAGGCTTTCTAAGGGACAAACACTACCGAAAAAGCATGACACACTCTCTGTCCCAACTAATACCCATGCACCACCACTGTTTGCCATGTGTCGCCCACGTGCCGTTGTAATCTTGGTGAGTAGGGACCAAATTCAGATTCTACTTGACCTTAGGAAGCCAATGCAGCAAAAATCACCCCGATCGGAGCTCTCATGCACTGTAAGTGCGACTAGAAGGTCGGCGCATGTGCTACACATACTGCTGTTGTAGATTACTTCAGCCACGCATGACGGCTCACCGTTGCTTTGATTGTCGTTTTTCATTCTTCAACTTGAAGATCTCGACTTCATGCTTCTTTTCGATCCTTTGTTTCGCAAAAACGCCTCTCTAATCACTAGAAAGAGGGAAAAACATGAATAAAAGAGAAAAATTCCAGGAAAACACAAGAATTGAGAACCTGCTACCTTACTTGTTCTGTTGGGGGTATAAGAAGGCGATGAAGAAGCTGTTCCTAAATGGAGAACTCGAACAAAGGTAGGAAAAGGAAAAGAGCACCATCATGGCTACCTACTGCCACTGCTGTCGGTGTACTATTGCTGCAGCTATCTGCTGGTGCCGTAATTGTAAGAGAGGGAGGCGAGTGGGAGATATGAACATTTTCGAGAAGGAGGGAAGAAGTTGGCATGAAAAGGAGAGAAACAAAGAGGGAAAAATTCTCTTCAGGAAAACTAAGGAGGCATGGTTGCTAGGGTCTCTAACAATATATTTATACAGTTCTCTCAAAACCCTAACCTTAGCCCTAATTCACTTATATTGATGAGTTTGTCATTATCTTTAATTTTACCTTTTGTTCAAAAGGTAAAATCCCTTAATTTTCAACAACTAAAATTTTAATTAACTCTAATATCACCATAGTAAATAAATTCACAATTAATTAAAAAAAAGAACACAACTTAAATCGAATAAAAAAATAACGGGACGTTTCATTGATGACTTAGTGTGTGTTTGGTATGATTTTTAAATTGTTTATTGATGATTTTTTTTAAAAATAGTTTGATTAAAATTTTAAATAGTGTTTTAAACTAATTAAAAGTAGTTTTTAAAATTTTTAATAATCAAAAGAGATTTAAAATATTCTAAATATAGAAAAAAAAATGTAAAGACCCGACGTTTGGACTTAGACCACCTAGGATCTTCACTAGCATGCATGATCTTAAATAAAGAAGTTATAAGATTTTCCAAACTTGAAATCAAATTTTCATAAATGCTCAAATAACTAAGTTCCAAACTACAATTGAAAACATACTGGAATCCTGATTTCAGAGCAATTGAAAAGGAAAACTAAGTATAGTTCAAAAGTATGACAGTTAATTCCAAAACATGTAAACTAATGAGACTACTACAGTAGACATGCAGAAGACTAAAACGCGTAATCATGGCCTCTATGCAACCGCTCCTCTTTAGCCACCCAGAAAGCCCTTACTCTTACCTAAAAAAAAGAAATAGAAAAGGTTGAGTATATAAAATATCCAATAATTGACTCTGACCCTCATAGTCAGACATATAAGCATAAACAACCATACATCTCATGTGAGACATATTCTCTATCTTTACACTGAGACATACCATCTCATGAAGGATCCTCAAATATAAAACTTAGCAGAGATACACAGTTTCATGAAGATCCTCAATATAAAACTCAACAGAGATATAAAATCTCATGGAGGGTTCACAATATATAAACACACAACAAAGATATGCATCTCATAGAAGTCCTCAATATAACATTTAGAAGAGATATGAAACCTCATGGAGGAACCTCAATATAAACACACAGCAGAGATACACATCTCGTGGAGGTCCTCAATGTAAACTCAGCAGAGATGATATCACTTACATATGTTTATACAATACACAATCCATAATATGCATAGGTTCCAAACAATAGCACATCATACAACTGAAGCTCCAAGGTATCCAACATTCAATATTCCAACGATGCCCTTAGCATCTATAATCCACATATATCTGATGCCCATGGCATCTAATAACCATATAAATACAAGACCACACATCATGCTCATTAACAACAATTGCATAACCTATATATATTTCCAATTACATTACATAAATGTTACAAGCATCAAACAATTCATTTGACCTTAGCTCGAAGGTTTACCCAGGAAGGAAGCTACTTACCTTATTCCAAGAACAACAAGGTGACTTCTAGTGACTCGATATTTGATCCTTCTAGTAACCTAAGTCAGAATACCCATAATGTACAATTAACTCCTTAATCCCTATTAAATTTTTTAAAAATAGGACCTAAGGCTTTTTATGGAACAAACACTACCGAAAAAGCATGACACACTCTCTGTCCGACCACCACCCACATGCTGCCACGCACCGCTGCCGTCCACCATGTGTCATCCACGTGCCGCTGAAATTTGAGTGAACAGAGACCGGATTCGGATTCTACTCAACCTCAAGAGTCTAACACCATTGGAATCAGACCAACCGGAGGCCTCTTGCACTGCCAAGCGCTGGTTGAAGCTTGGTACGTGTGGCACACGCGCCACCGTTGCAGTGCATTTTTGCCACGCGTGCTGCCTCATTGCCGCTCCGAGCATGATTTCACTTCTGCCAAATTGTAGATCCAGACTCCATGATTCTTCTCGACCCTTTGTTTCACCAAAAGACCTCTCTAAT
>JAOANK020042189.1:0-17728 GCA_026257165.2 Telfairia occidentalis | reverse complement strand
CAGATGAACATTGGAAGGCACATCTATCAATCTCGGAGATATGCTAGGACACCCCTAGAGCATTCTAAAGGGAAATTACATCTCGTCTGCCTTCATAGCTTCGTCGTCATAGCCGGAGGTAAAATTACCCTCGTATTCCTCTACTAACATTAGAAGAGAAAAATTAAAGGAAGGTTAAGCAGACTAACCTAGAAATCAAAAGGCAGACAAGAATGCTCCAACACCTAGGGCAACGCGCTAAGGAATGATGCACATCACCACCTCATCCAATGGCACCCCACTTCAGTGCTGATGTCGTCATCCTTACAAAACCATGACCTTTTTAACCAACGACAATATAGGTAGAGACACCACATTAACTCTCCTTCAGAGCCCCAAGAAAAAGTGGTCAAGGTTCGACAAAGTCGAGGCCGATATTATTGAAGAAGAACTGACCAAACACGTAGCAACACCAGGAAATGTCCACTTGTCTACCTATGGTGAACACTACGATCAACACCTGGTACGTCCAAAGTGCCCGAGGTGAAGACACAGCAACCATTGAGGCCATCTTAGCACGAACCAGAGATTACGGTGAAGGTCACGCCACACTCGCCCATTCCGTCGGACGACGTGCACCCAAAACAACAACTCCATCTGTAATCCTTGCCATCGCGGCAGATAGGGCGCACCTCCTTTAACACACTCCCTATAAATGACAGCGAAATACAAAATGAGAGTTACGCGTGAACACCCTAAGAATTGTCTGAATCCTCAATTCATATCACTGACTTGAGCGTCGAAGTATGGTTGGCAAAGCCACACAGCGGAACTATTTTTCCTTTTTTAGGTGTCGTTGCTCATTTCGTTGCTCATGTCATTCCTCGAAAGTCTCGTGCAAAAATAAAGCTCACAAACGTTTTCGTTGTTTTATCATTTTTTTTTCCTGATTTGAACACAACAATGCATGTAGAAGTGATAGATTGAACATTGACCTTCTGGAAAGATAATAATGTTTTTGTCCACTAGGCTACATTTGGCTTGGCACAAAAGTTTTCATTGTTGAGTTTGCTAAACTAATTAAGATCATGCAAAGCCTAGGGTTGAGTTTAAATACTAAAAGGAAAAAGCTCATAAACAAATAAATGTCAAAATATCCTTAAAAGAATTAGACAATATAAAAAATAAGGTAGAAAAGTTTCCCAACGGGATATAAAGTTAGAAATTAAAACTATACAATTCGAGCAATTTAATTAATCAATTTTTTGCAATATATACTATAAGGTTGGATAGCAAAATTATTAAACATCAAGTAATTAACATGCGAATGGATTTTTTGGGTTGTGTCAATATTTAGACCTTGTCCTTTAAAAAGTTTTTAATAGGCCTTTGAATGCTTGGAGTTCATGTTTAGTCTCTATACTTTATAAATATTCTAATAAACTCTCAAACTTTCAACTTTGTGTCTATTAGGTCGAACTCTTCTATTTACATTTGGGCAACCAAACACCAAACTTACTCGACAAATCAACCTACCACGTCATCCTTAAAAAATATAATCAACATGTCACTGTGTTAAATTGATGGAGTTGTCAAATCGAGTATAACTCAACTGGTTAAAGCATATCTCCCCAATCAAAAGGTCATGAGTTCAAATTTCCCACCCCCACATGTTGTTGAACTCTAAAAATAAAATAAAAATGGAGTCAATAATTCGAATTTATTAGGCACAAAATTGAATGTTCATGAACTTATTATAAATTTTTGAAGCACGAAGTTTAAATTAACACAACTCGTTGAGGTTCAAGGATGAAACTTGTAATTGAATGTCAATTTTAAACCTTGCGGACAAAAAGTGTACAATTCTATTATGAATTTCTAGAAAAAAAGGGGCATCTTTTCATATTCCATAAATTTATCACAACTTCATGAATATATCTATTTTATATTTCCCCAAGCTAATTTTTTTACAACTAATAAATATCTAAATATCTTCTTTAGGTATGTAAGTTAATCTAACGCATGTCACTTCATATTATAATTCACTTTTTTCAACTAATTTAGTACGTCCAACTTTTTTTAAATAATTAATAAGTTTGAGAGAATTATAAAAATTTCTAAAAATTTGAGGATTAAATTGAAACAGACCTATAGTTTTGAGAATGGAAACTATATATTGTTAACTTATACAATTGAACGATGATATTTGATTATGTACATTTCATTTTTATCCCCTACACATGGATTGATGAGTCAATTTTAATATTAATTTTTCAATTATTATATCAAGTGGAACCCTAACCGTGAATAATTTTTTAAAACTAAATTAAAAAATTGCTAACAAATCAACTAATAGATCACACAAAGTTCACAAGCAAAACACTGAAAATCCAAATTATATTAGGTCAAAGTTCAACTATAAAGATGTGTCATAACCGAGAGTTACATAATAAAACTGTTGATGTACAGAAACTCCTGAGGATGTCGTGAACTCAAGTGAAAGATGACCTCGGACCTGTAAGAGAAGGACAAGGTGAGGTGGGGTGGTGATGACCACCCTCCGACGTTCAAGTCAGTAAAGCAGAAGAAATGAATAATGAGTTTGCTAAAGATCTCAGTGCCCACCTTCTGCTTTTGTCTCATCTCATATTTATACTCGAATGGAGGTGGTTTGTTGATGGAGAATCCTGCCTCGTCTGTATTGATCCACGGTGGATGGTGGGTTGATTGTGGGGAGCGAATCTCTCCCCATTACGCCTTATTCAGCTCTATTTTTAGAATTGGCGTCACCCTCTAGGGTGGCTTCGTCCTGCCGAAATGGACTTACGCGTCTCACCTCGACTCCATCTGGGATGAGTCCGCACATGTGGCATCTCAAAGACTATCCAGGTATCTTGGTAGTTTTTTTACCCCCAACAAAAACAAGTCAAAATATTCCAAAAACCTAGCAATAAAATGCTCAAACATTGCTAAAAATGCTTCCAACATGATCAAAATTAATATCTAGTTTCTTCAAAAGGTCTCTCATAGGAATACAAGAAAGCTCATAATTAGTCACAAACTTAAATGGTTAAATGAATCCAATATGGATTCACGAGGATAAAAGGAGGAAGTTTCTTACTCAAGTACTTCTCGAATTTGTCTTTTGTTTTCTTTAACAGTCAAAACATTTTTGTGAAGAGAATTTGAAATAGAACAAGTGGATACGAATTTTAAAGAATATGATATATCATAAAAAAAAGACAAGCACAAAAGAACATAGGCAAAACATAGTGGAGGGGTCTACCAAAACATACCTCTCATTTAATTAATTGTTCACGTGAGGACAACATTTATCCGTCTTTCATCTGTTAGCCTTGTCATACCTATAAAAATTGGGTCATCTAATCAAGTGTCACGATAATATATACCTCTCATAATATTTCGAAAAGTCGGATGTTCTTGTGAGATTCTACTCATCAATTATAAAATCATATCTTTAAGACACAATATAATTATAAAGAAAACAAAATGATTTATCAAATGATCTTTGAGATGTTTAAAGTTTGATGTTTGATGAAAGATTTTAATTTAGTCATCTACGTCGCTATTGGCGCATCAAAGAAAGGGTCGAGGTACATGCCCCCTGTCCTTTGTTTTTCGTTTTAACTTTATTGAAAAAAAATATTATTTAATACATTTTTTTTTAAGGTATTTGTATGAGTAGAAAATATTTTTGCTATATTTGTAAATATAGCAACAAAGTTTAAGTTTTGCAAATATAACAATTTTTTTAAAATCAGATTTCTATTTTTTGGCTATTCCAATTCTGCCATCGTTATTTTTAGATCAAACTAACATGAAGTATATCAATAATATAAGTATATCAGTGTTATACCTAATATAAATTATTTCAATAATATACGTATATCGTTAATGTATCTTTAAAGGGGGTGTGGGGGAGGGGTTCAATTGTTTATGTAAATTGACAAGTCTGTTTTGAAAAAGAACTTCACAATTTCATTCATCAAAACTTTCTAAAATGTACAAAGACTTTGGCATTTTATAGAAGCCAAAGGCTAACAAAAGGAAAAAAAATATTTTGGGAAATCTATTCTTAATTTGCTTGGAAAATAAAATCTCATCAACTAAAATTTCAAAACAATTAGGGATAAAAATCAACTATTTCCCTATTCTAGAAAAATAAAATCTTCCCTTATTAAAATAAAATATAATCCTACATTGAATAGGAATAAAATTAAGCCTTTTGCTTAATTTGAAAATAATATGGCTTATTTGATTTCAAAATAATATTCAAGTCAAAGTATTCCCAAGATTACAATTGCATTCAAAATAGGAAAGTGTTTTCTTATTTGGTGTAGGTCGTCAGCAAGAAGCAGCAGGCACGTGCGTGTGAGGAGCAGGGAGGTTTGCTGGCACGTAGGCGGAGGTCACATGGGGCACAGGCATGCGCGTTGCATGGGCGACTAGTGCTGCTAGCAGGCGCGTGGGGGCGTGGGCAGTAGGCATTGGCGTGCGGTGCTTGTGAGGTTAGTGTGGGCGCTAAGGCAGGTTGCTGTGAGGTTAGCAATGGTGAGCGTGCAAGCGAACACGGATGTGAGGTAGTGCGTAGGCATGGATGCAGGCGTGGACGTGCGGCGGTTGTGCGCTGTGAGCATTGAGGCGCTGTCATGGGTGCCTACGCGTTGTTTGGAAGTTTTCCTCAACAACAATTCACATGAATTCCTCCTTTGGTCTTTGTTGTCCTTAAATATCTTTTGTTCTTTTCACAAAATTTCCATTTTACCCTTGGCTCGACTCGATGGACGTGAGGGCTATTATGATCACATCAGGAAGTCTCTGAAAAGTTGTGGTTCCGTTTGAGTAATTCACATGCATGTTTAGTGTGTTGAATAAAAAGAAATAATAAGAAGAGGTTACTCTGCCTTTCTTGTTGTGTCTAAAAGCACTGAAGGAGAGTAAGTATTATACTAGGATGGATGGCCTGCTCATTGTTGGATACTCAATGCCTCGGAAGTGGGGTTAAGTCCGAACGATGGTAGCATGTCTTAACTAGGCTCCTCTTTCAGCAAAAAGTAAGGAAGGGTTTGTTGTATTGCTCGTAATTGGATACTCAGTGCCAAGAAGCAAGGGGTAAGCTAGAACGAAGGTGATACAACCTTCCCTTATGAAAAATCGAAAAGAAAGAGAAAAAGAAAATAAGAAGGGAAAAAAAGCAAATAAGTCTCTAGGAGGCATTTGTGTTGCTTAGATGTTCCATTGGTCGAAGTAGGATCGCCTCGGGAGGTTTTCCTAAGGTCACTTCGGACTTATAAGGCCTAGGACTAGATGAGCTTGCACACACACACACATGAGAGATGAAGAGAATCAGTTGTGAAATCTCTCGATGATAGAATGTGCTTGTAAGTTTCTATGATTTCACCTACTTGTCTATTAGAGCGTTGAGGCTTGAATTGATTGCATGCTTAGGGGAGTTCTTTACCTTGTTATTGTTCTTTTTAATTTTGCTCGGGACTAGAACAAGATTATGTTTGGGGGTGTTTGATAGCACAAAAAAATGTGCTATCCTTAGGCTTGATTTTAGCTACTTTTATTTGTTAATTTTGGAAACTTTCACGTATTTATTTGTTAATTTGTAGGTACCAATCGTTTTTGGAAGAAACTATGAATTCAGGGTTGTTCGTGTCGAAAAATGAGCTTAAGAAGACCAAATTTGGCCAAGGAACGAAGAAAGGTGGCCAAAAAACAAAGAGACTAAGGCTGTAGAGTCAAACGCCATGCCAGGGCGTTGAGATGCTTGAAATTGCTGGAATTTTGATGGTGGGATGAACATCGTTGAGGCGCTGCTAAACGACTTCTCAATGTTGATGAACAACAAAGAACAGTGCACGTTCGTGCCTAACGCGAGATACAAAAGCGTCTAGACGTGCGACAACGACGTCTAGACACCTACACATGCCCGCGCATGTGTGCACGCCTCGCCTAGCCACACGCACAAGCCTTAGCATTGACAAGCCCCAACATGCCATGGTCGACGCCGTTAGTGTTTGCACATGTGCGCACCTTTGCTGCCAATCCGGAACTAGCTTCGAGATACAGCGCCTCGACGCTACACCATTTTGAAGACTTAAGCGATGCCCGCGCTGCATGAAGAGTTGACCCCATAAGACTAGTGTCGAGATGCTGTCTTATAACGTCTCGACATTATAGGCAGAATGTAAAATATAAGCTCATTTTGTGCACCGAAAATGGGGAGGCCATTTGGAGAGGCGATTTTGCACGATGGAGCATGGTCTACCAGAAGGTCTAGAAGCTTCCCATGGAGTCCCCGGAGCAATCTGAGGCTCGAGATTGCGGGCTTCACGCGGCAACGAGTGCGCATGCGTCTTAGGGAGTTTTCTTTACCTTTTGTAGATTTTGTTTCTTTTTGTAATATCTTGAGGAAGCCTTTGTTTTAATTTGTTGATTTGAGTGGCGGGATTCCACCTTGACTCATTATAACGCATTGTGACATTTCTATACCTAGTTAATTTTAGGGGTTTTTCTTATCCTTTGTGATTCATTCATGTATTTGTTGGCTTAATGCTTTTAATCTCCTGATCAAAGGTTAATTGTTCGCATGATTTAAGTTTTAGCTCGAGAGAGTAAGGCTTAGATTAGATCTCAAATGCATGACTATAATAGGCCAATGTGATGAGCGAAAAATTATTTTTATAGAAAGATGTGTTATTATCTCTAGTTGGTCTGTTATGAACCACGATGACAAGCGAGTTTTCCTTGAGGTCAAGAGAAGATGGGATCACAATGGGTCTTCTAAGGAATGATAATCGGTGGGTAGTTCGTAATGCCTTGCTAGCATGTCGGGTAATAGACCGAGAGGTTGAGTATGCATGATTAGTGAGAGACTAGCTGAGCTTGAGAAAGGAAGCCGAATGTTAGTTAATCCCATCTTATGGTTGTATCGTGATAGAAAAGTATGTTTGTTAAGGAAGTATAGTGTCACAAAGCATGTTAATTCGGTCAACGCACACCCTCCTTATGTAACCTCCATCTATCTAGGAGTAGAAGTAGGGTAATTTAGATTTCTCTTTCAATAACCGATTATGGTAGATAAAAAAAGGTGGGACTATCTGTGGTAATTAATAAAACTAGAAACGCAATTCTGAGGATGACACCCAATACTCAATTCCACTATATTAAAACCAACCTGTAAACTTGTGGTAATCACCCTCGTGTCGGCCATCAGCATGAGATAGATACTAGCTCTAAGATCACATAATGCTCTTCAGAATTCTTTTCCCCCAATCGCGATAAGAATGATGAATGATCCAGGATCCTTAACCTTCAAAGGTAGCCTATTTTTCAGGATGACACTACACTCTTTAGTCAAAGAAACTAGTCATATTTTCCTAACCTTTTCTTCTTAATCAAAACATTCTTTAGAAATTTAACATAATTTGGCATCTGCTCAAGAGCTTCTATCAGCGGTATATTTTCGTAAAGTTGCTTAAGTACTAATAAGAATTTCTCAAACTGGACTTCTTGAGTTTTCTGCTTGAATATTTGCATATATGGAGGTGGTGGAGGTTTGAAACGAATAACAGGGGTAGATTTTTGATGTTCTGCAGATTTAACTGTAGGAACTTCCTCTACCTCATCTTTGTCTTCTGTTGTTTCTTCAATCCTCACCTCGCTGCTCAGTCTCCCTGCTGATCAACAAAATTCTGATTCACAGTCTTTTGCCTCAGAAAATAACTTGCTCCAGCTAAGGGTTTTCCACTTCTGAGTTTAACGCCTGCACTGGTTCTTTACCTTCCCTCCCAAGATTTTTCAGTGTCGGTAGGAAGTTGTCCGAGAGGTTGAGTCTTAACTCACTTGCCTATTGTTCAATCTTAATCTCTAAGTTCCTCAACGAAGCTTGCTGGCCTTGAATAATTGCATCGTTTTTAGCCATGTGCAATTTCAGCAAATTTGCCAACGAATTGCTAGAATTTGCTAGGCAATTGTCTATTCTGCTGCAACACAAATTACTAATTATGGTGCCCAAATCCAAGTGGATAATTTTCCTTCTGCTGCGCTGGAAATTCATGATGATTTTCTCCTTGATTTTAGGAGAAATTAGGATGATTCCTCAACTCAGGATTATAAGTGTTGGAATGCAGATTATTTCTGCCTATATAACAAATTGATACTGGATTGCTGGGGCAAAATTTATAAGTATGCCCTTCTCCACAGAAAACATATGATTCCATTATAACTTGATTCACAGTAGTGTTCTGTTGTGTAAAATTACCTAAAGGTAGAGTTTTGATCTTTTTGGTCAAGGAGGCAATGTTTGCCCTAATGGATGTTAGTGCATCAACTTCTATCCCTCCTTATGGTCTTCTTCTAGGATTGATTCTTGAATCATACCATTAACAACTATTGGTTGATATCCTTTCCAAGATTTCATATGCATAGTTATAAGTTCTGGATAGTAAAGCACCGTTTGCTGAAGCATCTACCATGAACTGTGTAGCTGAATTTAAACTATTGTAAATGCCTCCAATTGAATACAATAAGGCAAACCATGGTGAAGACACTTTCTAAGGAGCTTTTTATATTGTTCCCAAGCATCATAATCAGTCCCAACAAAGCGTCACCGCAAGTGTACGAGTCAATCATAGTAAAACGGCCTAAAAGACCTGAATATTCGGTCTGACTATGCCTAGATTTAATTCATCGAACATAGGGATTGCATAGTCCCTAATGGCTTTCTTCCTATCATTGTCTAAAATAACAGGAATTTCAACCTCATCTATTGGTCTAATTTGCTGTTGTATTGCTACACTAGGTAATGGAACTTCTCCTCTGTTCGGTTGCTGATTTGCTTGCTCTATAGGTCCTGCAGAAGGTATAGGATGTTGCTCCATTGGATTTACTCAATTTCTTAGCTCCCTCTTTATTCTTTGTAAGGTCCCTTCAATTACGAGATCAAATTCAACTTCCATATCAGAATTAGTCTTCATACACCAAGTACTGCATCACACAGAAATTGAATCAGTGTAAATAAAGCTCTAATTCACTACAAGAATCAAACTCAAAAATTGTAAAAATTTAAACTAATCCCCAGCAACAATGCCAAAAACTTGTTGCATGTGTGCGATGAATGATAAAAACACACAAAGCGATGTGAAAGTATACATAGTTTGTAGTAAGTGGTAAGTATTTATATTGTCTCCATAGGGATTAGTGGTAGATTTTAAACTATCTTGACTTAACCTCTTGGTGAATTCGAAGAATAAAAAAAGGCAAATATTTTGTAAATTTTTGTAATTAATCCTAGACGAAATTAAATGACAAAATAAAAAGAAGGCTTTTTGCGATTGAAACAATGAAAATGAATGAGTTCAGAGTAAGGTAACATATTATTCTCCTGAAGCAGAATGCTGAAGTAAAACAATTGCAAGATCAAATCACACAACAATAGTCTCGAAATCCTCCCAGATCTCCCAGTTATCTTATGTTAATTCCCATTAACGTATAGGAGTTACACCTGTTGTTTTCGTGCATTAGGCGAGTGATTATCCCTAACCTCTTCACTTAGTCAGCACTAACCTAATCTAGAGGCTAATGTGCTTCAAAAGTAATCTACTCCTCATATTTTCTCCCGAAATATAGAGAAGCTATTTATGCATGTTGGCAGGGCAGACATAAACATTAAACAATATGAAACACTTATAAAACAATTCAATTTGCACACTTTATTTCAAATCGTAAATCAGTTCAACAACATCTCCCATAATCCTCACCCAAAGATGATTAGTTCATGCTAAGATAAATAAGAGACAGTAACAAATAATCATAAACGGTAAACGAGTTCATGGTGAAGTAAAATCGTAGAGAGTTGTGGAAATTAGTTGCTTTATGAATTTGGTAGACAAAATCGATTGTTATTCTTCATCCTTCACAAAGTTTTCAGCCTTTTACAAGCTCTTGTCTACAAGAATTCAAGATCAGTAGCAATGGTAAAAGCGACTCTGTGGAAAAAGACTCGAAAATTCCAAAAACTCTCGAAACAAAATCAAACTTATTGAACTCTCTTATTGAGAGTTACCAAGCTTCACTGCGCTTCCTCTTACTTTTCTTCTTCTTCTTTTTCTTAGGGATTGCCTCAGTTGTGGGATGGGAGGCGGGTCTAGGCTCTAATTGTGGTTCTGGTTCAAGTTTCTCTTACTAGTCATTGAAAGGTTCCTCAGCTAGAACTGATTTAGCTACATCCCCCAAATCGTCTTCCAAATTTAACTCCCCCATTTCACCTTCACTTTAAGGCGGCACTTCCTCTTGCATGACTTCCTCTCATACAGGTATAGTTTCTTGGTTCCCAATAGCTTCCTCAGATGGTGCTATTGTCACATGCTTTGAAGTAAGAAGGTTGCCTCAGATGGCATAACGGGAGGTGAAGGGGGAGATGTACTAACCTGCAGATGTGTTTCTTCGGAGAGGTGGATGCCTTTGGGTCTAGGCAGTTTGCTCACTCCTTGTTTGAAGCGTCTTTTTCTCAATTGAACCTTAGTCTCATTCTCCTTTATGAAATATTTAGCGTATGGTCCCTAATTGAGCAGAACAATTTGTTTCCTTCTTTTATTCTTTTCAATAGGTTGGAATGGTTCTATTATCCATTTAGGTGAATCGAAAACAGGGTACACAACCTTCAGAAATTGGGGGTTAGTAGGTGTCAGCTGGTGATTTAGTGTAATGGGGTTGGAGACCCGATCATGTTCAGAAGAAGACGATTCCATAACCGTTGGCTTCGAAGCACTAGTGGCTTTGAATTTCTTCTTTGATCCTTTTATTTTTCGACCACCTTTTCCCCCTTATTAACACCATTTTTTTTCTTGCAGTGAGGGTGAGTCGAAGAAGGAAATTCCTGCACCTCAATAAACTCAAAGAAAGGTGTTGTGAAAGGTGTTGTGAAATAGCACATGAATGAGGATGAAGAGAGGGAGAAGTGAAGATCAATAAGAAATTGTGTGTGTATAGTTAGGGTTAAATAGCAAATAGCGGAGAAAGGAATTTTTTTTTCTAATTTAGCAATAGAAACTTTTTGAAAAAAGGAAGCATTTTTCCTTTTTTTAACTTTCAAAAGTATTTATTATCGTTCCACGTAGTGCTATGTGTAGCCTTCTGCATGCCACCTAGTGGAGTCAAAATGATTTCCTTCGATTTTCTGCACGCAAATCTGCCAATTTTTAATGCTCTGACATGACCACTTATGTGCTCACTTCTCATTGCATCATTTGCCTTCTTTCTTCTATGTTGGCATTAATAAAGGAAAAGAGATAAAATAACAAACAACAAAATTAACTTAAACATAAAAAGAAATTAACGAAATCAAATAAATGGCACAAAATATTTTTCTTCCTGTTTTCTGAAGGCTCCTACTTTCTCTTTTCGCAATGCTCTTCTAAATGTATGGTGGTTCGTTCATCGAGAAATTCACTACCATATACAGTTTGATTCGTTGCCCATTAACTTCAAATTCTTAGTTTGATTTGTCAACCATCAGCAATAATGCTCCATTTTGAGACGTAATCTACTGCCAGCCAAATGTATGAATGCCTTTGAGATAGGGGGATTGGTCCCATGAAATCTATCTCCCAAACATCAAACAGTTCTACTTATGGTACTGCTTCCGTCCATTTTGAGATGCAATCTACTGCCAGCAAAATGTATGAATGCCTTTGAGATAGTGGGAATGGTCCCATGAAATCTATCTTCCAAACATCAAACGATTCTACTTCGAGGATATAATTCAATGGCATCTCATTGCGTTTTGAAATACTTCTCGTTCTTTGGCACAAGCTGCACTCTTGAGATAAAAAGTGTGCATCCTTGAAAAGCGACGGCTAGTAATAGCTTGATTGTAGCACTTTTGTAGCAGTCCTTTTCCTTGCGTGATACCCACTGTAAGGTGAGGCATGACAATGTCACAAAATATCTTTTGTCTCCTCCAAGTTAACAAACCATCTCAACATTGCGTATGACCCCAAATGATACAAGAAAGGTGTGTCCCAAAAATATCTTCTCGTTTGTGCAAGAAATCTTTTCACTACTGGTCTACGAAGATCTTCTGGGATTACCTTACTGACAAGGTAATTGACTATATGTGCATACCATGGTACCTTACCCTCTATCATCACTCGGATAGGTCTGCAACTTGATTTTCTGTACCTTTCTATCAATTACTTTAAAATCAAACTCCTGAAGAAGTAGTATCCATCTGATTATGTTTGGTTTTGCATTTCTTTTTACCATCAAGTGTCTTATTGCTACATGATCTGTATGCACACAAAATTTAATTCCTATTGAGTATGATCTGAGCTTATCAAAAGTGAATACTATTGCTAGCATTTCTTTCTCTAGTGTCATATAATTGCACTGCACCTCTGAAGATGTTTTGATAGAATAATAGATTGGACAAATCACTTTCTCATGCTTTTGGCCTAGCACCGCACCCATGGTAGTCATTGGCATCACACATCAACTCGAATTGCTTTGCCTAGTCCGACCCAATAGTCATTGGCACTGTAACTAGCTTATGTTTCAGCATCTTGAATGATTTTTCACACACAATTGTGAATTCAAACTCACTATTTTGCTCTAGCAACAAACATAGCGGTCTTGTGATCTTCAAGAAGTCCTTCATAAAACTTCTGTAGAACCCAGCATGTCCTAGGAAGCTGCAAACTTGCTTAACTGTAGATGGGGCAGTGAGTTTATCAATGATATCCACCTTGGCTTAGTCCAATTCAATCATTGCCCTAGAGATTTTATGTCCTAAGACAATTCCATCTTCTACAATGAAATGACACTTCTCCCAGTTAAGAATTAAATTGCTTTGTTCATAACTTTCCAATACTTTTTCTAACTTATTCTGACATTTGTCAAAGGATTTACCACAAGCTGAGAAGTCATCCGTGAAGACTTCGACTGCTTATTCAATCATGTTTGAAATAATTGCCGCCATGCAATGCTAAAATGTTGCTGGCGCGTTGCAAAGACCAAATGACATTCTTCAAAAGGTGAACGCTCCCTACGGGCACGTAAAGTCGTCTTCTCTTGATTCTCAAGGACAATTACAATCTAGTTGTATCCAGAGTATCAATCCAAAAAAAACAATAGAAATCTTTTCTACTAATTAGTCCAATGTCTAATCTATAAATGGGAGAGGAAAATGTTCTTTCTTAATTACCTTATTAAGCTTTTGGTAGTCCATACATACCCCCCATCCAGATATGGGTCGTGTCGGAATCATTTTATGTTTGTCATTTGTGATTATAGTAATTCCACCGCTTTTGGAACACATTGTACTGGACTAACCCAATTATTGTCCATGATCGAATATATGATTCCTGCATCAAACCACTTAATGACTTCCTCCTTGACAACTTCCTTCATAATGGGGTTGAGTCAGCATTGTGCGTCCACGCATCTTTTTACATCGTCTTCCAATTGTATTCTATGCATACACACCGTAGGACTAATGCTAGGAATGTCAGCTAATGTCCATCTAAACCCGACACAACGAAAGTGGCGTATTGATCAGAATTAAGCTGATCTAGTATCATACTTTTAATTAAAAGAAATTTATAGAAACAATTTTGGAAAAAACTTACCTTTGGGAAGTTAGAAAGGTGACAGGTCGCTGAAGAAACTCCACATGATCTTCTGAGTTATACTTGATCTGCTACGAACCGGTGTATGGGCACCTTTGGGAGAACTCAGAAGAAAACATATTTTCTTCATTAGTGGCTCTTGGGAGGATAGGGTGGTAATGACTTACTTAGTTTTTAACTATAAGTTTTCTTATACAGTGCCAAAACCCTAAAGGCTGTTTAAATTCTTTAATTTAATTATGAAAATTTAAAACTTTTTTTAATTTCCATAATTAATTGTTCAGCTCACACTTCAAAGGTTTGGGTTCATGGACTCTTCCATGGACCCTAACAGTCATGTCCTATTGGACTTCCAAAACCCAATAGGCTATTTCCCTATATAATTGGGTCTAAAGCTAGTTTAGCTATCCAATGGGATTTCTAAAGTCCAATTAACCCAATTTTTAAGTAATTAATAACAAATCTAATTTATTATTAATACCCAAATTAAATTATCCCAATTTGTAAATAATTAATAATAAATATATCTAATTTATTACTAATATCCAAATTAAATACTAATTTAATTAAAAATCAAATAATCTCTATTATTTAATTTTCTCCCAATCAAGTGGTAGAGGTAACGAGCTAGCAAGAGGACCTTATGGACCTACAACTTTGAGCTTCAATAGTTAGGAACAGTTAGTCAAACTCTTCAATTGACTTATCCCACCATTAACCCAAGGTAACTCCACTATAAACCTAAGGTTGCACTTATGCGAGTTATGCCCATGAATATAACCATAACAGCTCATCTAATCCTTCACAAAGTGACTCGTGGTTATAGTTGGGTGAAATTACTATTTTACCCCTAGGTCCACCTCTTACTCCTTAAGTACCACTTGTTCTCCAATGGATTACCTACCATGAATTTTATCATGGAAAAATCCTTCCTGAGGTATTGAGAAGGAGGGTACCTTGTTATCTAAGCCTCTAACCGACACATTAAGGGAATAACTTATATACACACTCAATATGGAGAAGTGCACACTTTGCATTTTCTACCATTGAGTGGCTGTGAATTTCATCACGTGTAGGAATGTTCCCAGCTCCCCAATTGAATATGTTCCAAGACAAGAGGTTTATTGAGTGAACAAATAAGTTACTGTCATTGTGCTGCTCAAATAACACACCCGCATAGGCAGGAGTTGATAACACATTAAGGATTTAGATCAAATGACCTATGATCATCCGAGTGATGTGTTTGCATTTTCTTTTAACGGTCCTACAAGAAATGTGCTGAACATATTGCGGTTTAGTCTTATACAATCCCATTGCATACGATACCTCCACTGACATGTCACCACATAAACGATTCGGATAAGACCATTTGTAATAGTTACAAAGTGGACCCTATCAACAATGTACCAGGATAAGGTCCCTAACCCCATATACTATAGACCATTTAAGTCACTACCCTTAAACTTGATCCTCCAGTATGTCTGATACATACGAAGTTTAAGAACACATCCAGTGGCTAAGGAGCGATTAGACAACGAATATCACTAAATTTGACAAGATGGACAAATAATATTTAAGCCTATCTTAATTACATCATTATAGTATACATGACATCACTAAAACAAATATCACATTCTAGAGCATCGAAAAAATGCTATTGTAGACTTTTCATAGCGCTTTCGAAATGTCGTGGTAGGCGATGTTATTGAAAGTCTTTGACTTTTTATAGCATTTTTCAGTGCTATGAAAAATGCTGTAAAATGTCTATCTTCTATGATATAACATTAATGTTATGAAAACTTTTCATATCGTTAGTAAAAAAGGCTATGGTTGGTCATCAATATCAGTTGTTGTAGCATTCAAAAAAATGCTATGAAAAACATATCATAGCATTTTTAGGTACGCCATGGGAGCCAATGTTATTGAAAGTCCCCGACTTTTCATAGCATTTTTCTAACGCTATACAAAAAGCTATAAAAATTTCATTTTTTATTGCATAACTTTAATGTTATGAAAACTTTTCATAGCATTAGCAAAAAAACACTATGCTTAGTCTTTAATAGCATTTTTTATAGAGTAAAAAAAGTCATAAAAAACATATGGTATTATAGTAGGTGACTTGTAATAGATTTTTTTAAAGTTTTTATTTATTTAATTTTTATATTTTCGAGTTGTATATAATCATTTTTATAGAATTTTATATAAGTACAAATTCTTTCAGATTTTATTATAAAATTAACGTCATAAATGGCGTCCCACACATTAAAATAAATTCACAAGGTAATCTCTAATTGAGTAGCAAAATATAAAGTTCACCAAAATTTAAAAATTAAAGTAATATGGAGTAGTTACACAAAAATTTCAAAAGTAAAGTAATATGAAGTACAACTTCAAAGACCAAGTGAGTCTTCATCTTCGTCCATATGTGTAGCCTTATTTAATCCACCTACAATAACATATTACAAAAAAGAATTATATCAATAAACCAACTTTTTAAAACCTCTTATGACATAGTTGCATCTTTTATGCCAAAAAAACCACGCTAGAATAACATAAGACAACATTCTAACATTTTGTTACTAAATAATGGTAGTGAAATAACAAAATATTAAACAATTAACTATGTCACTTCTGATTCACAACAAATCAGCAGCAATTACTATTTGAAATTACTATAACTACAACTCAAGCTACATGAAAGTTTTGAATTTATATAAGGGATAGTAATCGAATAAACATGTAAGCAACTAATTATCTATCTAACAATACAAAATTAACTAATAGTGAAGGTAATCAAACTAAAATACTAGGAACAATTAGAAAACACTATAAAAATCTATCTAAAACTCCAAAAAACAACTCCCAGTTTGAGAATGAAGGTAAAGAAACCTATAATAATCTCCAAATGTGCTTGAGCCGACCCGACCCAGTTCGAACCGGCTTGAACCATGTGAGAAAAGGGCTGAACCGGCCTCCAAAAGACCAAAATAGGGGTTGAACCAGACCGCACCAAGGCTGAACTACGTGCATCTGGAATATTTTGTGCACAGCGTCTAGACGTTGACTGGGCAGTGGCGAAAAACTACTGCAGTCCAGCAGTGTTGTTTTGCTCCAATCTTCAAATTACAACCTAATTTCGACTCTAATTGACTCGAAAAAATTACGGACCCTTTGTCACACAATTAAGCCCTTACATTACAGGGCAATTACAAGTTATTTCAACAATTGAAAGGTAAAAACGATGCCAAAATTAGAAAATCTCATTTAGAACCAAAAAGCATTCATCTCATGAATTAAACCCCACCAAAGCAAATTGAGTGCAATTAGCATGCTCTGATACCAATTGAAGGAAATAACGACATGCATGCGCAGGAGAATGGATCAATTGCATTCTAATTTGCAAAAATAAAAGGATAAACATGCTTGATTAAAAGAGTAAAAATACTAACCTTTGAAGCTTACAATCTTTCTCGATTCTCCACGAAAATGAATACAAACGGATGTTGAACCACCACAAGTGTCTTCTCGGCTATTCTCCTGCCTTAGAACGGATTGTGGGATCCAAATTGATGTGAAATTGAGGGAGAATTTGAAGGGAGAAATATGCTCTAACTCTTAGAACACATGGATTTTGGAAAATCAAAATTTATGAAAATTCAACAATTTAATTAACCAAAATTAAGTTGAAAATTCATCTATTTATAGAAGTAATTTTGCATGCATCAAATGCATGAGAAATTGAAACCTCAATCTCATGCAATTAGTGGGATTTGTGGCAACACAAGAGCATGACAACACACGATGTTGTAAGGAAAAATCATATTAATGAATGTTTCCACTTGATTTTTCTTTTGTATTTTCTATTTTATTTTTGATCAATTCCAAAATAAAAAGAAAATTCTAAATTCAAACCAATTTTAAGTCAATGATATTATTTTAATATCAAATATTAAAATAATATCATTGAATTAAAATTGGTTTATAATATTTAAACCACTAATCCCGATTTTTCGTAAAAATAATTTTTTCGAATATGAATCCTTATTCATATATATAATATTTAAATCTCATTTAAATATTGTTTTCAACTT
>JAOANK020041986.1:0-20445 GCA_026257165.2 Telfairia occidentalis | reverse complement strand
GTTATTTTTCTACTTATTCCTGTGGTAAAAGTGTGTGTGTGTGTGTGTGTGTTTTTTTTTTAAGGCGGGGGGGAGGGAGGTTCCAGCAATAAACTTAAAAGGCTATTATTTGCATTAGACATAGTAATGTATAGTGATATTGAGAAGATATTTATAACTCTTTAGTTTGAGACTGATAAAGAGGTAGTGAAGGTAGGTTTAATTTACTTCATGGAGCTTCTATTAATGAGGTAAGGGATGTGCTAGCACGTTGACTATAGTGTCGTAGATATAGTTGATGAGTGACAGTTGTTTTGTAACTTTGACTAAAGCACATTGGTTTCCAAGAGGACTATTCGAAGTCATTGGAATGCCTTGAGGGGCAAAGTTGAAACTCTTAAGAGAAGACTTGTAGATAAGTTAGGTGGCATGGAGATGTCTCATTTTCCACATGCCTTTCAAGTTAGTTTATTATTGTCAATTAGCTATTGTATCTCCATCTTTAATACAATATGTACGTAATTATTGTTTGTTTCTTTGTTTTTAAATGTTATGCATATGAAACCATCTCCACACCGATTGGACGTGTCGCGAACTGTCTCAATGGCGATGTCATCGTACGCATCCTTAGATGAATATGTTTCCATTCTCCACTTTTGACGTAATAGCTATGAATATATTTTCTAACACTAAAGTAAGTAACATTATAGCCTAATGTAGTTATATATATTTTTGAGTTAATAACTAACTTTGTTGTTTGGGTTATATTATGCAGACGAAAATCACCTTGGAACTGATGGGTACGGAATCATAGATTCTTTACATGGATTGTGTAATGTAACCACCAGTTCAACCACTTGTAGATATTGAAGTCTCCCTACTAGTGATGGGTTATCGAGAGAACATAAAGGAGAATAAAGAAGCCAAAATGAAAAATGAAAACAAGAAACAAAAGTACGACGAAGTAAATTAATTGCACTGAAGGCACTAGAAGATGAATTAAAGGTACTCGATAATCGACTAGAGGCCATTGAACTTGACCTTAATTCAACTAGGAGACGATTAAGTTGAATGTGTGAGGTATGACAATCTGTACTATATTTTGTCATTATTCACGTTATTTTATTCTAAGTGATTAATTTGTTTTACGTAGGATACGTTTTTTAACAGACTTCGCTGCAAATCTTTCGACCAAATTTAGTCCTCGTGAGTTCGATACCCAACACAGAGTACCATGGTGATGCGCACATAAAAAATTCAATGGTGGTGGTTCGAAAGCCATTGATGGAGAACGTGTTGGGATTTATGCTCTAAAGTCTCGTAACTTATATTATAAAATATTTTTTTATATACAATATTTATTATTCATTTATGAAAATCCTTGGTTACTAATGTAATCGTAAATAGTTTGTAGTTAACATATAGGAAGATAATGTTCAAGAAGTAACCTAAAGAGTCTATAGTATATGTTTAAGGTTGGGTGCCTTATCCTAGTGACACTATTGATACGACCCACTTTGTAAAGGTTACAAATGATTTAACCCAAATCGTTCATGTAGAGACATGTGAGTAGGGGTATCATATACAATGAGTTTGTATAAGACTAGACTGCAAAATATTTGAGCTCACTTCATAAATCCATTAAAAGAGAAGATTAATATTTAAGAGGATGATAATATATTATTCGATCTCAATTTTGAGTGAGTTATGAACTTCTGCCCATGAAGGCATGTCTTTTGATTTACATGGGTTAGGATGGTTTTATAGCTAATTCACTAAGCCTACTATATTGGCAACATGACCAAGTGGGGAGCTAGAAATATAATTTCACAAGATAAAATTGACTCATTCTCATATAATGTAAATAAATGAGTAATTCTGTTAAGTGCTAGTTTCGAGACTTGAACAATGGGCCCACCCTCTCACTCGAGAGGATTTAGTTTATAGTAAATCATATATAGATTGTTCATTAGAGAATCAATGGTACTTAAGATATAAGATGTAATTAGAGGAGTGAAATAAACTTTTGACCCATCAGTGATTATGAACTAATCGTGAATGGTTGACTTGTATGTAGTGATTCTATCCATGGACGTAACTTGTCCTACAGTGCATAAGATGAAAGTTTTGGAGAGCTTTGGTGGTCTTGGTGTTCTTAAGTGAATTTCAACAAATTCCACATTTTTTCATTAGTCATTAATAACCATTAAACCTTCAATTTTATAGAAGTTTAACATGCAAATCAATTTGACCAAGACACCTAATTGAAAAAGGATTAAGTGTGATATGTGGCTTCAAAATGAGTTGACAACAATGCTAACAAGTGCTTAGTCATACTAACACTTAATTAGGATAAATCCTCTTAATTGAAATTGATTTAAAAATCAAATTATGTAAAAAACCAGTAAAGTAATTTTTTTTTAATTAACGTCAATTTAACAAATTAATTTTAATTTATAAAAAAAATTTAAATAAAAAGAAATTAATTTAATATCAAATATTAAATTAATATTTTGCTTTAATCCTGACTTTTCGCTTGAATATGCATCTCTATTCATATATTTCTAATATTTAAATCATACTTAAATATTATTAACTCTTCTTATCATTTAATTCATAATTAAACGATCAAACGTTAATTATAGAAAACGTTTAAATATATCGTCTATAATTAACATTTATTCCCCAATTTTAATTTAAACAATTCAAATTCTTTCACCACACAGTTCTAAAGTTTAGTCCAATATGAGCTAGCAGAGGGACCTGATAAACCTACAGATCATGAGCTGCAATGAACCGAGATTAACTGGTCAAACTCTTCAAGCCAGTTAACCAACATTCGTTAACTATTGGGACACTTCACTAAAGCCCGTAGCTGCACTCTCCTCACTGTAGATATATTTCTGTCCATTTGATATAACAATGATTAGTAAGTCGATCCTTCATAGGTTGTTCGTAATTACAGCTGGGTCAAAATTACCATTTTACCCCTATACAGTAATTACTTCTTGCTCCTTAAGTCCCACTAATCCTCTAATGAACAATTGGTTTGTGGTCCAACCACCAAACCGAGTCTCTCTCGAGCCAATGAGAGGGTGGGGACCCATGTTCAAGACCCAGAGTCAGCACTTAAGGGAACAACCTATCTACTATCTTTAGAAACGGGTAGGAGTGAATTTCGTCTTGTAGGACTATGTCCCCAGCTATCTACTCGGTTTTACCTCTTAAATGGGAGGCTTATTGAGTTGGCAAAGTCAGGTCACTCTCACCCATGTAAATCGAAGGATAATACCGAATAAACAAGAGTTTATAGTTAACTCAGGATTAAAATCGAGTTACTTAGTCATCGAATTGAAATAGTCAGTGTCAACAATAAACGGTGTTATAAAGTATCAGTGACTATTTCATGGTCCGGTCTTATGCAATCTCATTGCATAGGATGCCTCCACTCACACGTCTCCATATGAACGATTCAGGATCACATCGTTTGTACCAAATACAAAGTAGGCCACATCTATAGTGTCCCCAGAATAAGGTACCCTGTCTAATCCTTATACTATAGACCGTTTTGGCTATCTACTTGAACTTGATTCACTTTTATGTCTGCATATAGTTCAAGTATTCATACTATAGCCGTGGATTATTAGTTTATTGGATTTGGGGTTACAACAATTCACAAATTGAATAACTAAATAACCTCGATAACAACTTTATTGATAATAGAATATGTTTAATGTTTACAAACCACGAGTTTTAAGACATAAAGCTCAACATAAGAGTGCAACACAAGGTTTATAGTGGAGTGACCTTGAGTTAAGAAATGAAAATTAATTACTTAATAAATTTTATTAATTAGTATTGTATCATTGAGGCTTATAATCCGTAGCTCCATAAAATTTTCTTATTCTAGCTCACAAGAATATTAATGAATTAATTATGTTAAAAAAAATTAAATTTGAAAATATTCAAATTTGAATTTAATGTCTTATTTTTTGAAAAGGAAATTTATTAATAAATCAAAAATCTCAAGGGGGGTCGTGTCAGAACTTCGCCAAACTTGTTAGCCATGAAGGAAAATTAGAAATCCACACTCTTTGCATGTGGTTTGTGCTTGCCACTAAAGCAAGAGTATCAACGATTCCATTAGAATTTCTCCCCATTTTAGTGAAACAAAATATTCTTGAAATTTGAAGCAAATTTTCTTTTATCTATCTTCCAGACGTTCATCTCATTCTAGATTTCTTCATCCTCGTTTAAAATCTTGATCGCTTGGATTCATTGTCCCTATCATTAAGTTTTCGACCCTAAAATCATCGCCTGGGAGATCCCTTCTCTGATTGCAAACAGTTCAGCTTCTTTTGTCGATTGCATGTATCCCGATTGCACTGCACAAGCCCAAAGGAGAATTCCATTGTCATCTCAAATGACTATCCCAGCCGCAGACGATTCATCCTTTGATTAATCCTAACCATCCTTTCTGAGACGGTTTTCAGAAACCATCCGTGATTTGTTGTTCAACCCTTTCTCTTTGGATTTCACCTCCAGCAGCACGGGAAAGCATTTCTTCTAGGTAATTTAATATCCATTTCGCACGAATGTTTATAGGAGGAATATTGATGTTTCTGATCACTTCCTTTCTATCATTCCAATTTGACCATCATATAACACAAGCTACTTTTAATTCATCTCAATTTAGATCACAGTTCCAATTATCCCAAACATCAGCAAATTCGATTATCGAAGAGTTCTGGAATCAAGCTTAGGCATAAGGAGTTTCCATACTTCTTTAGCCCGTTTGCAACCGATGATGGCATGAGAAACCGATTCCTCTTTCTTTTCGCAACACGGACACTAGGTAATACAATTGATACCTCTTCTTTTAAGACATACACATGTTGGAATACAATTTCCGATTTCCCTCTAGAAGAAAACTTTTATTTTGTTAGGAATGCTGAGATTCCAAAGGGCTTCCAAAAAAAATTTTCTTTGTTTGTTTCGAAGGAAGATGGTTTCTGTTTGCTTGACATGGCTAATTTAAAGCTGCTTTTAACACTATAAATGCCATTGTTTTTGTATAATCCCAACACCATCGATCTTGTCAGGGATATCTGCCAAGTGGGATTGAGCGACTATACTATATATCTTCAATTTGAAGTACCTCTGCCATCTTTGTTTCATTCCATTCTCTATTTGAACTGATAATATCGTTGACTAGCATGTTTTCTACTTTAGCATTAAAGGCCTAGGATAATGTTGGGATGTGGAGTCCAATTCATTAATCAAATTTCATTTGTGAAGAATAGTCGTACAAAGGATCAAGGAAAACAGATCGGGAAAAATTTGGGATTCTGAAATTTTGAGATGTCCAGAATTGAGACCCTACTAGCAGCAGAGCCAATCCACCAAGAGGACAACGTTGAGACGCTAAAGAGAGCGTCTCGATGCTAACGCTAACCATGTGCAGGAAGACTTTGTAGCGTCGAGATGCTACTTACAGTGTCTCGATGTTATCGCGAAAATTACAGCAGTTCGCCCTAGCTGCCTCAAATCCCTATATATATATGTAATGTTCCCTAGGTTAATTTAGAGGGTGGACTTCCTAGAGAGAATATACCCAAAAATAGATGTTCTTTTGTATTGGTGTTGCTAACGAAGAACACTAAGAGCGAGATTGTACGGAGATGTTTAAATGAGTCTTTCCCTTGGTAATATTTAGCTGATTTAGTGGAACCTGCAGTTGCAGAAACTGGATGTAGCCCTTTCCATTGTTGGGGTGAACTAGTATAAATCTCGATGTCAAGTGTCTCTTTTCTTGAATCTCTTTATTTTCAATTTGATTAATATTGTGATCTGATTTGTGGGTTGTTTGTTTGAGAAATCAAAATAGATTTATTTTGATTTATTTCCCAACAACTAGTATTAGAGCTTTCAGGTTCAGAGCAATGGGAGATGGATTTGCATCCGTTCACAAATTTAATGGACAAGATTTTAGTTATTGGAAGATGTAGATTCAGGCCTTTCTAACTTATAATAAAGTTCATGAACTTGAAGAAGAGACCTAAGAGAATGGATGATGCAGAATGGACAAATTTGAATGAACAAGCGGTGACCATTATCAAATTGGCATTGTCAAAGGAAGTTGCAAGTCTTGTGGAAAATGAGATCGTTGCAAAAGACTTGATGAAGGCTTTGACAAATAGGAATGAAAAACTCTCCACCAACAATAAATGTTATCTTGTTAGACAATATTGCACATATAAAATGGATGGGGATAGTTTAGTTAATGAACATATCTTTGAAATGACAAATTTGAGGAATCAGTTAGAGTCTGCTAATATAAACATTTTCTGCTGAGGTTAATGCTATTCTGCTTTTAACGTCCTTGCCTAATAGTTGGGATGCTATGAAGACTGCAGTGTCTAATTCATTAGGAAGTGGTGGTCTTAAGTTTTTTAAGATCTGTGATGCAGCAGTTGTTGAAGAACTTCGTAGGAAGGGTAGTAGTTCTAGTAAAGAGTCTACTTCTAGGTCAGCACTGGCTATTAGTAAGGGTAAGGAAAAGATTGTGGAGGAGCGTCATAACAATAACAGAGGTAATAGTAGTAGAAAAGACTGGTTGAAAAACGTAAAGTGTCATTATTGCCATAAGAAGGGTCACATTAAGTCTAAGTGCAAACGAATGAACGATGACTTGCTCAAGTTACAGGCAAATGTGGTAGAACATGATGCCTTGGTTTGTGTTGAGAGTAACACAAAATTTGAAAACTTCTCATCAAAGTGGGTCGTAGATAATGCAGCTTCAATACATGTAGCTTCAGATAGAAGATTGTTCACCTTCTTTACTCCAGACGATTATGGCTTAGTAATGATGGAGAATAGTAGGGTTTCTATATCGAGATGGATCTGAGATATTAGGCTGAAGACAGATAGTGAGAGCTCACTGGTGCTACAAGGTGTTAGGTATGTTTCTAGCATCAAATTCAATATTATCTCAGTTGGTAAGTTAGATGATGAGGGTTATAGGAGTAAGTTTAGCGATGGCTCGTGGAGACTCACTAGAGGGTTAGATTTGGTGGCAGTAGGCCACAGGCAGTTTGCACGGTACACAGTTGATTTGAGGGTTGCCAAAAGACCAGAGAAACGGTGGATGCAAGTTAAAGCTGTAGATGGTTTGTAGAGAGGCAAAGTTTCACCAGCAGCAATGACAATCAACATTGATCGAGGAGATCAATGTTCATCAAAAGGGCAATTGAACAAACCGAATGAGAAATTCAGTTTGGAGGGTTGTCGGAATACTTCAATTGGCAGACGACATCATTCCATGAAGCCTTCAGAGCGATTTATTGCATCACTAGAGACTCGAAGGGATACTGGAGTCAGTGGAAGTTACTCAATCCTGGTAGCTAGCCTCAATGATAGAGTGAAACAATTAGTGGAGGACATCTTCTCTAACATGTGGTTGAAGAGGAAGATGTTGTCTGACACTACTTAGTTTGAGTGGGAGTATGTAGCTGTCCCTTTACGTCTGGGAGACAAGCTCTCGTGGCTCAGGTTAAATCACATATGTGGACTGAATTTATTTTTCTGACAATTTTTTGTTGTTGCAAGTTTCTTGATTTTCTTGCAAGGTAGTCAGAACCAGTTATTTTGTTGAAGTAAAATTGCAGTGGAGTTCTTTGATGAATAGTCTCCAAGTGGACGATTATTGAGATGTGGATCCCAATTCATCAATCAAGCATTGTTCGTGGAGAATCGTCGTACAAAAGATCAAGGGAAACGAATCTGAGAAGATCTGAGATTCTAAAATTTTGAGATGTCTGGAAGTGATAGTGTCGAGACGCTACCAACAGTAGAGCCAACCCACCGAGAGGTCAACGTCTCAACATTGATACTAACCATGCGAGCGAGGACTTCGTAGCGTCGAGACGCTAGTTACAGTGTCTCAATGCTATCACAAAAATTGCAGCAGTTCGCCTTAGCCGCCTCAAATCTCTATATATATCAATGTTCCCTAGGTTAATTAAGAGGGTGGACTTCCTGGAGAGAATAGACCCAAAAATAGGTGTTCTTTTGTATTGGTTTTGCTAACCAAGAATACTAAGAGCGAGATTGTACGGCAAGGTTTAATTGAGTGTTTCTCTTTGCAATCTTTTGCTTATTTAGTAAAACCTGCAGTTGCTCTATTCATTGCTGGGATGAACCAGTATAAATCTCGGTATCAAGTGTCTCTTTCCTTGAATCTCTTTATTTTTAGTTTGATTAATCTTGTAATCTAATTTGTGGGTTATTTGTTTGAGAAATCAAAATAAACTTTAGGCTATAAGTTGAGTCTAGTTAGTTATTTGCTTCCGTCATTTGTTTGGTTTGTTTTTTTTTTTATCGATTTCTCCACATATAATGGCTTGAATGTAGACTCTCTAGGGATCCATTGGTCTTTAAAACCTTTGATATTTTCCCCTATTTCCACTCTCTTCTGGATCCCCTTTTGCAGAAGTTCTCTCCCCCAAAGAATACTCCTCCAAATGAAGGAGCGGTAATTCCCAATCTTGGCTTCTAGGAATTCCCTATCAAGAAAGTATTTAGTTTTCAATATCTTGGGGACCCAACTATTTGTGTTGCTCATTATTCTCTATGCTTGTTTAGTCAATAAAGCTTGTTTAAAAGTTTCTATATCTCTGAAATTAAGCCCTCCACTTTATTTTGGTTGACACATTCTCTAAACTTAAACCTTATCTTTAACAAAATTTAAATCATGACATTTGTAGTTTGGAAGGTTGTCAGCCTAAGTATTTCCCCAGTTGAGCCGCAAGGTTAACTCCCAATAGACTTTGAATAGTGCCCTGAAACTCTTTAGAAATATTAGGACATAAAAATAAAGCTGATATATTAAAATTTATAGCCTGACCCGAGGCCTTTTTATAACTTTTAAGAATATTTAGAATAATATAGCACTCATAAATACAAGCTTTGAAAAAGATTAAGCCATCGTGAGCAAATAATATGTTGTGAGTAATTGGGGGAGCTAACCTTTATATAGACATACCACTTATAGCTTTCCTAGTCTTGGCTTACTGCATTAAATGGGAGAGACCTTTCCATTAAAGGAAGGGGTAAAGGGGTAAAGGATCCCATTGCCTCAACCCCTTTTTTAGGTATTATTAAGCCTTTAGCCACCCTGTTAATTCTTATGGAGAGGGTAAGAGAATTCACACAGCTCAAAACTAAATTGATCCAAGCTCTATAAAAGCCCATTCGAAGCATAATGCCTACCAAAAAAGTCCATTCAATCTTATTGTAGGCTTTGCTAATAACCAATTTGCATGCAACAAAACCTTTTCTGCCGTCTTTTTTGTTTTTACTGTAATTAATAGACTCATGAGCTAGTATAATATTATCGTATATCGGCCTATTAGGAACAAAAGCAGACTGCATAGGGGAAATGATTATATCTATAACTCTTTTAAGCCTAATAGTGATAACTTTTGAAACAATTTTGTAAACAACGTTGCATGAACTTATAGGCCTATAATCAGCACTTTTGATGGGTTTTTAATCTTAGGAATTAGAACAACGTGAGTATGATTCCAAGCAGAGATTGGGCTCCTACCATTTAAAATTTCAAGACAAAAATTTGTCCCCCCGGCGACCAAAGCCCAATATTTATGAAAAAAAATTGTTGGACGAAATTCATCTGCTCTGGGCGCCTTTGTTGGGTGTGTTTGATTGCGAGCTTTTCTCACCTCCTTCTTTGTGAATATTCAATTCATAGCCCATGTCACGCAAGGTTTAACTGTAGTTAGAACTTTGTTAATGTCATCAGTAGAAGGATTTGAGGAAGAAAATATAATATTGAAATATGAGATGAAAGTTTTTTCCACTTCCCTTTCTTCATTCCTCCAAACACCATTCATCCAACACACTATTGATTTGGTTCTTCTTTTTCCTTCTAGTAGCTTTGGCATGAAACCCCTTAGTGTTCCAGTCACTCCCTTTAAGCCGACTTTCCTGGGAACATGGTTTCTAGAAGATATCCTCATCGTCTAAAAAATGATCAAGATCAGTCTCAATTTTATAGATTTCCTCGAAATTAATAGGCATATTTTCTTCATAGGCAGCTTTCAAATGTTCTGTAGAGTCGTTTATTATGTTTTTTATGTCATAGCTAATAAGTTTTCCCCAATTTTGAAGAGAAATCACAATGTTCCTTAGATTTTCTGACAAACATTACTTATACTCATTCTCAATTGACTAGCTGCCTTTATTTTTAATAATCTTTGTGCAACCATCATGAGGAATCCAGTGTTCCTCAAATTTAAACGAACCCATTCTACATCTCTGATGGCCCCTCCAGCCTTTTCTTTTACTGTTTTTGGGACTAAATATAATGGGTCTATGACCGGATTTCGACCAATGCAGATGCTTGACTTATTAAATAGTGTCGTTTACAAGAAATCTATCCAATCTTTTAAATATCTGAGTTCTTGACTTCCATCTATTACACCAAGTGAACATATCTCCCTTAAAGCCAAGTTCAATTAGTTTGCAATTGGTTAAAGCTGAATGAAAATTGATCATTAGTTCATCATCCCTATAGTCACTTCCATCCTTTTCATAATTCCACAGAATCTGTAATTACCCGACTTCTAGACATAGACTACTTAAGATCACTATTAGCATGCATGCTCTTAACCAAAGAGTTCACAGATTCTGAAAGGTTGAAAATCCATTATTCTTATAAATATGAAATAAGTAAGTTTCAAAACACAATTAAATATGATGAGATCCCAATTCAAATGCAAACAACAAAACTAAATATAAGTAGACACTAGTTCAAAAGACTAAACACGTAGTTCGAAATGTTTCAAATAAAATGACGAAAGAACAATGCAGAAATAGCGAATGACTGAACTGTGGTCATGGCCTTTTTGCAATCCACAACTCATTATCCACCCTAAAAGCCCTTATTGTTACCTAAGAAAAAAAAAGCAGAATAGATTGAGTATAAAGATACCCAGTAAGTGTTCGAGACCCCAAGGTAAAATATACAAACACAAATAGTCATACAGCTCATGTGAGACCTATTCACTATCTTTACATAAAGATATACATTTTCATGTGGGATCCTCAATATATAATACTCTTAGTGACATTATTTTGATCTCATCCTTTCGCCTCTTACATGAGGTACATGTGTGGGCTCTTAAGGGAAACCTGACCTCTTGTAATGGAAGATGGTAAATGTACCCAGTCAGCATAGTCAAATCTCCACCCACACCGACCTTCTGTAATGGGAGATGGTGCCACCGTTAAATGTACATGCAACATGCACTCTAAATATGCATAGGTCCCAAACAAATAACATGTATATGATGCCCATGGCACCCATAATAGTGCCAATATGATTCCACAACATCATATATCCACGACACCTCAAACACATCATACTTCTCTATACAACATGTTTTTTAGAGAATTCACAACAACACAATCATCATACAAGTCTAACCTAGCCCGAAGGCTTATCGAGGAGTGAAGCCACTTACCTTATTCCTTAAGAAAACCAGGGTAGTCCTAGTGGCTTGATTTACGATCCGTCTAGCAACCTAGTCAAAAATTCACATAATGCCCAATTAATTCCCTAAAGTATTATTGAAATTGTATCGGGATAGAGAGAACTAGGATTTTTTAGGGATAATTGCTATAAGAAAGGTGTTGTACACTCTCTGTAAAACCGTAGCTCATGTGTCGTCACCACGCATCGCTGCAAATGGGTGAACAAGGATCGCATTCGGATTATACTCAACTCCAAAAACACAATGCTGCCAAAATCACCCTGATCGGAGTCTCCACAAGCTACCAGCGTGATTTGAAGTTCGGCCCTTGTGCCACACGCGCCGCCATTGAAGACTATCTTCTTGCGCATGGAGCTTCACTGCCACTTTGGTTGTGATTCCGCATTCGCCAACTTGTAGATCTCGTCTCTATGGTTCTTCCCAACCATTCATTTTTTCTAAAAAGCCTCTCTAGTTGCCAAAAAAGGGGAAAAACATGGGGAAACACAATAACGACCGACTTTACTACCTTAATGTTCAGTAGGGGGTGTAAGGAGACGATGAAAAAGCTGGCCTTAAAAGGAATACTCAAATGAAGGGAGAAAAGTAGAGGAAAAATTGAGACTAGAGGGAAGGTCGTCGCCGCTCTAGGTAGGCTATCCGCTAGGTGCTCGTTGGTTGTTGGGGAGGAGATGAGCATGAGAGAGGGAAAAATTTTGGAAGAAGAGAGGAGAACTTGCGTGAAAAAGGAGAAGGGAAAATAGGTAAATTCTTTTTGGAAAAAATTAAAAAAGGCTTGGTGGTTAGGGTTCTTAATAAGTATACTTGTAGGGTTCACTTCAAACCCTAACCCTAGCCCCTATGTCGTTTTAATCACAAAAATGTCATCACTCCTTAGATTTTCCTTTTTCCTAAAAATAAAATCTCCTTAATTAAAAAAAAAAACCAATCTTATTTATTTTTTTCCCTCGAATATTAACAAAAATCAAATTAGTCGCTATTTAATTCAACAATAATAAATTCAAATTGAATTAAATTAACAGGACATTACAATTTACCCACCTTAAAAACTTTTATCCTCAAAAGTTACTATTCCTGGAACAATTTGGGGTACTTGGTCTTCATTTCCTCTTCCGGCTCCAACATCGCTTCCTCCAATTAGTGATTTCGCCAAAGGACTTTCACTAAGGCTATCTTTCGATTTGTATTAAAAAAGGGCTATCTTTAGGTTGCACGGCAACGTCACCTCCTTAGCGACAATTCGAACCGACTTTTCCTCATAGCTCAAGCTTTCATTAACATGTAGGGGCTCAAAATCAATCACATGTGACAGGTCTGTTATATACTTCCGCAGTAAAGAGACGTGGAAAATGTTTTGAATCGCTGAAAAAGAAGGCGACAGAGTTAATCGAAAGGCCAAAGGGCCGATCTGCTCTACTATCTCAAATGTTCCAATAAAATGTGGGCTTAGCTTTCCCTTCTGGTGAAACCTTAGGACCCCCTTCATAGGAGCCACGCGTAAAAATACATGTTCACCTACCATGAACTCTAAGTCTTTTCGTGTGTTTCTGCGTAGCTCTTCTGCCTAATCTGAGCCGTAAGCATCCTTTCCCCGATATTCTTTACGGCCTCATTCATAGCTTGTACCAACTAAGATCCCAACAATTTACACTTACCAACCTCTTTCCAGCACACTGGCGACCTACAGTTTTTCCCATAAAGGGCCTCAAATGGAGATATACCGATGGTCGCTTGATAATTGTTATTGAATGCGAACTCTATTAGATGAAGGTGGGAGTCCTAACTCCCAGTAACGTCCAAAATGCAAGCCCACAACATATCTTCAAGGGTCTGATTCAGGTGCTTGTCTGACCATTCGTTTGTGATGGAAGGTTGTACTAAAATTTAATTGTGTACTCATTGCCTTCTTCAATCTTTGCCAGAAAGGGGACGTAAAATGAGAGTCTCAATCAGAGACAATAGAGATGGGTACCCCATGTAACCTGTCAATCTCTTCCATATACAAATGCATCCATCACTTCACAGAGTACGTAGACTTCCCAGAAAGGAAGTGCATGGATTTGGTAAGCCTATCTATAACAACCCAGACCACTGTGTTCCTTTCGTTGTCCTAGGCAATCCAGTGATGAAATCCATGGAGACATGCTCCCATTTCTACTCTAGTATAGACAAGGGCTGCAATAGACCTGCTGACCTCTGTTTTGGTGCCTTCACTTGTTGGCAAACCAAACACTTACTCACAAACTCTGCCACATCCCTCTTCATGTTAGGCCACCAATAAAATTGCTTCAAATCCTAACACATCTTTGTACTACCCGGGTGTATCGCAAACGGTGAACTGTGGGCCTCAGCAAATAACTCGCTCTTAAGAGCTTCATCCTAGGGTATGCATGGGCATCCTTGGAACAGAAGCCCAGAATCTGATGGCACTGAGAACACCTCCGTCTGACCTACGCTCCACCGTTTGAACCTTCCGATCATGTCAGGTTTTTCCTGTTGCTCATCAATAATCTTTTGATGCAAACTCAAGATAACCGACCTTTGTGACAATTGGGCAATAACCTCGCGAACTATCACTGCCATCTCCATTCTCTTCAGATCTTGGTGAATTTGAGTCTGTGTAGTAACCAAAGCTATGCGCTGCCTTCCTACTGAGAGCATCTGCCACCACATTTGCCTTACCCGGTTGGTACAGAATCTCACAGTGGTAGTTTCTTACTAGTTCAAGCCACCTTTGTTGTCTAACATTCAGCTCTTCTTGAGTACATAAATACTTCTGGCTCTAGTCCGTGAAAATCTGGATCTTTTCTTCATGCAAATAATGCCCCCAGTTTTTTAAGGCAAGCACAACCGCTGCTAGTTCCAAGTCATACGTCGAGTATTTGTGCTCGTAATCCTTAGCTGGTGAGACGCATATGTTATAACCTTGTCACATTGCATCAACACACACCCTAATCCCTTCTTGGAGGCATCGTTGTACACCACGAAATCTCCTGTCCCTTTTGACACCGTGAGCACTAGCGCGATAACCAATCTCTGTTTGAGCTCCTGAAAACTTGTTTAACATTGATCAGTCTACACAAATTGATTACTCTTCTATGTCAACTGAGTCAGTGTTAAGACTATACTAGAAAAATCTCGTACAAATCGACGATAATAATCGGCCAAGCCCAAGAAACTCTGTACCTCGCTAACATTAGTCGGACGTGACCAGTTGGTCACTACCTCCACCTCCGCCGTGTCTACTGAGACTTTGTCTTTGGACACAACGTGTGCCAAAAAGGACACCCTTTGTAACCAAAACTCGCACTTGATGAATTTGGCATATAACTGGTTGGTTCTCAAGCTCATTAGAACCTTCTTGAGATATTCCTCGTGCTCCCCTTTTGTCTTTGAGTAGACCAGGATGTCATCGATGAATACAATTACGAAAGTGTTGAAGACCATGTTCATCAACTCCATGAACACTAGCGTATTTGTTAGTTCAAATGACATAACCATGAATTTGTAATGTCCATACCTGAACCTGAAAACTGTCTTTGGTATCTCCTCATCCCTAATCCTCAAATGGTGATATCTCGACCACAAATCGATATTAGAGACAACTCATCAAAAAGGTCATCGATTCGCGAAAAAGGATTAATTATTCCTAACTGTCACCTTGTTCAACTCCCGATGGTCAATGCATAGCTGCATGGACCCATCCTTCTTCTTGACGAACAACATTGGTGCTCTCCAACGTGAAACTTATGGCATATGAACCAATTCTCTAACAATTCTTGTATCTGAGTTTTTAACTCCTTTAGCTTAGCTCAGGCCATCCTGTAAGAAGCCTTGGAGATGGGTGATAACTCTCCAAAAGAGAGTTATTAGGAGTCTTTTAGGTTTGATTTCATCTCTTTATTGAAGTATAATGTTGTTGAATTATGAAATAATTGTCTGATTTATCTTTTTTTTTTTTGGCATATAGGACTTTTGAGACCTTCATATTGTTGCATCATTCTATTTATGCTAGCATTTGAATGAAATAGAAGGAGTTCAAGGTTAATTACTGTTGATTCTGAATATGGAAACAAATATTACTTTTGCAAAATTATTGATTGAGCAATTCCGGAGCAAAACGGGCAGAGAGGATCTGCGCGAAAATAAAAAAAAATCAAATATGGAAACAAATATTTCTTTTCTAGAATTATTCAACCGTTGGATGTGAGCCACGTGGGTGATTTAACCAAAAAGTTTTCTAATCACAACGGAAAGCTTATAAATAGAAAAGGAGGCAGCCAAAATAAGAAGAATTCTCTTCTTGAAGTTTACTTTTCGATTTCAGTTTTTGGTCTTTTTCTTCCGCAAATTGATGCATCTTGAATTCCCATAGAGAAGAGCTTGGAGAAGACAAATACTTCGTGAAGGTTGAAACATAATAATCAATTCTAACTATCAAATTCCTGGAACAACTGATTTCTACAACTCTCTAGGATTGTCCTTCATCATGAACTCGTTTACTGTTTATGTTTATTTGTTGCTGACTTTTATTTGTTTTAGTATGAACTAATCACTATTGGGTGAGCATTAAGGGAGATGTTGTTGAACTAATTTAACATTTTGAAGTAAAGTTTTCAAATTGAATTGTTTTATAAGTGTTTTTATTGTTTAATATTAATGTCTGTCTGGCCAACACACATAAATAGCTTCTCTATGTTTCTGGAGAAAATATGAGGAGTAGATTACTTTTAAAATATGTTAGCCTCTAGATTAGGTTAGTGTTGGCTAAGTGAGGAGGTTATGGATAATCACTCACCTAATGCACAAAAATAACAGGTTTAACTCATATAGGTTAATGAGAATTAACTTAAGATAACTGGGAGATCTGGGAGGATTCCGAGACTATTATTGTGCGATTCGATCCTGCAATTTTTTTGCTTCAACATTTTGCTTCAGAGAAAATAACATTTTACCTTAATTCAAACTCACTCATTCTTATCTTTTCAATCGCAGAGCATTCCTATTTTTTTTTTTCATTTAATTTAAGTCAGCATTAGTCATGAAAATTCAAAAAATAATTGTCCTTTGTTATTCTTTGAATTAACTAAGAGGTTAAGTCAAGATAGTTCAGAATTTACCACTAATCCCTGTGAAGACGATATAAATACTTATCACTTACTACAAACTGTATACACTTGCACATTGCTTTATGTGTTCTTATCACTCATCACACACACACAACAATGGGAGATGTTCGTGGTTCTAGTTCAATGCTAAAATCTACCTCCCTAGCTAGTGGCAGCCCTAGGAGGTAGTTTGGGAAGATATCAACGAACTCTCGCAAAACAAGCATTGAATCCACTGAAACCTTTGTATGCTCAGTATCGACGACGCTAGCAAGCAGCTTGTAGGCTTCTTGCTCAATTCAGTCTTTTTGCCTTGAACGTGGAGATGATCCTCGGTACAGTTTCGCCCTGCGACCCCTTAAATTTGAATCTTGTCCCTAGATGTGGGCTGAAAATCACCTTCTTATGGAAAAAACTAATGATGGCATGGTTCATAGCCAACCATTCCATGCCCAAAATTACATCGAAGTCCGACATATCTAACACTATCAAGTTTACATCTAAATGGTTATTTGACACCAACACATTACAATTTTTAACACAATCACTGACTATCAACACCACTCCTGCTGAGGTGGAAACTGACATTGCTGAGGTGGAAACTGACATTACAAAATCTAAGGGTTCAAGCTCTAGCCTAGCCTCCCTTACAAAACATTTACATCTTATTTGAGTTCCTGAACTTTTAAGTTTGTTCTATTTTGGTCCTTAAACTTTCAAAATGTCTTTTTGGTCCCTGAACTTTCAAATTTGTTTTAGTTCTGAACTTTCGAAATGTTTGTTTTAGTCCTTGAACTTTCAAAATTTAATCATTGTGGTCCTTGTTATATAATTTTTTCATCTAATATTTATTTGTTCAATGCTCATTTTAAAACCTAGGTGACTTAAATACATGTTCACCTTAGTATGCTTATACATGTATAGATATATATATATATATATATGAAGATATGTTATTAGTTTCTTAAAAATAAAATAAAGACAAGGATCAAAATAGTTACTTTTGAAAGTCTAGGCACCAAAATGGACATTTTGAATGTTCAGGGACTAACATGAGATTTAAACCTTTACAGAACAAGCAGAATAAAAGAGTGCAAAGAACCCGAATCAAATAATACAAGTGCATAGTGACCTAAGATAGACAAAGTACATGTCACCACCGAGTTGGAGTTGTTGGCTTCCTGGCGAGTAGTGGCAAAAACTTTGCCCAGTTGTCGAGTATCATGTTATGGGTTAGTAGCCTGGCCTATACCCTTTTGTGGCATTCTTGGGGCAATTTGACTTTGTGGCCTTCATAGTGGCATTTGAAGCCTAACTTACTGTCAGTCATACACCGTGTCTAATGATTCTTCCCACACTGCTTACATAGTGGCCGATCTCGATTCGCGCCCTACTGGCCATCGGCCTGCTATTCTTGACCCTGATTCTAATTAAGCCTGACAAAGTTGTGCTGGAAGCGCTGACGATGAGTAGGCTTGCTCCATCAAATTTCCTATTCTTCACCGAGCTGAACCCTGATGTCGAAGGTTTCTGAGAACTATTGACCTGTGGTGTCACTTGTACTTGTCCCACAGCCAACTTTTAGTCTACCAGAGAGGCCGCTCGCAAAACTGTGGCGTAATCCTGCACTAAGAACATCGCTACAACCCAAGAACTCTATCTTTGAGGCCCATGATGAATCGCTCCATCTTTTTGGCATCAGTGTCCACCACCTTTAGGGCGAAATGTGACAGCCTGGTAAATTTTCGCTCATATTTTTCCACTGAACGATTACCCTGTTTCAAGTTTAGGAACTCAGACTGCTTCTCGAAATATGCAATAGTCGTGTTATATTGTCTGAAGAACGCTTTCCTAAATTGTGCCATGTCACTGGCCCTGCTGAAACATTAATCGATCGCTTCAACGACTGCCACCATAGCAATGTGTTCTCTCTTAGCATAAAGACAATGCACTGGACTTTCTACTCCTCAGCACAGTCCATATAGCATAAAATGGCCTCTATGGATGAAAGCTAGGACTCATCTTTAGTGGGGTCGATCGCCACCCCATTGAAGATTTGGGGATCATATTTCTTAAAGTTCTTCAGGTACTTTGCCTGAAGCGACACACTTCCATGACTTTCGAAGAATTGCAGCATTTGGGTGTTAACCACGACCTGAACCATCGCTTGTACGGCCTCCACCGTCAGTGGTGTCGCTACTGGTGGAGCCTGTTGCTCTGTCGGTTGCTCGTTGGGCTGTACCTCGGGATAGACCTTGAGCTGCACTTTGGGTTGTTCCACAGACTAGTCCTCGAGGACTGCAGGTGTGGAATCGCTCCGCCACGACCCCTGGCTTTGCCTCTACCTCATCGATCGGCTCCTCTACCACGGGGAGGCATAATCTAAAACTAAACCCAATCAGCCCAACTAACACACAACCAACCAAAAAAATCCACACAATTTCATACTAAGCAAACAAGAATCGTAATAGCTAAAAAACAATCCCATTCTTAAAGTTAAAGCATACATGGTGATGACAAGATGGTTTCAACATGGCCATGGAGACACTAATACTTACTGTTATTGTGAGAACAAGTGGGGAGAATAACTTACTTCATTCTATACATTAGAGAACGATATATATAGGCATACATGGAAACCCTAAACTAATAATAGTAAATTACAATAAATGACAAGACAAATAAACTACTATTTTACATAAATATATACTATGACACTCCCCCTCAAGTTGGAGCATATATGTTAACCATGACCAACTTGTTACAAAGGTAATCTACTCAAACTCCATTTAAAGCTTTCGTCAAGATATCTCCTAATTGCTCTCCAGTCTTCACATATCCAGTAGACACCAAACCTTGTTGTTTTTTCTCACGAACAAAATGACAATCAATTTTAATATGTTTAGTTCGCTTATGAAATACTGGGTTGGATGCTATTTGAATGGTAGCTTGATTGTCACACCACAACTTGGTTGGAACTGTAACATTAAAGCCTAACTCAATCAAGAGTTGATGCACCCACATTATTTCACATACAGATTGTGTCATAACTCTGTATTATGATTCAGCACTTGATTGCGAGACTACATTTTGCTTCTTACTCTTCCATGAAACTAAATTGCCACCAACAAAAACACTGTTGGATCGGTATGACAACCCTAGAGGGGGGGGTGAATACGGTTCCTTAAGATTATAAAAACTTTTTCATAAGTGGGCCCAATTTAACAAATTAATACACTTTTTGAAGGAAATTAATAAAAACTCTAATTAATTCTACAAACAAGATTGATAAATAAATAAGAGAGAATAAATCAGATCAATCTTAACAACAATTAATAATAATTGAAAGCACGTAATATATTTCTAAATTAATTGCAAAAATAAATAAGAGAGGGATATAGAAATTGACACCGAAAAATTATAGTGGTTCGCCAAACCTCGGCCTACTCCACTTCCCCAACGCCTCTTGGGAATTTGATTAAAAACTTTTTCGACTCTTTCCACGGCTCAGAGTCCAACCGTTACAACGTTCTTTTTCCAGGAGCAAGAACAAACTCGATCATTTCCACGGTTCAGAATCAAACCGTTACAAACACTCTTTTTACTGGGTTAAACAGAAACCCTTACAAAAAATTTGGAATTGAAGAACACTCCCAATAAACTCTCTAGATATAGTAGATTTACAAATTTGGCTCAACAAAAATTCTCACTTCTCACAATAATAAATCTCTCTCAAGAATAGAATGAAAATAAAAAATTGAGAACTTTGGAGAGAGCAACAATGA
>JAOANK020041886.1:0-20450 GCA_026257165.2 Telfairia occidentalis | reverse complement strand
TTCAATATTAGTGGAACCTGCAATTGCAGGAACTGGACGTAGCCCCGTTCTCGTTGGGGTGAACCAGTATAAATCTTTTGTGTCTAAATTCCTTACCCTTAATCTTTTACTTTCGTAGTTCATTTATTGTTGTGTGTTTTTTTTGCTGCACTTAAGTGTGGAAGGGGAATACTATTAGGCTACTGAAGTTTAGGCCTCAGAGGATTTTCCGCATCCCGTATTGTTACTCCCAACACTAATTACCATATCTTCATGATCGATAAGTCATGAGTTCGAATTCCTTCACCCCACATGTTGTTGAAGTAAAAAAAAAAAAAGGTGTATATTCACATATTTATTAGCAAAAAACTCAAAATTCAAATTTATGCAACCATATGAATGCCAATAACAATGCAAATTTTCAGTTAAAGAAAAAAAGTTGGTTGTTGGTCATCATCAATTTCAACAAAAGAAAAAAAGAGTACTTGATGATAAATAGTACTTTAAATTAGTGAGAAGCAATTTAAAAAGGTTGAAAAGATCTTTACAACTGGATTGTTTTTAAAATTGACTTCCGAACCATAGTGAAATATAGAAAAGAAAGAAAAAAAAAAGTAAGGGTATTGATTGTGTTTAAGAAATAATATGAAGGACATGAAAATAAACAAAAGCGTCAAAGATTGAACCATCATTTAATCTGGGCCGTCACAAATCAAGTAAGTTTAAATAATGGTGTGCTTAAAAGAGTAAGAAAGCATTATCAAACGGGGAGGTAAAAAAAAGAAAAAGAAAAAGAAAAAGAAAAAAAAAAACAGTTGAAAAAAGGGAGATTGATTGAAAGGATGGAAGGAAGGGGAACAAAAGATCCCCACCATTGTAATGGTTTTGGGAATGGGTTATTATTTCCTCGTATGAATCAGAAGAAGGAGGCGTGTGATTCATACGGGGGGGCTGCTTGTTCAATTTACGACCAAAGGAAATGGCATCTCAAATTAAACACCAAACAAAGGGGTTCCCAAAAAGCCTTCGTGGGCTTTGGACTTTGGAGGGCCTTTCTGTTTTTTGTTTTTTTCAAAAAAAAATTATAATGAGGAAAAATGGGGACCACCTTTTCCTCTTTTTTGTATGTTGACAAAAATAAATTGAATGTACAAACAAACCAACCTCTCACTGGTTTTGGTTACCTTTTTCCAAGCCACACCCTTCCCCTGCGTTTGCCTTCTTCATCTTATTCCCCTTACTTATAATCTCAATAATATTATTCTCTACTTTCCACTTCAACAAACACTCAATAAATCTTTTTTTTTTTTTCACTATATAGCTCAATTAGTTATGCAAGTCTGCTCGACCAAAAAGTCGTGGGTTCTAATAGTCACTCCCACATGTTGCTGAACAAAAGAAAAAAAAAAACTAATATGAGAGACTATATTTACATCTCCAACCTTTTCACATCATTTATTACTATTATTATTTTTTTAAAAAACAAGTTTCTATCAGATTTATAAATGATATCTTAGAGGCGGATTTGGAAGGCACTTATCTTTATGTTGTGGGTTGGAGTGTGAAATCTAAGGGTGAATAATGTGGCAACCGAGCATAGTTAAAGATGTATCTCCCTAAGAGATCATGAGTTCGAATTCTCCCATCTCACATGTTGTTGAATTCAAAAAAAAAAAAACGATAATATATCAAGGTTTTTTTTTAAAGAGTGAAACGGTTTTGATTTTTTTAGTAGAACAAAGATTGATTTCAATTGTCAAATCAGAATGACTCAACTGGTTAAAATCATATATCTGACCAATAGGTCATAGGCTCAAATTCCCCACCCCATAAGTTGTTGAACTCCAAAATATATATATATATATATATATATATATATATTTTTTTTTTTTTTTTATTTCAATTTATTATGGAATCTTTTTTTTACATATTCTAAATGCCAAGTACAAAAAGTACTAAATTCATTTGATAGGTTAGGTTTAATTATATATATATAAGTTATTTCTCACTCAATTTTCTTTTGGCAATCAGTATAATTCTCCTTCTAAAATTGAAAGTCATTGTCTTACAACATTAACCATTAGCTTATATTTTGAGTTCAATAACATGTGGTGGTGAGAATTCGAACCCACTACTTTTTAATCGATGAGACATACCTTACCTAATTGAGCTATACTCAGTTGACAACTCATTAATTTATATATTGGTTCTTAATAAATAGTGTGAATATTTATATTTTGAATGTACGGTCATTCTATGGATATTCTCATGCTTAAAATTCTAATTAGACTGAGATGACTTTAAGATTTTAAATGCTTTTAACTTAATTTAAATATTTTATTTGATGTTCAATAGAGTTTTATTCAAAATTATGTTGGTTAAATTAGAGAAAAAAGAAAAAGAAAAAAAGAAAAACAAATTCAAAACAAGATGTTGATACAGAACGAAATTGAATGTTAATGTTAGATAAGTACTTTATATTTTTTTTTCCCTCGAAGTCAACAATATGTTTGGGTGGGGATTCAAACCTATAATTTTTAGTTAGAAATATATATTTTAAACCAATTGAGATATATTCGGCTTAATAAATTTTAACAAACATGTGAAAGTATTAGGGAAGGAATGAAAAATTTTCACTTAAAATGAAGATCATATTTAAGGTTGAGATTGTTTTTCTTCTTTTTCTGATATCCATCTGTTTAGGGGAGATAAGAAAGCAATGCATTCTCAACTTACTTAAATCCGAAATAAAAGAAAATTCTTACTTAAATCCAGAAAAATATTAAATATTACTGATATTATTGGTTTTTTATATGTATATTAGCAAAATATTTTTACAACCACAATAATTTAAACTAATAAATGATAGAAAAAGTATCAGCTACGTTGCTTTTTTGGAATATATACTACTGATATTATTGGGGTGGATCTTCTCATCAGATAAAAAGTTGAGTTGTATCTGTCACTTGAGTAAAGGTCATTCTTTACGTAGTAAGATTTGGTGATTGGGATGGTGTGGTATGCAAAGAGAAATTGACGTCTCCATCATAATTTATCTCGACTGCCTTGTGTGATTTTGTGATTGATCCAAGATGCGACGTTTACTAGATATTACTCTTGGCGCTGTGTTGAGATGTCCATTGCAGCTGTGCTACACTTTGAGATTTTTTTTCTTCAATTTTCTATTTGTTTTTTGTTGTATTGGCTTTTGTTCTCTTAGTTGTGTTTGGTGTTCTTTGCTTTAACCCTAGGTTATGGGGCCTCCAAACTTTTTATATATTTTAACACACTCTGTTTTTTTCAAAAAAAAAGTATAATCATAAAATCAGAATAGCATATTAAAAAAAATTAATCCCTGTTTACTTCTCTTCAATCAGAATGAAAATCAATCGGAATAAAATCAATTGGAATGAAATCTTATTTCTTTGATATTGTTTACTAGAAGTTGTCTAGAATCAGAATCAGAATCTCATTCATGTTATTTACTTTCATATGGAATTGGAATCAGATAAATGATGATTACAAAAATAACCTTTTGTATTTCTAATTAATTAAAAAACTATGACAATTATGAAGGAGAGAGAGGGTAAGTGTATAAAACAATTAATAAATATGGTGTGGGCCCCACGAAATAAGGAATGAGAATGAGATTGATCACATTTGTTGAGGAAAGGAGATTGGCCTATTTGGGAGAGTGATTCTCAAATTTGAGGTTAGTCACACGTTTGATTTTCATTTCTTATATTTGGTAAACATTATCAAAGGGAATGAAAATTTTCATTCTCATTTCTTGATTCTGATTGAAGGAAAGTAAACGGGGCCTAAAGATGACTGGATAGGGCTTTATTGTGACCTGAAATATAATTAATTCAATAAATAATTAATAGACGTAATTATTCTCATAACCCATTATACAAATTTCTTCGTGGTCATTATTATAGCCTTAAATACTATTTTAAAGTTTCAAATAAGCTAACACTAGATATGACACGGCGATATGAACACATTATCATTCAATAAATAAAAGATGAATTTGTAGAACATTATTATTATTATTATTTATTATTTTCTTTTACCAATACAACATTATTAATATAATCAAAGTAATGTACTAGAAAATGAGGTTTTCTTTCTTAAAAAAGTTTAAACTATCAAAAAAATAATAAAAATTTTCCTGTTATCGGTTTTTCACTTGTAAATAAGAAATTGTCATAATAAACAATTAGAGAGACTTTACAGTAATATGTTCATACTAAGTTGAGAGCATGAATTAAGGAAATTTCAATTACTCAATTCAAGTATAGTTCAATAAATAAGATATATATCATCATCGCAAAAGTTGATGGTTCAATTCCTGTGATACTCGAGTAGAGAATTAAATGGTATATAAGTGAACTGACACTGATTCCGAAGGAGATGAATCTTGAGGCTATGCAAACATAGTTAAAAAAAAGACTTTAAAAAATTGATAATTATTACTTATACCAATAAAATGCACTTTCCTTTTCGGTAACTCAATTATAAGAACTTCAAAGTTAAGTGTGTTTTGGTTGAGAACAATTTTATTTTAGGTAACATCTTAGAAAATTTTATTAAGAAGTATGTTAGCGAAGACAAAATATGTTGAAAAGACGTTACTCGTGTTTGTTATGATCCAAAATGCCTTAAAGTCCAACGTGAAATTCCAAGTCAAAAAGGAGATACCTAAGAGGGTTGACCACACCTTTGAGGATCAAGTGGAGCTCAAAATGACTTCTAAAGGCATGTCGAGAACCTCTAAAAAGAATACAGATGCACCTCAAGTACAAGGAGCCACCAGACAAGCTAAGACCAAGGAAGTGCCCATGCACACGTCACATGCCTACTTGTCGCCCGCCCCTTATTTTTTGTGCCCCTTACAACAAGCGCCCATCTTCCTTGTGTGCCCTAACGCCTCATGCGTGCGTCCCTCTACTGCCCAAAATTTCCTTAATTGTTTTTTTAAAACTATTTTTTGTAATTTTGATCTATAGATTTTATTTGAGAAATTATTTGCCCAAATTTTATAGAAAGACCTTTTATTTCTTTTATTATTATTTTCTTAAATGTTTTCGGAATAATTTTCCTTAATCGTTGCTTAAGCAGTTTAGGAATAGATTTGATTCTTTGCAGATTTATTAAATCTTATTTTTTAGAAATTTTATTTGCTTAGTTTAGGAAAGAGTTTTCTTTCTTTTCTTTAAACATTTTAGGCATACTTTTGGCCTTGTTTTCAAATTTCTTGGCTACTATAAATATCAAAGCTTTTGTAATTTTTGATAGAAAATCATGGAATGAAATTTGAGAATTTTCTCTATGTAAAAAGACTTGTCAATTTGCATGATCAATTCAACCTCCTTATGCTTTTCTTGTGCGTTGCTTAGAGTTATTGCATGTAAAGAAACATTAAAACTTTGATTGGTTATCAAACTTATGAAGTGTTTTTGCCTTGGAGTAAATGAATTTGTGAATAGTGGGAAAACATTCAAACTATCTTGTTCTCTAGCCTTGACCATTTTTAAAGTTAAACTGATTCCAACCTTGTCCTTTTAGTTAAGTTAACTAATCTTAAGTTTTAGTGTTATTGTCTTAGGGGTTCGCATAACCAAGGAGTTCTTGGACCGATTCACTGAGTCTCTTGAGGAGTTAGAACTTAGGGTGAAGCGTGGTTTCCAAATTGGTTTTAGAGGCTTGTTTGGGTCAACCGAAAGTAGGGTCTTGCTCGCGTTAATGTTCGTCTCTATTTTGGTCATTTCAGAGGTTTTTCAAACTGATCATTTTGGTCTCTGATTGTAAAATTCTAACACAAATTCTATACATTACGAAAACCTTTTAATTCAACGTAATAGCTACATTTCAAGAAATTTATTGTATAATGTTATGTTGAAATTTTGATTGGAAAAAAATGAGATAAAAAAGAAAATAAATGGATCAAAACAAATATTTTGATAAGACCAAAGTTAAAAGTACAAGGATTAAAATAGATATTTTGAAAGTATAAAGACGAAAATGAACCAAAGTTGAAATTAGAGAGACGAAAACAAAATTACTAAAAAAAAAACCTAATTTAAAAAAAAAATAGGGATATTTAGTTATATTTAAAGACTTTATTATGCCCAAAAAAAAAGTGGAGCCAGTCACACGATGGGCCAATCTTTTTTAAAGGTCATAGATTCAAATTACCACCTTCACATGTGGTTGAATTGAACTTAAAAAAAAAAAAAAAAGTCAATCTTATCATTTAATATTCATTTAAATTTAAGATTTAAATATTGTTTTGATTCATTTTAGTTCCTATCATTTGAAAAACATTTTATTTTGGTTTATGTATTTTAGCTTTTGTCCATGTTAGTTCCTACCCTTTTCAAATGCTTATTCTAATCCTTTTTTGTAGGGCGCTTGTTGAGTTACAGGGAGAGAACTTGAAGTTTTTAGTATTGCTCTCTAGATTATGTGGAACAGTTGAAATAATATGATTTTCAAGATGCACCAGTCTTTGACTGATGACCCAAATTACCCAAGCATTGTCTTATGCTAAAGAATGGAAGAGTGGATGATGAGAGATGGAACTGCACATACACGTGGATAGACATGGAATCGGACACACCTCGGTCTAAGTCTAGGTGTAATGGAACGTCAAGGCTCGGCCAAGGCAAGACGAGCCCAAGGACGGGGTGAACCCAGGAATCGCTCGTTACGGGACGCGAATGGATGAAATCACTCCACTAATCCCGTCGCTCTGAATCAGCCAGAAATCACGGCTGACCGGGAGCATTACACCTCCAATGACTCCTCCGACCTCAAGTATAAATACAAGGCAGAGCCACATCAAAAGGTACACAACGAGATCAAATAGCATTACTTACTCACCTACTCTGTCTTACTGACTTGAGCGTCGGAGTGTGGTCTTGACCACCCCACCTCACCTCGTCCATTTCTTTCAGGTCCGAGGTGATTCGTTGCTTAGTCCACGACAGCAAGAAGGACTTCTCGTGCATCAACAGTGGACACCAAAGTAACTTGGCAGACCATGTGCGCCACTCAATCACAATACCTGAGAACACTATATGGCATCCACCAAATGTACCATATTACAAGCTAAACACTGATGTTGCTTTGTTAGATGGTTGTGTTGGATTTAGTATTGTAGTTCGTGATTCGCAAGGTGAAGTACTCCTTGTGGCTGAACACTTTCGGGAGTTACACAGACCAGCTAAACTTGCTGAAGCAATGGCCCTCCAAGAGGGACTCCAACTAGCAACTGAAGCGAGAATCATGCCTTTATGTGTTGAAATCGACTCTCAAATTGTTTGGCAGCTTTTACATGGAATCAAACAGTTTGAGAATGAAACCCAGTTGATTGTGGACGAGATCAAAAGAACTTACAATACCACTGATTTAACAGGAATAAAGTTTATATGATGCACTAAAAATGACATTACTCATCAATTAACAATCCACGTAAGACGGAACCAGTTGTCAAGGATTTAAATGAAAAACTATCATTTGTAGGTTTCTCATGCGGTCCACAGGGACATACGTAATGTCTTTTAAGTTTTCTTGTACTAGAAAAAACTATACATCTTTTCCGATCTAAAGAGAATCAAATCAAACCAAATTACACTCACGACAATATTAAAATTTGAACTTATTTTACCCAACTCTTTCAACATTAATCTTTAGCATCAATAATATCACCGGGAACAAATCATGTAACTAAATTTATGCAAGCAATTGAGAATTGCAGAAGTTCATAAATCTTACATTGAATTTTATTTGGAATTAGAAAAATAGGAACCCCATATAAAGAGACATTCATAATATTAGTACTATGAAAGTACCCAAACATTTGTACTATTTTTCGTGGACTTAAATATTCATTTCAATGTTTTCTCCATTATTTATCTTTTCCCAGATAATTGATATCATAGAAAGTAATTAAAAAAAACTTTTTCAACTCGTTTGAATTATTAAACCATATAGATATCAAATATCTATATTTAAATATCTAGACAAATTAATATTTAATTCTTAAATATTAATATTTGGTTTTTAAAAAATCATGAGAACTAAAAAATTTTAGTCAATTAATTAGAAATAAAACAATAAATTATTTTTATTACTATTTAATATAAAATATAATTAGAACCCTCCTCATTTTTAATGTAATATTAAATAAATAATTTTAGTCAGTTGCAAATGAACATAACTCAAAGGTTTAGAGATGGGAAAAAAATTGTTAGTTGGAAATAAGAGTTATATATAACTCAATTGATTGTGGACGAGAACAATAGCAAAATAATGAAGGTATCGAAGGTATTCACTTTATTCGACGTACACAAAATGAGCTAGTCAATATTCTGGCGGCTCATGCTACGAAGACATCAATTCTCAATGATCTGGATTGAGGACTATCCACCTTGAGTTGCACATGTACTTTCCACTAATTTACCCACCACTTCTTCATTAGGTTCTTTGTTCGTTTTCGGTTTACTACAAAAAAAAATAAATAAATAAAAAATTAAAAAAAGAAGAAAAATAACAGGCACGTGATGGTCATTGTGCATTAAATTAAACCCAACCGTCCTCTCCAATAATGTAAATAATATATTGTCTTGAATACGCATCCTACTCCTAATTCCTATATATAGCTGGTGTCTATTTGAAAACTGAAAAGTCCTACAAATTATTGTGCAACACTGATAATTTAGCTCATGTCCCAAAATGAAAATATTTCACTAAATCCGGATATCAATCATTAATTTTTCACATCTTGTTTGAAAGAAGCAAAAATCTCATACAAAGATAAGGAGGGGAAAAATTCCCTTTAACCTGAATTTGGTAACAATTTTCATCCTAAATTTTCAATTGCATCAAACTGTATTTTTAATTTTGATAAATATTGAACTCAAATTTTTTTTTTTAAAATATTATAATCTTTACCCTAAACTTTAAAAATGTATTGTTATTTTTATTCTAGGTAGATTTTGGTTTAAATAATATTATCATGTGCATCTAATAAATTACGAAAACATAAATTTTATATGAAATTGATAGAATGCATACATAAAAACAACATTAAAAAATATTACCATGTTAGTTTTGTACATTAATCAAACTTAAAATTGTGCAAAACTTATTTTCATTAAATAAGTGAGTTTTTAAAGCTTTTTATATTATTTTTCGTTAAAATTAGTGGGTAAATTAATGGAACAATTGAATAGAGAGTAAAAGTTATGCAATATATACTTATCAAATTTTAGTGTCCAACTTGATGAAATTAAAAGTTCACGGTGAAAAATCATACAACTTGAAGTATATAGGAAAAAATTGATTTTTTTTTCCTTTATATTTAGATAAATACTAATTAATGGGGTATCTATTTATATCACATGCAAACTTTTGACATCTTTCATTTATGATACAAAATGATTAAAATATCGATATTGGTATTTCAATTTTACGGATATATCGATGAAAAATCAATATCGGCAGATATTCTTGTCAACTAAAAAATTTATAAAAATTACTTCAAATAATAACTAAATTACTTTCACCCCTAAATATGTAATAGTTCTTATTATTAGTTTTTTTTTTTAGTTCAACATGTGGGGATAGGAAGATTCGAACTCATAACCTCTTGGTCAAGGGGATATGTTTTAACCAGTTGAATTATACTTAGTTTGGCCTTATTATTAGTATTTATATTCACATTTATTTCTAAATTATGTTATTTTTTACATTTCATAGATATTTATACGGATTTTGAAAATACAGATTGATTTTTAATATCGATATCGACCCTCCAATTTACAAATATATCGATGAATATTTAAATCATTGCATATAATAAAGAAAATTAGTCAATATGATATAATTCAACTAGTTAAAACATATATTATTAACTAAAAAATCGAAAGTTAGAATCTCCACTCTAGATGTTGTTGAACTTTAAAAAATAAACTCACTCTTATTTATAATAGATGTGTTTTTTTTTTAAAATTAATACTTTATGTTTTAAAAATTATTATTTAGCACAATCTAGACCTTGAATTTTTCTTTCTTATACATTAAACATTTTTAAAATAACTAACCAGTTAATGTCAATGGCATTCATAAGTGGTTGAGTTGGGTTAAGAGACATTTGGGACCCAGCCTAACTATTTGAATTGCTCATTTGTCCACCTTTGTTTTTTCTTCGGACTGCAACAGCATCAAGAGTCGAATCCATAATTTTTTTATCGATGAGATATGATTTAATCAATTGAGTTATATTCGGTTTGATCTTATATGTTTAACCTTAATTACCCCATTCCCATATATTGTTGAAATAAAAAAGAAAAAAAAATTAAAAATTTACCCCATCCCACCCACCAGAAGAAAAAAAATAGTTATGTCACAGTAATTTAAATATTTATTTACCTATTTTCAAACATCGAATTAAAAAACAATAGTTTAAATGAAATAATTTTATTTATAAATGTGAGTTGATATTGGAGATTTGAATAAAATATTATATTAGTTAAATTCAAAGTGGACCATACTAAACAGGGAGGTCTGTTGTTAGTAAACTTACATCCCAATCTAAATCTAAATCTAAATCTATTAAAATTTCAAAATGATAAAAAGGGAAAGATTTTTTTTTTTTTTCTTTGGGGGAGGAAGAGGACAAGTGTCATTATTATAAAGGTTGCGTTCTTATCCTAAACCAAAACTTTTGAGAGGCATATACGAAGACAGGTCTTTGATATCCATATGTTTGAAAACAAAAGAATTGTCGTTTTCCTTTACACAAATAAAAAACCATCTTTATTACTCTTCTATTTTTTTTATATACATTCTGGGTTGGTGGATTTGGATCCACAACTTCATTTTCTCCTCTTTTTTTTTTTAATCTTCCTTCTTCCCCTCAATTTCCTCCTTTGGAACGGAATCACTGTTTCTTCCTTCTTTATTCTGCAAAAACGTAATTCTCCCCTCAAATATAAGTCTCAAAGAAGAAGTAACTATAAAGATTCATTCAAATATTAGTATATGGCAACAACTGTAGTAAAATTCTTTTTCAAATCATTTATGAAAATAATGAAGTATTATATTTAAAATCAACTGCACTATTTCGCGTCTTATCTTTCAAAATCATTTCATTTTAACAAAAATTTTAAAATTTGATTACAAAACAAATTGGTTACCATCAATTTGGTTTCGATATTCTAACCACAATTCAAATTTTTTTAAAAAAAAATTACTATTTTTCTTATTAGAAAAAATAGATTACAAAACAAATAGGATTTGCAAATAAATAAACAAGTCTGAGAAAACTCAAAACACCAAATATTATTTTGAAAGTATATTGTATGTATTAAGAATTAATTGATATAGAAAAACCTGTGAATCACACAAATTAAACTTTATAAAAGTAAGTTGGTTATTTAAATTTACTGATTAATTTAGATGTTAATCAAGACAATCAAAATAACCATTGATGGAGTGATGTGTTTTCTACATTATTCTACATTTTACTATATTTGTAACTTTTTTAGTTGTTACTTTTATAATATTAAATATTTGCTAAGCCCCACAGATTATCTTAGATTAATTACGAAAACATTTTATTAAAGAAGCTAGGTAATTCGTATAAGATTAAAAGGTACCACGATTATTGATGGACACATTTTTCAATGCATTGCGTTTAGAAATTAAAAGTACAATAATCATCCAACTTTTGGAAAAACAAATGTGTAAACATGCATACAACTTTCTCTAACTCATTTGGAAATTGATGTGATCAAATTTTCATCTAATTAAACCATACCCTACGTTTTTACTAAATTTGACTTGGCTTTACGTTTTACTTTTGGTCACAGGCAAATCCTTTTTGTGACATACATACATACATTTATACTAATATATCCAATCCAACAAATTTTCCCACATTTCCTTTTTGTATAATTTTTTGTCCAAATATATTTCTTTGAGTAAATGCATCAACAAGTAATCTACAATTAGTTTGATATTAAGTCAAGTTTTATATATCCTCTTTCAATACAATGTTGATGTTATAAGTTTTGTTTTAGTTAAGATTAAAAAGAGAGAAAATATTTCAATTTTTTTTTTATCAAGAAGAAGAAGTTTCTCTCCGTATTAGTTAACCTAACATATGTATTGATAAGGTAGAAAACGTTCCGACTTACTAACTTAATGTATTTTATTCACTCTCGACTAAGGACTTTCTAAATAAAACATGTTAATATGTTTTATTTGATGAAGCATGTATTTCTCTCGATTACTAAACCATTTCTTAAATTCCATCAAATCCATTGTAATCATACGTGGTTTGGTATTATTTTAAGAAAAGAGAAGATAAGGTATAGTATGGAAAGTGAAATTGAGACTGAAGGAAATGAATTAGGTTAAATTTAGGTAGAGGAGAGAGGAAGAGGTTAAAGAAGAATAATAGAGTGGGCCTGGTGAGCAACCCCAAGAAAGCGAGAGGTGGGCCTGGGCTTTGAATAAATGGGGAAAGAGAGGTGGGGGCCCACTTAGAAGGTACTGTTTCCACTTGCAGAATCTTTTAGCCTTCTTTGATCCCTTGCCCTCGTCCCCCTTCCATTATCGGAAGGTTTCTCACACGTTTCTCACGAGACACAGATAGACACGATAATTTTCATTTTTGGGCCTCTTTCCACAATTTGTCGGCTTCTTCTTTTCAAATAATTATTAACTCTCTCCACCTTTCTAATCTAATTTCTCCTCCTTTTTTATATCATTCTTGACTTAAAGTGGCCCTTCCCTCTTTTAAAATTATACCTACAATTCGCACACAAAAAAAAAAAATTAGGAACATGATTAATACATATAATATTATACAGCATCTCCTTCCAACTAATTCCCTCTATTTTATGTCATGAATTTTTCTTTTTTTCATTGAATATTATTGCAGTTTATAATTCATAAGATAACATTTAAATAGAATATAATATTGTAGCTGATGTCAAGGATGATGTTATCTCTCTAAATCTTACAAATCTATTGTTTTATCGTACGGTCCAGATGCCTTTGAGGGATTTTTGAGTCAAGGGTTATGCCTACGCGATCTCTGTTGGGTGTCTCCCACACTCCTCTTTTTATTTTTTTTCTTTTTTCTTCCTGCTCATCTTTTTTTTTTTTATTTATTCCCTAACAACTGTCTTAATTATCTATTTTTAGTGAAACAATGTAAAGTAATATATTTTTTTTCTTTTTCAGAATGTCTGTGTTTCTTTATTTAGCACATACTCAATTTTAAGATACATTTTATTTTATTGTTTTCTTCCAAATGAAATTAAAATATTTTATCTTCATTTGGTCGATGGGCGACTTTCAAAACAATTTAGACATGTTACTTTTCGTGTGTAGTTGTTTCTCTTTTAAAGGATGCGGTGTCATGATATTTCACTCTCTTTTACATATTTTGTTTATAATAATGGCATTTCTTAACTTCAATATGTTTTACAAATTTACAATGAGCACAAGATCATGAGATCGAATAATTTTTTTTTAATTGAACAACATGTGGGATATGAATTCGACTCTACGACCTTTTGATCGGAGAAAGCATTAACAAGTTGAGTTATGTTCAAGTTGGAGAATAATTGTTTATTGAAAATTAGAGCAAGTTCAAAGAATCTTCTATTAAAATTTAATTTTTACTAGGATAAATTTTGAACCTACATATAAGTTGGAGGCAGGGACAAAAAATCAAATCAGTAAATTTTTGCATATTTCGTTACAAAGGTGAATATCTATTTTTTTTTTCTCTTTTTTAGTTTAATGATATGTGAGGTGGGCGAAGTTCTAACCTTCCTGTCAAAATTATAATTTCTTAAATAACGGCTAAGTTATACTCAAAGTTTTAATTGTAGTGTTAAGATTTTAGAAAAATGTTTAAAAATATGTAGAATTTGACCTCAATTGTAGCTTGGAAAAAAAAAAAGAGTTCAACACAATCATCATATAAATATATAATGAAATTGGGTGTAGCTTAAAATGCAATTAAGAAGTAAAACGAATTATGATTTGGTGGTTAAGGTAATGAGTACAGATTGAGAATAAGAAAAAGGAGAGGGAGAGAGAGAAGAGAGATTGCGGTGAAAAAAGATTTGAGGAATTCAATGATTGCCCAAAAACCAGAAATGTACAAGTTGGATATATTTAGCAAACCGAGTTGCCAAATGGGAAAGAACCAAAAAAGCAAACACAAATTAAAAGAAGAAAAAGAATAATTAAAAACAAAAACAAAAAAACAAAAAGGAGAGGCGCGTGGGAGTGTTAAAGAAATACGAGGAAGAAAAGATAAGGGGGCTTTGCTTTGATGGGAGGGAAAGAAAATAGGATGGGACTTCTCCTTTTTTTTACTATATTATTCCCATTTCCTTTTTTCTCATTCTCTTTCTAAATCCCTTACCCTTCATAATTTACACTCTTTTTTTTTCTTTTTTCTTTTTCCCCTTTTTTTCAAAATAAATACGTACGTCTCTACCCACTACTCATTAGGGAGAGGGGAGTATAGAGAGGGAGAGATTTTTCTTTTTTTCAAAAAAATAAATAACTTTCAAATTTTTTATAATAATCACTAGTAACTCACTTACTGATCAATATAAGTATTGTTTTTTCAAAATTTTAATTACTATACTCAATCATGGTATTAAAATAGGAGATTTGAATCTATTGAAGGATATCTTAATTTTAATAGTTAAGACATCCATAATCGCCTTCATAATTTAGAATTTTTATGCTATACTATTTTTAATTTATTCTAAAAATTTTAATTTTTAATTTTGTCATTTGATTGATATTAATTTATTTCCTAACAAATAATAATAATAGAAATTTCATTAACTTGAATTATTAGGAACAAAAAAGAGTAAGAAAGTAAGTATAGGGGTCGATTGTTCATCATAAAACAAAAATCTTTGTCCTCTTTTTTGTATCACTCTTTTACGGTCGTGCCAAAATTCTACTGTTTTTTCTTTTAAGGAATCATTACTACGACACTAAAGTATCTCAACTAAGTTGGTAATATATATGTATTAGTAAACCTCAGTTAGGTTTAAGGTTTTAGCAATAATATTTCAGTTCATAAATCTCGAAAAATTAGGAGCGGCTGCTACTTGCTCACATAATTTGCATAAAAACTTTTAAAAATAGCTAAACAGTTATTACAAATACATTAAAAATTAGAATGTGTAGGGTTTTTTTCAATTAATTAATTGGTAAGTTGTGGCTTTGGTTTTTTTGTTTTAAACCAAAAGGTCTCATGCTAATAGACATATTGTCCCTCCGTTATACACCCTTGATTCTTCATTTATTTAGCTAATGTAAGACTTTGGTCGCATTTCCGACAATCCTTCCCTTTGAACAAAGGACCACTAAGCTTCCTCTCAAATAGTCATTCACATGTCCACTCCTATCCAGACCAACTCCTTTCTCTCGGAACACGCTGCCTGTCTAATAAAGTTCTACCATGGATCTTTCACATGACTATGTGTTCTTGAGACTCACTACTTTTCACTTGCTCGGCACTTGGAAATTCTACTCAAGCATGATTAATGTAATATTCTAAAAATAAAATTACCATTATTTTATTTAATTGATTATCAATATTTAAGTTAATTAGTGAATTATAAATTTTTTAAAATAAAAATGCTATGTCTGTAATTATTTTTTAAAGTTATATTGATAATTACGTCAACAAATTACATATTTAAAATATTTTAGAAAAATAAGTTTTCCATTAATATTTCTGTTTTAGAAAAAAATAGTTCAAAAAAGTACATATTTATATTATATTATATATGTTAAAAGCCTATTAACCTTTTTTAGAACTAAGTTAACTATAGGAATATGCAAATTTTATAGATTTTAAAAGATGGGGGAGGGGGGCATGGTCCATCCTAACCCTCTTAGATACGCCCATGTGTTTAAAATAGGTTCATTAATGGAATTTAGAGTAATTAATTATAGAAATAATGACCCACTTTAATGTGGAAATCCATTATTTTACTTTTTTTTTTCTTTTTTAAATTCACTTTCACGAGAACGATTTATTTAGTAGTATGTAGTTCAGTTCTGAGAGATGCAATGAACATGTTCTGAAAAGTTCAATTTTGGTCCCTTAGTTAATTTATTATTTTGTTACGAAATTCTCTCCCTAAAATAAAAGATCTAAAATTTTAACAGAGTCTAAGTCTATTTCTAGTAATTAAGGGTAGAAAATTCCCATTTGAAATGAAAGTAGGTGGAGTTCTTTTTCTTTTCTTTTTTTTCTTTTTTTTTTAATTTTAATTTTATAATTTACTTTACCTTTTTAAAATAGGGAGGAAATGCATTTTTTGGTTTCGTATCCAACCATCCTCATCCTCAATCTCAAAAGTTTTAATTATTTTTAATGTATTTATTACTCTTTATTATATATCCATATCCATGTATGTATTTTATAGATTAAACCAACTTTGCTAAATAATTTCATTTAACTAAAAGAAGGTACAAGGAGAAGGAGCTCATCTGCCAAGTAGTTTTAAATGCATAAAACGAACTTGTTCAATTAGTTATAATTGAAGAACAATTGAAAAAAAAAAGAGGGGCAAATAGAAGCTTTAAAAAAATGGAAAGTTGAAATATCTCTTTAATAACTTTAAAAATCTATTAAATACAAAATTAAAGGTTTAAAAATTTATTAGACACTTTTAAAAATTTAAGATTTATTAAACACAAATTTGGAAGTTTATAGACTATAATATACTTGTAATTTAACCTCTCAAAATTTATAAGTAATGTAAATTAGTGAATAAAAATATAAAATCTCCCGATCCAAGTATATATTAAAGTGCAAATGTAATATTTGCAATTTGTGGATAAAAACTCAAAATTATAGAAAACAATTCATCTTTATAAAAAAGTTCAACGTAGAGATCCAACTTTGCAAGTTTCCGATATTATATTACATTCCTTAACTTAAATTTAGGCACATGTTTTGGTACCTAAAATTGCATTCAACATTTTGACCAATAGATTCAATATGCTTGGCTCTTAAAATATTAGATAAGCCATAGAGGTCCTATGATTGATTTTTTTTTTTTTTTTAAACCCCTTAAATTAAACTCCTTTGAGCATATTACAACCTATCGTATTAAATCAAAATTTTTAATTGGACAAACTGAAAAGGGGAACAAATGTGAAATTTAAAATAATAGCATTACCAAAAAATAACACATTGTAGTCTATTAACTTAAGTTCTTTTAATATTTTCCTTAAAAAAAAGTTTATTGTTTTAATCTATGGCGCATAAACTTTAAGTTTCAGCTCTTAACATGCTATCTTTTTCTCAATCTATTTTCTATAATAGTCCACGTATTAGAAATATATTATAATAGTTCATGTTTTAATTTATCGACTTAAAATTTTTAAATGTAATAAATATAATATATGATTAAAAAGAAAAAAAAAGAATAACGCATGATTGGTTGAATAAGGAGGCTGAGAATGTTGAATTAATCAATACCGAAAAATAGTCGTTAACTAGACACCTATGACTAACAAACATATATTGTAAAAGACAAACTTAAATCTTGCTTTAATATATGTTCAAAAGGAAAAAAGAAAAAAAAAAGTTTCTGCCTAAATTATCTGCAGACAACCTTTTCTCATTCTATCTGTCTATCTCTATTTGAGGACAATCTTCCCAGTTTTGATTTCAGACAACCTACTGTTCAAGATTTTTATAAAAATAATTGGAGTTGTGTTTACAATAATGATCATTGATTTTTTTTTTTCTTTTCAATTCTTTTTAAAGAAATTTCAAGATAATTATTTTTTAATCCGTAATGACCTTACCTCTAAATAGACTCTTGCTCGTTAGAAAGTAATTAAGGTCGATCATTTAATATGCACACAAATACAATAGATTTTTTTTTTTTTTTTTTGTGTGTGACGATAATCGAATTATCTTGATTTATTGATTGGCTTTTCTTTTTTTTACTTCAACAACACGTGCGGAGTAGGAGAATACGAACTCATGACCTCTTGGAACTGACGGTTTAGTTTTAAAACCTCAATTAGTGACTATTTTTAAGGGCAAAATTGGAACTACACAGAGATTTAAATGGCTGTTTTTCAATTAAGAAACTTCTGTCAAGTATACCTCCATTGGAGTAATTTTGAGTTTCACAAAGTTATGAAATTTTACGGATAGAACAAAGTCCCCATGTTAAGCTCAGATTAATTTCTTAAAACTAGTAGGAGATATTCATGTATTTACCAAAATGTCCTTATTGCTGGTGTATCGTTTTCTATATATTTATTTATGTCCTGTATTTCGATTTTGAGCATTACGAGATCTTACGATAAGTTTTTAACTCTTTGAGAAATTAAATATGAATGAAGTCAAAGAGTCCAATGGAAGAGAAAAAGCGATGAGAATAATAACTATCCTAATGATTTACCAAAAATTTCAGAGCATCACAGAGAGATTGAAGTCTCCAAACGAATTTCTATATTTGAAAGTTAAAAAAACATTTAACTAAATAATTCTTTTAACGAGATGTACTCTCACAACAATTATTTTCAATTGTTTATTAAATTAATTAACAATGGGTAATATTATTTTCGACTATCTATAGTTTAATTGATCATATGTTTGGTTTCTATTTTTTTTTGTTCACATTAAAAAAGAAAAAAAAAACAGTTTTTTTTTTTAAACTAATTTTTATTTCTTTATTTTTGTTATATAAGACTATATAAGAATTTTAGAAACAAATCTTGTAATTGTAAAATTTTAAAAGTGAAAGCCATACATTTTCCAAATCCACAGTGAGCGTAATTTATGGCAGAGGCATCAAACAATAACTTCAGTTTAACACTTTACAGTTTGGTAGCTATTTTGGTAGTTAAATAATTGTTAGTAGTGCAAACATTATTCTATAGTGACTAGAAAAGTGAGAGATCCATAGTTACTATAAGTGAAGACAATTATCTTCATTGACAATATCATATTATTGTAAAAATATTTGGAATATTATTCTCCTTAACAATGAGTGCCCATTTTTCTTTAGAACTAAGTACGTTTATTGATTTGATTGTGTGCATCCCTTAAAAAAAAAAAAAAAAAAAAAAAAAACACACAAACAACCATGTTAGTCAAAAAATTTAATTTGTTTTTTTTTTTTTTTTTTTTTTAAAAAAAAAAAAAAAGTCCCTCACATCCATCGATGTGAGTCAAATACTTTTAAGTGTTTTTTTTTTTTTTTTGGTTACAAATGATCGAATGTTGAAATTTAGCCTTTATCGTCAACAAAGTGTGAGAATACAAATTACAATTCTTTTCGAACTGAATTAAAAACTTTCACTTTCAAATTCTAATTTTATTATGGTTAAAACTTATCTTTCGTCCTTATAATACAATTTTTGGCTACAGATTAGTTGTCTTTAAAAATGTTAGGGTTAGAATAGCATTTAAAAAGTAAAATCGAGCATAGTTTCATTGGTTAAGATATATCTTTCTAATTAAAAGGTGGTAGATTCATATCCTCACATATTGTTAAATTAAAAAAAAAAGAATAACATTTTAAAAAATTAATATATTTAACGTTACTATTAGAAAAATATAAAATTCGATAAAGTTTTTTGGTTCATTTAAAAGGATTTTTTTATATATATAAAACGTAATTTTTAAATATAAAAATAAAATTAAGGTAGTTTTAAAAGTATTTAAAAAAATAAGTGTGAAAATCGTGGTCATGGGATGTAAATTAGGCAAACTCGTGTTCGTTAGTCAGGTTTTAGAGGTGAGACATGGATGTTGTTTGTGATTTCAAGAAACTTGCGTACGATGTTGCCTATATGAATGAACTTACATCACAATCTGAATGAGAGAGATCCTGAGACTATGCAAGTATGGTTAAAAAAGACTTAAAAGAATTGATAGTTACTGTCTATACCAATTAGGTGCACTTTTTTTTTTTTTGTGGCCAAATCATAAGGGCTCTAAGGTTAAGCGTATTTGGCAGGGAGAAATCCTATGTTGGGCTTTGGAAACTGTAACATCCCAGGCCCAGAATTAGGCACCTACCGGTGCCCCGACATTCCCCCGTAACTTGGCGAAGTCACCCAACATAGGATTTTAATAAGTCGAAGCATGCTTAATTTTAGATTTCTTTTGATTGAGCCACCAAAAAAAGAAGCTTCACGTTGTTGGTATAAGTAGTAATTATCAATTCTTTTAAGTCTTTTTTTAACCATACTTGCTTGCAGTCTCAAGATCTCTCTCATTCGGAAGCGGTGTTGGTTTATTCATGTACCCCTCTACTTTCGGGTGTTACATGTCTACCAACTTTCACTTGGTTTGTCCCCGAACTACATTCTACTGAAAGATGTCCCACTCTGATACCATTTGCAACACCCAAAGCCCTGCATTTTGC
>JAOANK020041489.1:0-20479 GCA_026257165.2 Telfairia occidentalis | reverse complement strand
TATCAATAAATTATTTAAGTTCGTATTTATTTTCCAGCGTTCAATAGTATCTATTATTGTAATAATGCATATATTTGGCTTCTAATTATTGATATATATGCTTAAAGTAGTGGTTTATAACTTAAATATGTTTGTTTTGAAGTTTCACAAAAAAAAATTACAATATTTATATAAATTTTCGTGATTTCTGTGATTTTTTCCAGAATATCAGTCGATATATTCATAAATCTGAGTTACCGATATCGATATCGATATTTTAATCCTTGTGTACATGTGAGGACAAATCAACTAGAAATAGTGTATAGACACCCTAGTCAAATACTATCAGGATCAATTACGTTCATTCTGATCCAAATTCAGAATGATCAAACATTGAAGTTGATGTTTTCATTTGCATTTGGAATCATATGTGGACGCGAAAAACATAGGTAATATTCCATTAGTGGATGAAACTCCAAGCCAATGTGTAACGACCCGACTTCTAGACTTAAACCTTCTAGGGTCGCTACTAGCATACATGCTTGTTACAAGATTTTCAAACATAGTAATCACTCAAACTCATAAATAGTAAATAATTTTATTTCAAATATTTAAAATAAGTCACAGTCCCAATTTAAAATGAAACAATAACAAACTAACTAGAGTACTTAGTTCAGAAATTCTTTTAAACTTCAAATAGTAACAAGGTCAAAAGGAAAACTATGCAGAAGACTCGACTGGTGAACATGGCCTTATCAACCCCTCCTCATCATCCACCAAGGCGACTCTGCTTGTTACCTTAAAAAGCAGAGAAACAACATCTCATGGAGAACCCTAGTACAATACCATGCAGAGATACTAAATCTCATGGAGGATCTCAATACAATATTCATGCAGAGAACATATTCTCATGGAGGACCTCAGTATAATAAACATGTAGAGAAAGAAACACATTCTCGTGGAGGACCTCAATATAATCAGGGCAGTCAGACCGTGGAGGAAAACGAACGCGAGTTCACAAGACTATCATGGTACGTTGCGAACTTAGTGGACACTGATGCCAAGAAGACTGAGTGTTTCATAATGGGGCTCAAGGATGAAATTCGTGTCATTGTAGCGGCCTGCTGTGCACAAGATTATGCATAAGCTCTAAAGGCAACCTCTCTCATAGACTCAAAATCCACGGATGTGCAGAAGTTAGTAGCACTTGAAGCCAACACTTCCCAAATAGTGGCGACGTCAGGATCTAGTTCTGGAAACGAACGGAAGTTTAAGGCACCGGCGCCCACTCACCCACAGCTTCCCCTAGTGTAGTGTTGGTAGGCCTAATCAGAATCTGGGCCAAGGGCAGTAGGGCACAAACCATGATCGGCCACAGTGTAAGAGATGCAAGAAGCACCATTGGGGACAGTGTACCATCGGTGGGCAACTGTGCTTTAAATGCCACTAGAAGGGCCACATTGCAAGAAATTTCCCCAAGAACTCAGCGGGAGGTATAGGCTAGGCAACAAATTCAAAATGAGGAAATCAACCGCAGGAAAGAGTTTACGCTACTACTCATCAAGAGGCTGAAAATTCAAACACAGTGGTAACAGGTACACTACCTATCCTAGAACACCTTGCTTTTGTACTATTTGATTTAGGGTCTTTGCACTCTTTTATTTTTGCTTGTTTTGTAAGAAAGGCTAGGCTAGAGCTTGAACCCCTAAGTTTTGTAAAAGCTGTCTCCACCCCAACATGAGTGATGTTGGTAGCTAGTGATCGTGTTAAAGATTGTAAGGTGTTAGTGTCGGGTTACCATTTAGATGTAAACTTAATAATGCTATACATGTTGGATTTTGATGTCATACTGAGGATGAAGTGGTTGGTTGCGAACCACGTCGTCATTCATTATTATCGTAAGGAGGTGATTTTCAGTAATGGGACCGAGCTTCAAATTTAAAGTGTCGCAACGTGGAACTGTGCTAAGTGTCATCTCTGTGCTGAAGGCTAGAAGACCGATATAGCAAAAAGCTTATGGATTGCTTGCTAGTGTGGTCGACACTAGACATGTAGAAGGTTCGGTAGTTTAGGTACCTGTGGTGCGAGGGTCCGTGGATGTATTTCCAAATGATCTTCTTGGCTTGCCACCAGCCAAGGAAGTAGACTTCTGTAATGAGTTGGAACCAGGAACGACACCCATCTCTAAGGCTCCCTACAAAATGGCCCCAGCCAAGTTAAAAGAGTTAAAAACCCAAATACAGAAATTGTAAGACAAGGGGTTCATCTGTCCCAGCGTGTCACCTTGGGGAGCACTAGTGCTATTTGTCAAGAAGAAGGATGGGTCCATGAGGCTGTGTACCGACTATTAAGAGTTGAACAAGGTGACAATCAGGAACAAGTATCCACTACCACGAATCAATGACTTGTTCGATCAGTTACAAGGAACATCTATCTTTTCCAAGATCGATCTGTGATCAAGTTACCACCAGTGAGGATTAGAAACCAGGACATTCCAAAGACGGCTTTCAGGTCCAGATATGGGCATTACGAGTTTGTGATTATGTCTTTTGGACTAACGAATGGCCCAATAGTGTTCATAGAACTTATGAATAGAGTGTTCAAGGAGTTCCTCGATACCTTTGTGATAGTATTCATCGATGAAATGTTGGTGTACTCAAAGACAAAAGAGGAGCATGTGGAACATCTCAAGAAGGTTTTGACGAGTTTAAGGGAGAATAAGCTGCATGCCAAATTCACCAAGTGCTAGTTTTGGTTGCAGAGAGTTTCCTTTTTGGGACACGTGGTGTCTAGAGACGGTGTCTCAGTGGATCCAACCAAGGTGGAGGCAGTGACTAACTGGTCACGTCCGTCTAATGTTAGCGAAGTGCAAAGTTTCTTGGGTTTGGCGGGTTACTACCAATAATTCATCCAAGACTTTTCTAGCATAGCCTCACCACCAACTCAATTGACTCATAAAGGCTACCGATTCGTGTGGACTGATAAGTGTGAAGCCAGTTTCCAAGAGCTCAAGAAGAGGTTGGTCACGGCACCAGTACTCATAGTGGCGGAAGGGACCAAAAATTTTGTAGTTTATACTGATGCCTCCAAGAAGTGGTTAGAGTGTGTGTTGATGCAGCATGACAAAGTTATAGCATATGCATCTCAACAGCTGAAGGACTATGAGCGTAATTATCTAACACACGACCTGGAACTGGCAGTAGTAGTGTTTGCCTTAAAAATATGGAGACATTATTTGTATGGGGAGAAGATCTAGATTTTTACGGACCACCAAAGTTTGAAGTATTTCTTTACTCAGAAGGAGATGAACATGAGACAACAAAGATGGCTAAAGTTGGTAAAGGATTATGACTGTGAGATCCTTTATCATCTGGGTAAGGCTAACGTGGTAGTCGATGCTCTCAGCAAGAACGTGGCACATATGGCTGCCTTGATCACCAAACAAACTCAGATTCATCGAGATTTAGAGGTAATGGAGGTGGCAGTGATGGTCGGCAAGGTTGCTGCCCAGCTATCTAAGATGGCGGTCATCTCAAGTCTGCGCCAGAGGATTATCGACGCACAACAGAAAGACCCATACATGATGGAGAGGTTCTAACTATGGAGGGCAGGACAGACAGAGCATTTCTCGTTATCGTTGGATTCTGAACTATTGTTTCAAGGACGTTTGTGTGTGCCTCAGAGTGATGAACTTAAAATCAAATTGTTGTCTAAGGCCCACAACTCGTCTTTTGCGATGCAGCTTGGTAGTATAAAGATGTACTAGGATTTGAAACAGGTCTATTGGTGGCCTAGCATAAAGAGGGACGTGGTAGAGTTTGTGAGCAAGTGTTTAGTGTGCCAATAGGTGAAGGCACCGAGGCAGAGGTTGCAGGTCCACTGCAACCCCTAGCTGTACCATAGTGGAAATGAGAGTATGTCTCTATGGATTTCATTACTAGGTTGCCAAGAATTACCAAGGGTTACACAGTGATTTGAGACGTTATTGATAGGCTTACCAAGTCAGTGCATTTCCTGCCAGGGAAGTCTACCTACATCGTGGAGAGGTGGGCATGGTTATATTTGGAAGAAGTTGTTCAGCTGCATGAGGTACCTGTCTCTATCGTCTCTGATAGGGATCCTCGTTTCACATTTACCTTTTGGCAGAGCCTGTAGAAGGCGATGGGGATACAGCTGTGTTTCAATATCGCTTTTCATCCACAGACGAATGGTTAGATTGAGCGCCCGAATCATACCCTAAAGGACATGTTGAGGGCTTGTGTTCTGGATTTTACCGAAAGTTGAGATTCCCAACTTCATCTGATAGAGTTTGCTTACAACAACAGTTATGGCCATGGTCACCAGCTGAGTCTTCCGCATAATTTTCTTTTTGACCTTGTTATTATTTGAAGTTTAAAAGAATGTCAGATCTAAGTACTCTAGTTAGTTTTTATTGTTTCTTTTTAAATTGGGATCCCAGCTTATTTTAAATATTCGAAATAAAATTATTTTCTATTTATGAGTTGAATGATTACTATGTTTGAAAATTCTGTAACAAGCATGCATGCTAGTAGCGACTCTAGGAGGTTTAAGTCTAGAATTCGGTTCGTTACACAATGTCTTGACCCTAGGCCTAAATTTGTTGTGCCTTCATGTGATGATTAGGATTTAACTATCGAGAATAAGTTTTTCGAACTGAGGATGAAAATAGATGATGAGTTTACTGAATTAGATTTTGAGGGTCATGAACACGATATCCCTTCAGACACATTCCAAAACTTGAAAATTAATGTTCTAATACTATAGAATATGATTCTACTATAGCACCAATAGCTGTTGAAAATGATCTGTTATCATAAGTGGTTTAGTTTTAGAATATTTTATGATTAGGATGAGTCGTATAAACTTCTGCTGAAGTGGTTGTATTATGTATATGATGAAGAATTCAAATAAAAAAACGCTTGTTGAGTGGAAACTTAAGACTGTAAGGATCATAGTTCATCTCATTTGTCATTCCATTTTTTGGGCATTTGGTCCTTATATTGAGGCTTTTAAAAAAATGTCAACTCATAATTCAAATAGAGTGTACTAATCACTTTTATGGAAAGTATATAGGTAAGTCATTGATCGCAACATCGATCAATTCTAATGGATATTTTCTTCCACTTGCTTTTGTCATTATAGATAAGGAAAGTCATGACACATAGGAGTGGTTTTAAAAACACTTGACGCATATTGTTATGCATGATGAAGTGTTTTGATTTCTGACCGACATGAAAGTATTATTTCTACTATTAACATTCTAGATAATGGTTGAACATGACCTAAAGCACACCAGAAATTTTTCTTACAACATATTCTTAGCAACTTCAATAATGATATAAAAAAATACAAGAGCGAGCAATGGAAAGATTTTATGTGTTGGGGCTCAATCCATGTTCAAAGGTATAACAAGTGCGTTGAAGATATCAAATCATTGAATTCGCTTATATGAACTTTTTCAACAATATTGAAATTGAGAAATGGATAGAATCACATGATTGTGGGCTTAGATATGGCTAGATGTCCACAAATTTGTCGGGGTATATCAATGGAGTTATTAAAGGAGTTCGTATGTTGCCAGACACTGCACTAACTCAACTCATTTTCTTTAAATGTGTGAAATACTTCGAGATGCTAAGTGAAGATACAAGAGTTTCTTTAGGACGGAAGGAAACATACACAATGTAATCGTAGTTTAGTTACTTATTATTTATTTTTAATTTTTTAATATATTCAACTTAAATCATTAAACCTTACAAGTATGTTTATGACAAAATTATTAAATGTGCATTGAGGTCCACTAAACACGAGGTGGTGTTATATGATCGAGATATCGATAAGTTTAATGTGAAAATGGGGGTCCAGTATTTCAATGCAAGAGAAGAAAATACTCAAATTTTGAGACTAACTATAGAGAAACGTTGTTCTACATGCAACAAGTGACAATCCTTTAGCATTTCATATTCTCATTTTATGGTAGTTTTCTCATACATGAATAAGACGTATGAAAAGTATATTTGAGATTATTATAAACTTTCTACTTATGTTGTATGTTACCCTCTTCAATTTGAATTGATTCCACATGAAGATTATTGGATCACCCCACCTAACATACCCATACTACACCCTAATTCAAGTTTATTAAGACAAGTTCGTAGACCAAGAAGTACCCACATTCAGAATTAAATCAATTGGAAAGAGCCAAGTGTAATGATATGGTTTGGTAATTGACTAGGTCATAATAGAAGAAAATATCATTCGAGACAAAGAGAAACATCATTGTAATTTAATATTTAGTAAGATATATTTTATTTTAATGTAATATTGATTATATGTTTTAATAAAATTTATGTTTTTAAGACTTCTTACTTATAGTAATATGATTCTTAATATCATTGTTGTTTTTTAATAATTCAGATATGTTAAAGATTTTTTTTTGTAATATAAATTGTTTTTAATGTGTGTTTAATATGTGATTTTGAACAATTATTAATTTTCTAGATTTTGAATCTAAATCTAGGACTAGATAATTGATGAGTTTTATATGCTCAAGAAACACATCGATCAGTGCTTGTTTGGCGAGGTAAATATCAAAAGAAGTCACACGATCGACGTAGAAAGATAGTATTTGAGCGCATAATCCCATTACATCATTTGATTTTTCCAGCACTTTGTGCTTATGAATTTTATGGATTTTCCAGATTAAGGTTTGTACAATTAGATTGACAGTTGATCACTACACTTGTGGAGAGGTGGAGACCAAAAACTAACACGTTTCATATGCATGACTATCACTCTTCAGGATGTGGCAGAACAGCTTGGGTTACCATTAAATAGTGAGCCCGTCACTAGACCGATGGACTACAATTAGAGAGCCACCTATCAACAATTACTTGGTGTGACTCCAGAAGATGCACATATCAAAGGATCTAGATTTAGCTTATCTTGGCTAGCATATTAGTTTTTAAGGTTAGAGGACAATGTTGATCTTCTGACTATTGTTAGGTATGCTTGAGCATACATCATGTAACTCATCGATGGTAGTTATTTGCTAACAAGTTGAATGACTTGGTCTACCTTACGTTTTTGCCACTCTTGGATGATTTTGAGGCCACTAGATGATTGAGCTGGAGTGAAGCATGCTTAGCATGATTATATGGACAATTGTACAAGGCTTTTTCACTGTCGAATTCTCATGACATTAGTGTGTCGTTAATCTTTTCTCAAGTGTGAACTTGGGACTGATTTTAAATCATGACTCCTTAGTATCGTCACATTGCAGATCATGAGTTAGTTGGATGACTGTTAATTGCTTAGTATGTCAAACTTATTATTTATTGGCACTTAACTTTTTATATATCTAATAATATAAATCATTGTAAAATCTAATATTATTCTAGGTGGAGAGACCAATTCTATATATGACCAAGGTAGCGATGCATATCTTAGTCCAATATAGATACATGTTGAATCTTATTTACACCAGGTGATAGCACTCCAAAAAGTGCTATTTTAAGACATGAATTCTAGTAGTTTTGTGGGCACGGTTCTTAGAAATTCAACAATAAAAACATCAAAATTGACCCGAGGGGGTAACATTGAGACGCCAATCAAGGGCGTCTCAACGCGCAAATGATGAGGATGCACATGTTAGAGAAGGAGCAGTGTCGAGTCGTCAGTATTGGGTGCTCAATGCCTAAAGGATTAGACAACAACGCGCACGCGTGCCCAACTTCAAACACTTGTGGCATCTAGATGCCCTTCAACACCCACTGGACGCTATTTCACGCATCCATTTGCCTGCACGCACGCTTTTGATCGCACGACACATTTTGCAGCATATGTGCAGTGTTGAGATGCTGCTAGTAGCGTCTCAATGCTGCTACTTTTGACCGCCACCCCAAAATGAGCGTTTTGGGTAAGTAATTTCGAACTCGCATCGAGACGTTGTCCTTAGCATCTTGACACTGCCAGTAGATTGCTATATTCTTCTTTGCTAGGGTTAGAGAGAACTCATTTTTATGCGATTTTCAAGGAATTTCGATGGGAACTTAATGGACTACTCTTCTTGAGTGTTTGAGAGGTCTCGGAGTGCTCGAGATCGAGTTTCCACACCTCAGAAAGCGTGTCTACGGTAGAAATGACATGGATTTCATTTGGGAGTTTCCTCCTTCCTCTCCTTACTTGTTTGTGTTTAGTTTTTATGTATTTCCTGGGCTGAATTTCATAATGTACAATAACTAGGTAGCTTAGGATTTAGGGTGTTGAGATTTAAAGACTTATTAAATGACTTGATTTATGGTTGGAATGTATTTATTTCTTGTTTGCCTTTCAATTTTTAGCTTTTAATGCCTTCAATTAACTGCCCATTAATTGTTTGGATGTTGCATTTCTTGTCTTGCTCGAGAGAGAGGGTAATAAATTAGGCAATGAAAGTTGAAAATAGGTTCTTTTATGCACGAGGGTGATAGACGAATGTATAAGGTTGTTGATGAATATTTTGTATGTCATTTAATCACAGCCCACTGCGTTATTGCAACTGCACGAATCAATTTGTAATATAAAACAGCCTTGGAAACCGAGTATCGTCCTTTGGGAATCAAGTTATTACTCTATTTAGTACCAAGATAATAATCGTCTAGTTTTATTTAGGAAATCGATCTGGATTGCAACAAGTCTAAGCTAGCAAGCAAATAATATGGGAACACTAAGGGACACGTAACGAGAGGAAAATCAAAGGGACAAGTAGCTCTAAGGTGTTGGCGTTGTAAAACGGTGTAATTAATTATTTAATTCAATTCAAGAGATCCAATGAATTACTAATTTTCTAAGTCTAAGGTTTATAAACTCTGGTTTTCTCCTCTCGAGGTCCACCGACCCTCACAAATAACTCCCTATTCAATCATTCGCAATAAGAATTTAAAAGTTGCAAAAATATCACTTATTATGAACCTCATACGCGCCCTTATCACTTTCCCATCTAGAGAAAGATGTGTCTAAATCTCAATGTCTTACTTTACTACCCTTTCTTTCAAACAAAATAGTGAAATAGCATGCTATAATTTACGACCCTTTCTCACAAGCAAGATAGTAAACTAAAGTAGTAATACATTCATCGGCTAAATGAACATAATCATTAAGTGCTGAAATTTAGAAGAAAATCGTAAATGTTTCATTCAAGAATTAATAACGTAATTAAATGTCCATAAAACCAACCAACACCCTAAAACTAAAGAGTTTAGCTAAAATACATCATGAAAATCAATTTAGAACAACCCAACATAGCAGAATACAGAACGTAAAAGAGAGAAGAGAAAACTCCTAGGCCCATTCTTCCCCGTCCTCGACTTTGAAACAACTCCTGTGCTTGAGATTTTCACCCTCGAACACTAAAAAATCCTCCAATCTACTCTACAATGAATGTGCACTATAATCTAACCTTGAACTAAGAAATTCTCTCTGAAAACGGTGTCTAAAATGAACCCAAAATGAACTTCCCCTTTTTATTTGCAAAAAAAATGATTATATACTCCAAGCGGCAACGTCGAGACGCTGCCCTTGAATGATAGGCAAAACGGCGCACTGCACAAAAGTTTCTAGGGTTGGATTTGGCATAGCATCGAGAGGCCACGACTAGCGTCTCATGCCACTTCACGAATCGGCCAGAGGCTGGTGCGCTGTGGGCGTTGAGCGAGACAGTTGGGCAGTGTTGAGTGGCATCTCAACGCTGCAGTGTGTCAAGAGGGCGTGCACGCGCACTATGGGCGTTGAGCAGCGTCTCAACGTTGCAGCGTGTCAAAGGGCATGCACACACGCTGTGGGTGTTGAACGAGATGGCTGGGTAGCGTTGAGTGGCATCTCAACGTTACAACGTGTCAAGAGGGTGTGCACACGCGCTTGCCAATTGGTGTGGGGTGTCCTCTGGTGTCTTAACGCCCATGGGTGGCATTGCGACACTATTCTCTTGGGTTTAGGCTCTTTTTGACGTATCTCCTTTGTTCCTTAGCAGAATTTGTTCTTCATAGGCTCATTTTTCAACTCAAATAACATTGAATCTTTATTTTCACCACAAAATGCTCAATTCCTACACAATACACAAATAAAGGCATCAAAGTACACCTGAAAGCCCACAAAACTGCTAGATTTAAAGCTCTAGAATAGCTCTTTTAGAGTGCTATCATCATTTGTTTGTTTTAATTGCAAGAAATTGAATTAGGAGAGATAGATGAGAGTAGCTGAGCTAGAGAGAGGAAACTTGAATTAATGAAATTCTAGACTTAGGTAATTCGGAAAGAAAATGCATTCATTTAATAAATTGATCTTTTAATTAGGTTGTTAAATGTATCAACACCTTAGAACGTCATTTCCCTTGATTAATTCACCGTTAGCGTGACTCTTTATTGCTTTCTTTAATTTTAGCACCGTTGCATGACATTGGGTCTCTTAAATAAAATCGAAAGAATTATTTGATAACTAAGAAAATTAGAAATCACTATTTCCAGTAGACGATACTTGGTCTCTTAGGTAGTTTTATTACTACGATTGACCCGTGCACTTGCGGTAACGGATTGTTGGGTGCGATCAAGGTTTTGGAGCTATTGTCGAGGAGTCGATGTATTTTTAATTTTCTTATTATCGAAGCATTTGAGTAGGTCTTAATTTAGGGAGTATTTTTCTTTTTCTTTTTGGTGTTATTTGTTGTGTATGCGACGTACTCGAGGCACTGACCCTGTTCCTCTTGATCCATAAATTGAACAACACTACAGAATAAATCATAAAGAACAAAGCGCAGCGCTCTAACTAGTGGCTGAGAAGGAAGGTGACCCAAGGGATATCTTGGATTATTTTCAGTATACGGTCCCTAACGCTTAACCAAGGATCGTGCACGCACCAATCAATACTGCAAATTTTGAACTTAAGTCGGAAATTATCCAAATGGCTAGGGATTGCACTTTCAGGGGCTCACTTGTGGAGGACCAGCATAAACATGTCTGCTCGTTTCTTGAGATTTGTAGTACAATTAAGTTAAATGGGGTATCTAACGATTCCATTTGCTTACGTTTATTTTTTTTTTTTTTGTAGAACAAGGCGAAGGATTGGTTGGAATACTTACTAGCTGACAGCATTTTGACATGGGACGAGCTTGCCGAAGCATTCCTAAACAAGTTCTTTCCTCCAGCAAAGATCCAAAGATTGGGGAATGAGATCAGTAATTTCAGACAAGCTGATGATGAGTAGCTTTAGGAGTCTTGGGAGTAAGAATTGCTAAGAAAATGCCCACAACATGGCTATTCAGATTGGCTCCAGGTACAGTATTTTTATAATGGTTTATCAAGTATTAATAAGTCTATTGTGGATGCAGCTGTGGGTGGATCGATTTTCTCCAAGACACCAGGGGTTGCTTAAGCTCTGTTGGAAGATATGACGGCCACAAGATATAATTGGCCATCAAAGAGTCTATGCAAAAAGTTGCAGGTAAATATGAACTTGATGAGATAAGTTCTCTAAAGGCTCAAATGGCTTCGCTAACTAATGCTTTAAATAATCTTTCGATGCTCACAATCCATTGCTTCTTGGGCGACATGTAACGCTTATTACATGAACCACTGGCAAGAGATGGAACAAGCCCATTATGTGAATTGAAACTTTAGATATGAACAGTGAGCCCCCATGCAGAATCAATTTCACTCTCAACAATTCCAGTTGCCGACTCACTACCACCAAAGTTTAAGCAACCATGAAAACTTTTCATATGCTAACACGAAGAATGTTTTGTAGGGACCTCCAAGATTTGCATCTTCATCTTCCCAGCAGTAGTCTGACGATCTATCTCTTAAGGAGATGTTAGAAACCTTCATAGCGGAGTCCCGAAAAAGAATAGTTTCCTTGAAGAATAAGGTAGAGATTCAGGAAAAGACCTTAAAGAACTTGGAGCTGCAAGTAAGCCAAATTGCCACCACACTAAACATAATGTAGAATGGTAAGTTTCTGAGTAATAAGAAGGTGAACCCTAAGAAGCATCGTAAGGCGATTACTTTGCAAAGTGGTAAGTCATTAGCTGAACCAAAACAAAGAGTTGAGGCCACCCTAGCTAAAAAGGAGGATGGGAATGAAAGGAGGAGAATCAGAAGGAAATGAGAGAAGAAGTAGAAAAGAAGGCTAATGAGAAATTTGAAGGAGTGTCCACTGGTTCAAGAAAGTATTTTAACCCTATCTCTGTTATTCCTAATCATATTCCATACCCTCAGTGATTTCAAAAAAAGAAGGATGATTCCCAATTTACTAACGTCTTGGATATATTTAAAAGTTTCATGTTAACATCCCTTTTGGAGATGCATTAGAACCAATGCCAACTATGTCAAATTCATGAACGATGTTCTATCCAAGAAGAAAAAGTTTGGGCTATTCGAAAAGGTCCATTTGTCAGAGGAGTGCAGTGCAATTATTCAGAAGAAGTTACTAGAAAAATTCAAGGACTCGGGGAGTTTTACTATCCCTTGTACTATTGGTAACACTTTTGTTGCATGTGCACTATGTGATTTAGGTGCTTCGATTAACCTTATGCCTCTTTTTGTTTTTAGGAAACTAAACTTGGGTGCAATACAACCTACCATTATCTCTCTGTAGCTTGCATATCATTCTCTCACCTTTCCTAAAGGTATTATAAAAGATGTGTTAGTTAAGTTGACAAGCTCATTTTCCTTGCAGATTTCATTATGTTAAACATGGAGGAAGACATTGAGGTGGCCATTATTCTTAGACGACCATTCCTAACCACGGGAAGGGCCCTCAAGGATGTTCAGCAAGGTAAACTCACCATAAGAGTGGATGAGGAAGAGGTAATCTTCAATATCTATCAATCTTTGCAATACCCAGATGAGGTACGTACTTGTACTAGGATAGATGTTGTGGATTCTATTATTGCTGAACTGAGATCTATGATGATATCTTTTGCTGAGTTGGATGAGAAGAGCATATTGAATATTGATTGTGATGATATGGACAAGTTGGATATTGATGATGTGCATGCATCTTTTGATGAGTTGTCTGTTTGCCCTGTTGAACATGAGCATAAGCATTTACATTTAGAACATATCCATGAATGTGAGTCTGAAAAAAGCTATTTCCTGATCATCTTAGATATGCATATCTACGTGAATCCTCTTATTTTCGTGTAATTATTTCTAATGATTAAACTAAGGTAGAGGAAGATAAATTATTCGAGGTCTTGCATGCACATAAGTCTACTATAGGATGGTCGATTAGTGATCTTAAGGGTATAAGTCCTTCCATAGTAATGCATAAAATTCTTATGGAGATTCATATAGACCATCTATTGAGCATCAGAGAAGGTTAAACCCTGTCATGAAAGAAGTAGTTAAGGCTAAGGTGTTTAGATTTTATGGGACATTTTCCTCCTTCTTGTGATGGTCATGTCTATATATTTGTTGTTGTAGACTACATGTCTAAATGGGTAGATGCAGTGACACTGGGAAGAATGATGAACGTGTAGTTTTAAAGTGCATAAAAATATTTTCACACGTTTTGGCATGTCAAAGGCAATAATTAGTGATGAAGGGTCGCACATTTGCAATAAGATCTTTCAGTATCTGTTAGCTAAATATGGGATTAGGCATAGATTGTCTTTAGCATATCATCCTCAAACTAATGAACTTGCTGAAATATCTAATAGGAAAATCAAACAAATTCTGGAGAAAACAGTCAGAATGAGCAGAAAGGACTGGTCCCTTAAGCTGGACAATGCTCTCTGGGCATATAGGACCGCTTTTAAAACACCAATTGGCACATCACCGTACAATTTGGTGTTGGGGAAGGCGTGCCACCTGCCAGTGGAGTTGGAGCATCGAGCTTATTGAGCCATCAAGAAGCTGAATTTGGATCTCCAGACGGCGAGTGAGCATAGACCGCTACAACTGCATGAGCTTGAGGAGTTCAGGAGTTGAGCATACGAGCATGCTAAGCTTTATAAGTAGCGGACTGCAAAATTGCATGACCAATGCATACTTCACATGTGCTTCCTGGTCAAAAAGTTTTATTGTTTAACTCACATTTGCGCTTGTTTCCAGGAAAGCTTAAATTTTGATGGTCAGGCCCCTTCGTAATCAAAGAAGAATCCCCTTACAAGACCATCAAGCTGTAATCTGAAGATGGATCGACCTTCAAGGTGAACAGGCGGCGAGTGAAGCCTTATCATGGAGACGAGGAGTGGAAGTTGGAGGATATCTTTTTGAACGAGTCCCTTTGAGCTATGAATTAGTTTAGCTAGAGACGTTATACTAAACGCTTCTTGGGAGGCAACTCAAGTGTTTTTGTTTTTCTGCTTTTGTTAAGTTTTGGTTTTTAGTTTGTTGTTTGCCCAACTCTCACGAATTTTGCACATATCTCTCTCTCTGTTTTTGGAGCCACAGCACAACTGTATTCTGTCCACATGCTTGTCATATAGTGGATCGTACCATACTCCAGGCCAGTATTGATTACTTCCTTCACTTTATTTTTTTGCATACATTGAGGACAATGAATGTTTTTAAATTTGAGGTGGGGGTTTCCTAAGTACTGTGTGCTGATAAGCTAGATTTATGAATTGTATGCTGAGCTCCTGAAAATTATGGCTGCTGGTTGATTTGATGATGTTTGGGATTGTGGATAATTTTTTTTCAATTTGATTGGATGATGTGATTGATTGTTCGCCTGACTTTGTGCTATAATGTAGAACTGTTGATCCTTACATGATAAAAACTTTGAATTCTCATGATTTGTTGTGACATGTATGTGAGTTGAAATAGGAAGATTAGCAAGCATAATTCTTATGTGAGTTATGTTTGAAATCCCTCTCTGAATTCCTTGCATTTTAAGCACGTAGTCCTCCTGTTTAGAGTCCTAAAAGATTAGGGTGTTGTTAATAAGGTTAGACTTTAAAAGCTTCAAAATGGGTTGATTATTGGAGAGAGAGCTTCTAAGTTAAGTAGCTTTTGCTGAGAAAAAAAATGTTGTACTTAATAAAAAGTTTAAAGAGGTTACTTTGTCTTTACTGTTGTGCCTAAAAGCACTGAAGGAGAGTGAGTATTGTCCTAGGATAGACAGGCTACTCGTAGTTGGATATTCAACACCTAAGAAGCGGGGGTAAGCCACAACAAAGGTAGCACGTCTTGACTAGGCTCATCTTTTAGCAAATAGGAAGGGTTTGTTGTATTGCTCGTAGTTGGATGCTCAACTCCTAGGAAACGAGTGTAAGCCAGAACGAAGGTGATAAAGCTTCCCTTCTAGCAAAACAAAAATGAATGAAAAGAAAAAAAGAAAGAAAAGAAAAGCAAGAGAGAAAGAAAAAGCTACCTTAAATTAGAAAATGTTACTTGATATTAATTTAGAGCCAAAGTAGGGGCATCTAGGGAAAAACTTCATTAAATACACCCAGGGCTTGTAAGGACTTGAATGGGAAGAGCTTGCACACACACACGGCCTTTGACTTTCTTGCTAATAGAATGTTCTTGAACGTCTCTTTTATTGTGCTCATTACATGCTGCGATCATAATAAGCAAACATGTCTTTCATTCTCAACAAGTCCCCAAAGATGAAGAGACATGGTTCGAAGGCATGCAAGCAGGAGAAAGGAGAACAAAATTGCACATGCAATTTTCCAATTCAAAGTCTAAAATCAATGCCTTGACGCCATGGACCAGCGTTTTAACGCTACACGACCAACACCGGCGCCTGTACATCGCACGCAAGTGCGTACGTAACTGCGTGCATCCCCATTAGCCACTCACAACGCGCATGCCATGGCCCAAGCCTCTGTCAACGCTATCGTACAACCTTGCATGCACCAACTCTACTAACCTCACAGTGACTTGCGCCTGCACCTTCGAGAACTTCACAGCTACCTGTCATTATGCCCCACGCTAACCTCGCAAGCGCGCCTTTGCTGCCTGCACGGGCTGCGAATGCCAACCACGCTCACTCGCGCATACTTGTTCTTAGCCCCAGTCACCCACACCTGCACACATGCCTGCCCGCCATGAGAACCCACCCGCGTGCCAGCAAACCTCTGTGGCCCCTTCGCGGGCATGCCTACCATTGCCCATGCGCCCATCTCCCAAATATGGAAACACTTTCCTATTTTGATTCCAATTGTAATTTTGAGAATAATTTGGCTTGGATATTATTTTGAAAACAAATAAGTCATATTATTTTCAAGTTAGGAACATATTTATTTTTCTTATTTATTTTGCAAATTTTTGCTTTAATTATTTTATGAAATATTTTATTTTTCTAGAATAGGAAAATAGTTGATTTATATCCCTATTTGTTTAGGGATTTTATTTGATTCTATTTTATTTTCTAAGCATTTTAGGAATAGATTTTCTTAAGTAATTCCTTTCTTTCCTAGCTTTTGGCTTCTATAAAATGTCAAAGCCTTTGTGCGTTTTAAGGAGTTTTTGAAGAATGAAATATTAGCTCTTTTTTTAGAAAAAGACTTATCAATTTGCTCAATTGACCCCCCTCTCTTAAGCATTCTCTTGTGCATGGCTTAGAGGTACTTGTAAAGAAGCATTCAATCTTGGTTGGTCACCAAACTTGTAGAGTGTTTCTTTTTTGGAGTAAATGGGTTTATGAATAGTGCGAAAGCATTCAAGCTATCTTGCTCCCTAGTCTTGACCATAACTTCAAAGGTAAATCGTTTCTAACCTTCCTTTGGGTTTGTTTAACTAACTTTAGATTTTAGTGCCTTGGTATGTTTAGAGGTTCGCTTAACCAATGAGTTCCTAGCATCGAGTCCCACTAAAGTTCATAGTGCATTGGCTTGGGTTGAACTTTGATGTCTTGGTCATGAAGACTTACTTTGCAAATCACTTGCAAGGATCTTTGCACCCATCATTTGATATTAGATCTTTGGCTGTAGGTTGGTTATATGTTTACTTTTCGGTCATGTAATAAAAAATACCAAAATTTCATTCTTGAGTTCTAAGTCTTTTGTTATGTTTACTAATCGATTTTTCTTGCTTGTGTATTGATGTTAAACTTGCTTCCAAAACCTACATATATGGTTATTTCTTAGTCTCACAAGGTAAACTATTTTCAAGATGTTTTTCCCTTTGAACCGAGCCAAAAACCTGAGAGGAGAAGCCTTTTGTTCAAACCTCAATCATTGGGAGAAGCTTGCAGAATTCCAAAATCCTAACCTAAATTTGGGAGACTTTGTCTCCTTGCTCCAAACTTCAAAAATAGTCAAATAAGTACCAAATTGAAATCTTATTGAATTAGCTTTTCAACCATACCTGTTTCAATTTATTTGGACTCCTATACAGAAAGTTATCGCTTTTTGAATGCATACTGTCCGATAGCACAAAACTGTCAAATTGAGTCTACGATAGCTCAATTTTGAGTGGCGATATCTTGGTGATCCCAAAAGAAAAAGTAGTCAAATTGAGTTTCAAATAGAAGTCCTTTGAGTTAGCTTTTCAATCATATAGAGTACAAGTAAATCTGAGCTCTGCGGCAAAAGTTATCATCAAAAGAGTAAGTACTATATCCCAAACGAGCTTTCCATATTTGGCTTTTATCAAAAAAGGAAATTAATTGAGAAATATCATTGCCGGTTTTTTCAACCTTTATTTGGTAAAAGTAAATTTATTTTGGCATAGTTACTTGCTGAATAAATGTACAAATATTTTCTAAAAGAAGATTTGGCCATTAAGGGTCCAAAATTTGATTTTTATTTTCCACTTTTGCCGAAAATAAAAATCCAATCCCTTTTCTATTTGCAGCCACCCTTATACCCATCCAAAATAATTTGCATTCCAACCCTTTACTGCTTACCTTCATATCTTTTACTTGCTATCGATTTTACCCCAAGCCCTCACCTATACACCATACGCCTATACCCCAAACTCACCCGATGGTCTTGCAATTTTGAGTTTATTGTTATTGTGTTGCTTTGCTATAGACTTGCATTGTTTAGGTTGTTAGTTTGATTTTCATACATGTTCTCCGAGAGTATCTTAAGTTCGATTTTTTCATTGAGTATTGTTATTTGCTTCTCCTTTTTGCTTATCTAAAGTCAAAGGCATCTAGAGTTAGAAGTTGTTTGTGCATTAGTACCATTCATACTTAATTACAGCCTAAGTGTTGAATCGCCACAAGCAATCTCTCTTAATTGTTATTTGTAGCTCCTAAGCACCACAAGGAAACTTCACAAAGGCCTACCGTAAGGAAGCTACTTGAGAGATCCACAAATAAAAGACTTTCAATTATATTTTGTTTTACTAACCTTTACTTGTGTAGCCATGGAACGAGAAGGAAGTAGAGTTAGTGAGGAGAGATTTAGGAAAGCTTAAATTCAAACGTTCATAAGGTTCACACAACATCTAGAGAACATGAATAAGGTTATCCAAGGTCTAACCACACGAATCCAACACCTAGAAGGCTCCAGACAAGGAGAAGCACAAAGGCGACCATCATCACCTCAAGGAGATATGAAGAGTACGAGGATGACATTGAGGTAAGAATCTATGACTTCAAGTATGAACCCTGTGTTAATGATTTCCCAAATTTTCATGTAGGATATTCACAAAGAGGAAGGAGAGCCCTTAGACCTCACAAATTTGAAGATATAGGAAGAGTTTAAAGAGAGAGACTTGTCAACCCAAACTTCCTAGAAAGCATCAAATTTAAGATTCTAACCTTATGTGGTAAGCCTACACCCGAAGAGTTTGAAGCTTGCGAAAAGAAGATTGAGCTAGTATGCCCATGCCACCACATGGATGATAAAAAGGTAATCTTTGTCATGACTCATTTTAAAGATTATGCTATAGCATGGTGGGACAAAGTAATGTTGCATAGGAGGAGACATAACCTAGGTTCACTTACATCATGGATGGAGCCCAAAGAACTCATGAGGAAGAGGTTCATTCTACCACACTTTCATAGGAAGAGTCGACAAAAGTTGAACAAGCTTGTCCAAGGAACCAAGAGCATAGAAGACTACTACAAGGAGATGGACATGTTGATGATTCAACTCAACATTGAAAAAGAAGAAGAGACAATCATGACATGGTTCTTTGATGGACTCAACCAAGACATAGCCAACAAGGTAGATATGCATCCTTACAATGACATCAAAGAACTTTTGCATCTAGCAATCAAGGTTGAGGAAGGAAAATTAAGAAAAGCCAAGAGGTATGTCAAGGACACCTCTAAGCCTATTTCAATTATAAGTATAAGACTAAACCTGTAGTGCCAAATGCTAAAGATAAAAATGTAGCAGAAAAGGCTAATGAAAAAGTAGAACCATCCCCTAGTTCTAAGGCTAAACCCAAGAGCACCCACACTAGGCATAGAGATATAAAATGTTAGAAATGTTAAGGGGTAGGTCATGTTAGTACAAATTGTCCTAATCAAAGAGTTATGGTTCTTAGGGAAGGAGAACTAGTCTCGGATGAAGAAAAGGAAGAAGAGGAATTAAGAGAGTCTAGTGATAACTCTAGTAAGGGTAAAGAAGTAGAAGTAATAGAAGATCAACAAGCTCTAGTGTTAGTTATTGTCAAGAGAGCCCTAAGTTCTCAAACCATGGAAGATGCAATAGAGGCCCAAAGAGAAAAAGTGTTCTATACTAGGTCTCTAGTACAAAATACCCCAAGTAGTGTTGTCATAGATAGTGGGAGTCGTACTAATGTAGCTAGCACTAATATTGTTGAAAAATTGAGCTTAAAGACCATCGCACACCCGCAGCCCTATAGATTTTAATGGTTAAATGATAAAGGAGAAATCAAGGTCCAAAAACAAACCTTAGTGTCATTTGTAATAGAGAGATATAAAGATGAAGTCATGTGTGATATTGCCCCTATGCAAGCCGAAGATATATTGTTAGGAAGACCTTGGCAATTTGACAAAAAAGTATCTTATGATGGTTACTTGAATTAATACTCATTTGTGCATAATGAGAGGTAAACCACATTACTACCCTTAAATCCCAAAGAAGTTTTCAAAAGTCCAAGAAGGAATTGGACAAGGTAACAGTTAAAGGTAAGAATGTTAAGTGTTTGATCTTGCTTAAATGTCACTTACTTTTATTTACTATACTATGCTTGATCTTTTGTTTCCTAGTGTTTCTCTTCCAGGTAAAGAAACGAAACAAGGAGGACCCACACTTGAGCTCATGGACATGGAAGCTTAAGAAGAAACAAGAGGAAGCTTAGAGATTGTGAGAATGTCGAATTTAGGAGACTTGCTAGCCACTTACACATTGGGCCAATTTGGAGAAATAACTTTGGCACAAGGTAAATTTCAATATGAGTTGATTGTTAATCTCTCTAACTTGACTTATTTGTGTGTAGGTAACCAGGGAGATTCGAGGACGAATCTTCTTCAAGAAGGAGGAGATGATTCAATCATAATGCCCACGTGTCCTTTGACTGTCAACAAGTCTCCAAAGATGAAGAGAGATGGTTCGAAGGCATGTGAG
>JAOANK020040900.1:0-18116 GCA_026257165.2 Telfairia occidentalis | reverse complement strand
AAAAAGACAGAGATGAGAAGAGAGAAACACTTTACAAGAAAATAAAATTAAGGGTAGAGAAGAGGCTATTGTGGTTAAGATTAAGACGATGAAGAAGTATAGTGAGGTGCGTAGGGTTTCTAAAACAATCACATAAGAGTTTGAGAAGTAGAGCCATGTGGTTTAATATTTAAAAAAAAAACAAAGCCGAAATGATGGTGAGGGATTCAAAGAAGGGGACGCAGCACGAAAGAAGAGGAATCGACAAAGCCATGGAGGACAGAGGGAGAAGAACGTCAGTAGAAAACGGAGATGCGATGGGAAAATTTCACACAAGTGAACGACGATGGAGAAGAGAAAGTCATGCATCAATGTCTCAGATCAGAGAAGAGGAAGCGCTGAGGGATTCAAAGAAGAGAAAGAAACTCCAGAAAAGACGAAACAATACAACCATGAAAGAGAGAGAGAGATAGACGTTGGAGGTAGAAGGAAAGTTTCATGAGGAAACAAACTGACGCTTGGAGAAATATAAAGCCATGGTTAGCGCATCGTTGAAACTAAGGTTAGCCTGCTATTGAAGGCAGGTTTATGGGTAGGTCAACTGGGTTTAATAATCCTGTGGGCGAACAGTGGGTTAGACTTCCTAAGCCTAATCCGCCCTAATACCAACCAACTCTCCAACAAACCCCGTGATTTATTGAAACGACTATAAAAGTAATTCTCACCTTTATAAATTAAAGGACATGTCTTCACAGGTACAAGTTTCAAACTTACTTACGATTGAGATTCAAGTCACATATGAGCATCTTGTAAAATATGAAAACTTTATTTTAACAGATCTACAAAGAAAAAGGTCTAGCGTTTCGCAGTCTAATCATATACAAATTCATTGGATATGAGATACCCTCCACTTTTTCCTCATGAATAATTAAGATCAAATTATTTGTAACTCTTACAAAATTGTTTGCATAAAAACTGTTACTAGGATGAGGCACATAACCATATCCATATAAAATAGATTCTTTAAGTTACTTCTTGAACATGATCCCTTCATATATCAACCACATACTATTCAATATTATATTAGTAACTTAGAATTTTCTTAAAATGAACAATCAATATTGCAAGTAAAATAATAAAATAATTATTTTATAAAAAGTAGAATATAAGCTATGAGATTTTCGAGTATAAATCGTAATATAAATCACTTCTAGAAGGGCTAGAAGTGATGAAGAAAGAAAGAAAAAAATGTTATATTAATTACAAGTTTTGTCATAACCTTTACAAGTTGTACGTTTGAGTTCATAAACTTGAAAAACTGTCGAATAAGCCACTAAACCATTAATTTTATGTTTGATATATCATTTTTCAAAAAATGTCATATAAATTAGAGATCTATTAAACACAAAATTAAAAATTTAAAGATAAACACAAAATTAAAAGTTAAAAGATCTATTAGATACTTTTTAAACTTAATGATCTATATATTAAACATCGTCGCAATTGTATAGTTTATATCATTATCATTATATTTTTCTTTCCTCTTAGTTGAAGTACTTTCATCTTTATTCTTAATAAATATTTGTTCACCATGCAAAATTCATGTCTTATAACTATCAATCCCATGAACAAATAGATGGTCTCTAATGTTCAAATTTAGTAAAACTGCATTTGCACAATTCAAGTAAAGACACCATATGGAATTTGACCCATTTGAATGTAGTACTCCATTTTCAATAAAATTCTCAACATCATCCAAATTATATTTTATTGGCATTCTATCTTTATTCATCCATGACTTATCCATATTGAGAGCAATTTAAATAAGAATGTTGTCTACAAAACAAAAAGCAACGAGGCAAAACAAAAATATATATTGTAAGTAAGGTGAAATCTTTGAATCCAACTGTATTTAACAAACGAAAGATCCTTTACAAAAAAAAGTAGATAGATGGAAACTTTAACAAATTCCATGATAGTTATCACTCCTATTATAATAAAAATCTCCATAAAACTTATAAGATCATTAACTAAATCAAACATTAACATGAACTACATCAAAGATTAACAAATCTCATTCAAGTTATCCTTAAAATTTACATGAAATGTCCATTATAAAATTGCATTCAAACATTAACTAAATCATAAACATTTTTTTTAGTTAAACACAATATAGTATCAATAACAACAAAATTAAAAGGACAATCCTACTTTTGTTTAAGTCAGTTTATTTAACATTCACAAATTCATTATAGAATTGTCTTCAGTCAATTCATTATAAAATTCTCTTCAATCAATATCAAACCGAATATAACTCAACTGGTTAAAGACATTTTCCTGACCAAGAGGTCATAGGTTCGAATCTCCCACCCCACATATTATTGAACTAAAAAAAAAAAGAATTTCCTTCAGTCAATTTATTTAACATACCATCTATTGAAAGAGAAATAAAAGCTCTCCTTCAACTAATATGAAGCCCAGCTTTAGCTCCAGCTCACAACAACTCACTCCAACGATGTCAAGCTAGACCTGAGCCTCATCCCAACGACATCTATGGCAATCACCAGCTCTAGCTCTAGCTCCCCTCTACTCTTTATCCCTACATGTTGCTGAACTCAAATATATATATTTCATGTAACGCCAGAGTAGAGGGGAGGTACATGAATGAACCAACACTACATCCGAATGGGAGAGATCCTAGGACTATCAAACATGGTTAAGAAAGGCTTAAAAGAATTGATAGTGACTACCTATACCAACAAGGTGCACCTTCCTTTTTGGTGGCTCAATAATAAGAACTTCAAAGTTAAGCGTACTTGGTTTGGAACAATCTTATGTTGGGTGACCTCCTAGAGAAATTACTTAGGAAGCATGTGAGTGAGGACAAAGCATGCTAGAAGGACTTGTGTTGGTCTGTGGGGGCAGTCTTCACTCTGGCAAGCAACTGAAGTTTTTACTGTTAGTATTGAGGTTGCAAACTAAAAGAGTAGCGTAAATATACTACAACCTCGTGAATTCACTCAAAATAAAAAGAGAGACACTCCAATAATGATTCAAATCATTCAAAATTAAACCATAAATAAACCAATAATAAACCCTAAATAGATACAATAAAATAATACAAACACAAAAGAAAAACACATATAAATAGATAGCCAACCTCCAATAATCTCCAAATCATTAAAAAAAATAGAGAGAAAAGGTAGAGGACCTACAGAATCTTCATGAAGTCTTTGTAAGCTTAAAAAATTCTTGGACAAACGGGGTCTTCGTGGGGATACTTTTCCAACACCAAGTTGAAGAGAGAAGAGAGCATTGGGGGTTTTATTTTCAATTCTTCAAAGAGAAAAGAAGAAGTCGAGGACCCCAAAACGATGTTATTTTGAGGTTCTTTTGGGTTTTAAAAAACAATAACTACGTCGTTTGGGCATTGAAACCAAAACGACGTCGTTTTGAACCAAATTTTTTAAAATAATGCGCTTTCTTTAGTGATAGTTTTAAACCAGGATTAAAGTCCCTATTTGGTGACTTCAAACAGACATCATTTCTCAAATGTAAAAATCACTTTGTTTTTATACTTTAAAAAACGACGCTGTTTTGAACTGAATTTTAAAAAAAAATGCTTTCTTTGGGGACACTTTAAAACCGACATTATTGCTAACTTTTTAAATTTTTTGGAAAAATATGCACATTTTTAACAAACCATCATTGTTGAGTCATTTCGTCATCATTTATAAATTATCAACTAACATTTAAGGTCCCAATTGTTATAGTGTAGACATTTTTTAAAGTTCAAGAACCTCTTGGACACAATTGTAAGCATTTGTGGATCAAATTTATAATTTGACTGAAAAATTATTTTTATTATGTCTATGTCACATAAGCCTATTAAATAAATAAAGTAATAAGACCTATTTAAATGACATATTAGCATTCCATATTATACCAGATAACGACAATATGATCTTTGAGAGACCCATTTCGAATCATTTTAAAAATTTTGTTTGTAACTTTTTTCTATCAAATGCATGTGTTATATTTAATTTTACTTTTGTTTGGTTTTATTTATTCCTTGCTATCATAAATTTACACATTTTTTGTAAGTAGAACAACTGTGTGGGGTGGAGATTTGAAACACCTCTAATCTCTAAGGAAAGAGTACATGTCTTAACCAATGAGCTAAGCTCATGTTGGCATCCGAGCATAGCTCAACTGGTTGAACGTATATCTCATTGACCATGAGGTCATAGATTCTAATCCTCCTATCCCTACATGATGTTCAACTAAAAAAAATAAAAATTGATGTTATAAATTTACACATTTTCTTAAGTATAACAACTACATGGGATGGAGATTTGAAACACCTCTAATCTCTAAGGAAAGAGTACAGGCCTTAACCAATGAGCTAAGCTAATGTTGGCATCCGAGCATAACTCAATTGGTTGAACGCATATCTCATTGATCAAGAGGCCATAGATTCAAATCCTCCTATCCCTACATGATGTTAACTAAAAAAAAAAAGCTCATGTCATAAATTTATGCATTTAAAGTTCTTAATATTAGCATAAAGTGATAGGGAAAACGAACCCTCCAGATCTCCACAATGGTATGATATTCTCCACTTTGGGTATAATGGTCGCACTCCCAACAATCCTCCCCTCGAACAAAGGAGCACCGAGCCTCCCCCAAATAGTCATCCATCCGTTCACTCTTATCAAGGCCAACTTCTTCCTTCGGAGCATAGCCCATAGCCTATCACTAGAGCTCTACCACAAATCCGTGGAGCGTCGATGTTGTCCCTCTCTTATATACCCATGATCCTCCTCTTGTCTAGCCAATGTGGGACTTTGGTCGCACTCCCAACAATCCTCCCCTCTAACAAAGGAGCATCGAGCCTCCCCTCAAATAGTCATTCATCCGTCCACTCTTATCCAGGCCAACTCTTTCCTCCGGAGCGTAGCCCACAGCCTGTCAAATAGAGCTCTACCACGGATTCGTGGAGCGTCCTCCACATGGCTTGAGACTCATTACTTTCCCCTTGTTCGGTACCCGAGGATTCTACCGACATTACTAAGTTAGGGGCATGACTCTAATACCAATTGATAGGAAAAATGGACCCTCCACATCTCCATAATGGTATAATATTGTCCACTTTGGGCATAAGCCCTCATGGCTTTGCTTTTGGTTCACCCCAAAAGGTCTCATGTCAATGGAGATGTTATCCCTCCCTTATATACCCATGATCCTCCCTTTGTCTAGCCAATATCGGACTTTGGTCGCTCTCCCAACATAAAGAACATAATAATAATTAAAAAAAAAAAAAACTTTTATGGGGCAAAAACCGACCCTAGCCCAATCTATTTATCTACTATTGGTCCTCTTAAGGACCAACACGGTAAGAGTATCTCCTATTTGGCCTCTTAAGGGACAACACGAAGAGTATCTTCTACTGGATCTTTTAAGGACCAACAAGAAGAGTAATATCTTAGTGAGCCTCTTAGGACCAAAGGAAAGTGGTTTTCAGGCAAACACCCACCAACCAAAGAGAGGAGCCCTGGGGGCCCTCCTCTATAAATAGAGGGTCATCTACCACCAGGTGTAATAACAAAAAAAATTCTATCCTCAGCATATACTAAACCGAACTAAGTATTGACTTAAGCTTCAGAGTGTATAGATCTTAAGCAGCACACCGATGCAAGGATCTAGTAGAAAGAACATGCTTCACTGAAGCTGAGGTGTCCCAACCCTTCTTGACAAAATTTTATATCAACATTTGAGCTGAAGTACCTCGACCTCTTCGGCCAGATTTCACTATCAACAAAAACTAATACATAGTATATATACACACACAATACAACTGATTTACAAAATCTATAAAAATTTATGTACTTAATATTCCCAAAATAGATTTCATACTTCCAACATGACACATAAATTGAAATAAATTTAAAATTTTAAAGTTACGTTGAATAGAAAATTAATGTGCCAAGCACTTAGTTTAGGCGAGCAAACCAATGGTTTTGGGTATTGATTTTTGAGTGAAAATCTGGTCTACAAGTGTATAACGATATGTTACATACATGGTAAATAAAGAGATTGCTTCTTTCTTTTTTTAATTCATATTTTGTAATTTGTAGTTGATGTTTAATCCAATGAAATTGAAGTTAGTTTTGAAAAACAAAACCAAATTTAATTTAAGTTTGAATTAATTATTGTGATTTGGTTATTAATTATTTAAATGGTTATACATGTAATAATTATTAGCCATATATCTCCAACCAAAAAAGGTAAGTTCAAATTTTCACCTTTATTTGAATATAAATACTTTAAAAAATGCGCCTTTCACTATATATAATTTCACGATAATAGTGCCAACATTTTTAAGTTCCATTACCAATTCAAGGAAAGAGGACAACAATATGAATAAACAAGAATTTCATCTCTCTTAGCGAGTGAATTAATCATTTTTCATTTATAAGTGAAAGAATTTTCATCTTTATGGAAAGAAATCTTGAGTAAATATTAATTTTAAAATATGAAACAATATTTAAAAAGTCTTAATCTGCTGTGTTTACTACTACATCACTATTCATTCTAGTTCCTACAGCCTATCAATTCTATTTCATATAATGTGAGTTTGAATTGACCCGATTAGCTAGAAGGTTCTTTTCACTATCGTCTTAAGGTTTAACCAACCGTTGGTTTGTCTTAACAAGATTTCATAGATGTGAGTTCAAGACGAAGTTAGTGAAACTCGAAACAAATTTATTGAAACTTGAACTTAGCTATGTCACATGAAGTAAAAAAACTCTACTTCTCTTTTTAGACACCTTGTTTGATTATTCCCTGAAGCACAAGAGTTAGGATAAACTCAATTGATAGGCAACTATAGTACAAAGCTTTAGGGGAGAATAAGTATATCGCTTTCTTAAGAGCGATCAAAAAAAAAAAAAGGGAGATGCAGAGCCAGTGAGTGGCAAGAAGTTTGAATTTTGGATATATAGGACAAAAAAGATAAAACCGACCGAGACCCAAAGCTCTTAAAGAAAACTATGTGAGAAGAGCCCTCTGCTTGTAGATTACCTAAGTGAACCTCCAACACCAATTGGACACCAGAATCAACACTCGGCTCTAACTCCTCGAAAATCATAGTGAATTGAACTAGGAATTCCTTGGTTATGTGAACTCGTATGGTAGAACTTAGAATCGGTATTATATCGCATTAACGAATACAAGCGTAATGTTGCAAATTCTGCTACATGATGAGTACTTGGAATCTGATAGTTGTACTCGTCGATTTATAACTTATTTTAACACGTGACATAATCGAGCTATGGTATCATTAATGTCCAATGGTTAGTAAGCGACTGGTCCCGTGAAGTGAATTTACATTTACCATTACACCAAGCAGATCGTCTGACGTAATACTCATAATGAACTTATGTTAGATATTAGAATTGACCAAATCATATCGCATTATACATATGAACATTATAAACATTATGTTCAACGTTATGCGATTTCCACTTTAAACAGATCATGATACGCGCTCTTAATACCGAACATATGTTAGAATCCTCCATGCATTGAATTAATACCTACCAACAGTCGATGTACCATTGCATTTATGTAGGATTTAGAACAAACGGTAATTAAATTGATTAGATATTTATGTGGGGTGGTTGGCTCGATGTTGCAACACAAACTAAATAAAAAGATCGTGTATCTCGATGTTGTACTGCAAATTCAGTTTACGAATCCTTAACTTAAATGACATTAAGTTGGATTGAACCCTCGTACTAAGTTTAATAAATTCACATTTATCATTATATCAATCACTTGGAACTATGGTTATTTTAAGGTCATGATTTGGTTCGATCTGATTTCGGCCGAAACAAATGACCGAACAAAATATCTCAATTTTCCAACATTCTAAAGTGAGAAAATTGAAATTCTCTCAATTTTTGGTGAAAACTGAACCATTCGATTTCAGTTTCAATCGATTTGATTGTGATTTTAACTAGTCTTTTATTATTATTATTGTTATTATTATTATCTTATCAAAGTAATAATAATAATAGTGAGAAGACGCACTAAGAGTGGTAGTCAATCGCACGACTACCAACTTTTCTTGCCTAAAACCTACCCAGGAAATAATGAGAAGAGGCAAAGTGTGTTGATGTAATGACCTGACTTCCAAGACTCAATTTACCTTAGATTGTTACAAGCATGCATGCTCTATACGTAAGAGACTAAAAAAGGACTTACAAAAAAGAAAGAATTTTCATAAATCGCTGAAAACAGAAGCTCCAAAGTACAATTTAAATAGTTACTAGGATCCCAGAATAAAACTTGGAATGCTAATGAAAACCCATGAAAATGCGAATAGTCTCAAATTACACAAAATTTTACTCAAAACTTAATAAAATATGGAGGCAACCAACATGCAGAAGCTTAAAACTCATGACCATGGCCACCCTGCAACCTTCTCTCATCGACCACCCTAGGCGCTCTGGTCATTACCTAAAAAAAAAAAGAGAAAAAAATGAGAAAAAAAAATACTCAATAATTGACCCCAACCGTCAAGGTCTGACATGCAATTACAAACACTCGTGTGACATATGTGGGACATACTCCTTTCTCTTTGCATAAAATTTACATCACTTGTCATGTAGGATCCTCTTTTTTTCCATTCAATATCTTTCATCTATAGATGATAAGGACTTTGATTTCATCCTTTAGCCTCTCTCTTGAAGTACATTTGTGGGTATTTTTGAAAACCCTACTACAACTGATGGTAAAGGTACCTAATGAACGTAACCAAGTTTCTACCGATCCCACTATAATGGGAGATGGTTGTCACCGTCACATGCAATATGAACATGCATTCTATGCATGTATAGGTCCCAAAAGCATAGACAACAAACATACGATGCCCATAGCATCCAACATTATATACAACATACATAACTATCATAAGAATGCTCATTACAATTCACAATTCAACTCGTCATGCTTAATAGAGAATATCACAACACATAACAAGCCTCGTACCATTGTCTAACCTAGACCGAAATCTTATCTAAGAGCAAGCCACTTACCCAGATTCCAAAGTTCCAATAGCGATCTTGGTGGCCCGATCTACGATCTCTCTAGCAAACATAACATGAAATTTAGGCCAGTCTAATTAATACTCTAAAATAGTTCTAAAATTCTAATTTCACAAATAGGTTGGGATCTTAAGTGAAATAACCACCAGAAACTCACGGCTTGAACACTATTGTTATGTAACCCACGTGTCATTGTCGTCTGCCACGTGCTATCGCACGCACCACCTACGCATTGCCATTAAACGATTTCTTCTTGTATTGCTCATAGCCCAGTTGTCATTCTACACTTTTCACCTCTCCATGTGCCAAACATCCCTCTCTACCCACGCACCTCTAAAAGTTATTGACAGTGAGCTTCACGCGCCATCACCGCCTTTCAAACTCGTAAGCTTTCGCCACCTCCTTCTGCTGCGGACGATGGTGATAAGAAACCAGCTTCACGTCAGCCACCTTGCGCCACCACGTCGTCGTCATATCATCACTTATACTCGTAAAAGAGTACTCACAGACTACCGATTGCGTTTTCCCTTTTTCGTCACCGCTGTTACCTATGGAGCGCCACCGTGTAGCCAGATCTTTGATGGAAGAACGTCGTCGACCAGAAAGTAGTTGTCATGAGGGAGAGAAACGTCGGGGAGTCTATAGAAAGGGAGAGGCCATCGAAGAGAGGAATTGAAGCGAGAGAGAGAAAGAATCCACCAGAAATAGATGTGTATGTGGGTTTTTCGAAAGGGAAGAGAACGTCTGAGGAAGAGACACCCTTCGCAGCAGCGAGGGCGAGTGGAGAGAGAGTGGGAAGAAGGAAAGGTGAAGACGACCTAGGGATTTCTTTTGAAAAATAATCGATGGCTACGATTTTGAACCTTATTCTTATATATGGTACACACAAAACCCTAAACCTAATCTTCTTCAATTAATTACAAGTTTGCCAACCCAAAATTATTTTCCTTTTCCCCATTTTTTCCAAAATAAAATCCGACTTCCAAATTTCATCCACAAAATTAGTTTTTTCTTCCAAAAATTAAGACTGAATTAACTCCACGATACACTATTAATTTTACCATGCTACAAATTTCTAGGAAATAACAGATGTGCTTACGTGGGTCCTTCGTGGCCAAGCCTTTGAATGCTCCCTCACGGGCCATCTGAATCAGTTCTGGTTTAAGCTCAAAGTTGCATGCTACAATTGGTGATTGCATAATTCTTGGTTGAGCTATGGGGATACTATGCTAGAAATAGTCACGAATCGCCCTATGTTCTTCTTGTTGCTTATCCACGATTACCGCTTACTTTTGTTTTTCTTAAGATTCCTTCTCAAAGTTCTTTCAATTTCAGGATTAAAGGGAACTAAGTTAGTCTCACAAGCGCGTGCACCAAAATAACTAACAATCAAAATGATGGTGGAACAGAAAATAAAGGAAAAATAGACTAAAATAAAATATACCCTAGAGTAAGATTGTACTAAAATCTTTCGAAAATAAAAAATCGATTCGCGGATTCCCTGGCAACGACGCCAAAAACTTGACGCAATTCACTGTGTTACCGCAAGTGTACGTGTCAAATTGTAATATAAAACAGCCCTAAGACCGAGTATCATCCTCTTAGAATCGGGTTATTAATTATCTTAGTTTCCAATCAATTGTTCCAAATTAATCTAGAGATTTAAAAGTTAAATTTAGTGATAAAATCAAAGACAATAACACTAAAAGGTTGCACACTTAGGAAAGAAAATTTTAAGGTAAGGGAATCCTAGGGTGTTGGGTTCTTTTTAAGTTAATTTTACTTATTAAACAATTTTATGTCTTTTTTAAATGCTAAAATCCTAGGTTTAGAAGTTCTAACAAATTAAGGTTTACTTTCTCAGGTTCACCTAACCTCACATTCAATTAACAAATCAATTTCTTGCTATTGTTAAGAAAATATGGCAATTGAATTGATTAGGTTAGTTGCTGGCTAATTGAGGAGGTTAGGAATAATCACTCACCTAATGCACAAAAATAACAGGTGTAACTCATATAGGTCAAGAAATTAACTTAAGATAATTGGGAGATCGGGAAGGATTCTGAGACTATTGTTGTGTGATTCGATCCTGCAATTCTTTTGCTTCAGCAATCTACTTCAGGAAAATTTCATGTTACTTTAATCCCAACCCATTCATTCTTATCATTACAACCACAAAACATTACTTTCATTCGATCATTTAATTTAGTTCAACATTAGTTATAAAAATTCACAAAATAATTGTCTTTTATTTTACTTTGAATTCACAAAAAGGTTCAGTTAGATAATCCAAAATCTACCATTAATCTCTTTGAAGACGATATAAATACTTATCACTTACTGCAATACTGTATACACTTGCACATTACTTGTGTGATCCTATCATTCACTTATACACAAGTAACAAGTTTTGGCGCCTTTGCTGGAGATTAGTTTGAATTTTGACTTATTTGAATTTTATTCTTTTGGTAAATTGGCGTCTTATTTTCACAGATTAAATTTCTTTGTGATTGCAACAATTGGTGTATGAACCCTAATTCTGATTTGGAGGTTGAAATTGACCCAGAAATCGAAAGGACTTTACGGAGACTGAGGAGGGAGTTAAAAAGTCCAGCCAATTTGATGAATCAACATACTATACCTCCTAGAGGACCTGTAGAGCAAGCAAATCAACAACCAAATGGAGGAAGAGTTCTGTTACCTCGTGTAGCAATGCAGTAGCAAATTAGACTAGTGGATCAGGTTGAAAATCCTGTTATTTAAGGCAATGATTAAGAGAGAGCCATTAGAGACTATGTAGTTCCTATGATCGAGGAATTAAATTTAGAGATTGTCAAATCAATCATTCAGGCAGCAAATTTTGAGATGAAGTCTATGATGTTTCAAATGTTGCACACAATAGGTTAATATCATGGCTTACTTATAGAAGATCCACACATACATTTGAAGAATTTTCTAGGAGTGACGCATTTGTGATTCGGGGAGTTTCTAAGGATGCTCTATGTTTATCTTTGTTTCCATATTCCTTAGGGGATGGAGCAAAAGCATTGTTAACTACCTTTGTTTTAGGATCCATTACCTCTTAGAATGAATTGATAGAGAAACTTTTGACTAAATAATTCCCACCTACTAGAAATGCCAAGCTTAGAGCAGAAATTGTTTCTTTTAGGCATCATGTGGATGAACCCTTTAGTGATGCTTGGAAATGGTATAAAGAACTCCTTAAAAAGTGTTCTCACCATGGATTGCCTTACTGTGTTCAACAGAAGACATTTTACAATGGTTTAAATTTAGCTACACAAAGCATGGTAGATGCTTCAGCAAATAGTGCTTTACTGTCATGAACTTATAATGAAGCATATGAAATCTTCGAAAAGGATATCAACCAAAAGTTGCTAATGGTATGATTCAAGAACCAATCCTGGAAGAAGACCACAAGGAGGGACAAAAGTTGATGCACTAACATACGTTAGGTTAGACATTGCCTCTTTGACTAACCTGATCAAAACTCCACCTTTAGGGAATGTTACACAATAGAATGCTACTATGAATCAAGTCACAATAGAATCGTGTGTCTTCTTTGGAGAAGGGGATACTTAAGAATTTTGTCCCAGCAATCCAATATTATTTTGTTATATAAGCAAAAATAATCCACATTCCAACACTTATAATACTCGACGGAGAAATCATCATAATTTCTCTTGGAATCAAGGAGAAAATCATCATAATCCACAAGTGCAGTAGAAAGGAAACTGTCCACCCAATTTTGGGCAACAGAATCATCAATTTGTGTTGCAGCAGAATAGATCCACGCCACAGCAAAATCCTATCAGTTCTAGTGCAATTTGTTGGAAAATATGATTAAAATGTACATGGCTAAGAACAATGCTATGATTCAAAGCCGACAAACTTCATTGAGGAATTTGGAGATCCAAATTGGACAGTTAGCAAATGAGTTAAAGGCTCGACCTCAAGGACAACTTCCTGTAGACATTGAAAATCCTACGAGGGAAGGGGGTGCAGACAGTAGAACTCTAGAGTGGAAAGTCCTTGGCTAGAAGAAGTTCTTTGCTACAGCAAAGAGTGTGAATCAGAATTCTTCTGATGAGCCAGATAGTGTGATCAGCAAGGTGACGATTGAAGAAACAATAGGAAACAGAGATGAAGCAGACGAAGATCTTATAGCAAAACCTGTAAAACCACAAAAGGCTACTCTTGTTATTCCCTTCAAGCCTCCACCACCTCCTTATCTGCAAGGATTCAAGCAGAAAACTCAAGAAGTCCAGTTGAAGAAATTCTTAGAAGTACTTAAACAACTTCATATAAACATACCATTTGTAAAAGCTCTTGAGAAAATTTCAAATTATGTGAAATTCTTTAAAGATATACTGACCAAGAACAAGAGGTTAAAAGAATATGAAACAGTTTATTTGACTGAAGAGTGTAGTGCAATCTTGAAAAATAGGCTACCTCTAAAGGTTAATGATCCTAAATCATTCACCATTTTTATTTCGATAGGAGGAAAAGAATAGAAAAGAGCATTATGTCATATTGGATCCAGTATCAATCTCACGTCATTATCCATCTACAAGAAATTAGGAGTGGGAGAAGCAAGACCTACCACTGTCACACTTCAACTGGCTAAGAGGTTAATTACATATCCTGACGGTAAGATTGAAGATATTTTGGTGCAGGTTGATAAGTTCATATTCCCAGCAGATTTCATTATTATAGATTATGAAGTTAATAAGAAAGTGCCCTTAATTTTGGGAAGACCTTTGCTAGCAATAAGAAAGAAACTGATCGATGTTCAAAAAGAAGAGTAGAGTTAAATGACCAGGAGGTGAAGTTTAGTGTGCTTGATGCCATGAGATACCCAGCAGAAGTTGATGAATGTTCAACAATGGAATTGTTGGAGGAATGTGTAGAAATTGTATTTAATGTGAAACAGAATTGCAAGAACAACACATCCAACACTTTAGGGATTTGTGACCCTGGATGTAAATTGTCAACGCAATGCTTCTGAGGTAGTAATTACAAAGATATGTGAGATTTATTATTAGAAGAAAACATTTGAAACCGTTGATTTGAATGACATGAAATCTCCACCCATTAAGCCATAGGTTGAAGAACCACCACAGCTTGAGTTGAAACCATTACCGACATATTTGAAATATGTTTATGTTGGTGAGAAGGAAACATTACCAATTATTATTGCAACAAATTTGTTGCCAGATGATGAAGATCAATTAATTCAATTGCTAAAAAAATACAAGAAGGCAATTGGCTAGATACTAGTACATATTCGAGGTATCAACTCGTCTTTTTGTATGCATAAGATTAATTTGGAAGATGGAAACTTTAAATCTGTAGAGCAGCAAAGAGGGCTGAATCCAACCATGAAAGAAGTTGTGAGGAAAGAAGTCATCAAATGGTTAGACGCTGGAATCATTTATCCTATTGCAGACAATAATTGGGTAAGTCATATTCATTGTATACTCGAGGAAGGAGGAATGACAGTCATCACGAATGAAGCCTATTCCTACTAGGGCAGTGACTTGTTGGACTGTGTGTATGGATTACAAGAAACTTAATACATCTACATGTAAGAACCATTTCCCTTTACCTTTTATTGATCAAATGTTGGATAGGCTTGTAGGTCAGGCCTACTATTGTTTTCTAGATGGTTACTCTGGATATAACCAAATTAGTATAGCCACTAATAATCAAGAGAAAACAACCTTTACTTTCCCTTACGGTACATTTGCATTTAGAAGGATGTCCTTTGGTCTCTACAATGCTCTAGCAACTTTCCAGAGATGTATGAGGGCTATTTTCTCTAATATGGTTGAATCAATCATGAAAGTGTTTATGGACAATTTTTTAGTCTTTTGGAATTCATTCACTACATGTATAGAAAATTTGGGGAAAGTTTTGAAAATATGTGAAGAAACAAATTTGATTTTGAATTGGAAAAAATGTAACTTCATGGTGAAGGAGAGCATTGTTCAAGGCCTAAAATTTTTGAAAATGGAATAGAAGTGGATAGAGCCAAAATTAAGATCATTGAGAATATGAAACCACCAACTTCTGTTAAAAGAATTAGGAGTTTTCTTCGCCATGCAGGTTTCTATCGAAGGGTTATTGATAACTTCTCTAAAATCTCTAAACCTTTTTACATGTTATTAAAAGCTAACAAATCTTTTGATTTTGATGCAAATTATTTAAAAGCTTTTTATGTCTTGAAGAAGGTGTTGATCACTGCACCAATCATCTCATCACCAAATTAGAATTTACACTTCGAATTGATGTGTGATGCGAGCAATTATGTTGTTGGAGCAATGTAGGGACAGAAGCATGACAAGATGATTCATCTTATTTACTACACTAGCAAAACTTTAAAGGAAACACAATTGAATTACACTACTACATAGAACGAGCTTGCAATAGTTGTTTTTGCTTTTGAAAAATTTTGATCATATCTGGTAGGTTCTAAAGTTATTTTTTTAATAGATCATGCAGCAATGCGCTACCTATTGGCAAACAATGATGCAAAGTCAAGACTTATCAGATAGGTGCTCTTTCAGCAAGAATTTGATTTGGAGATCAAAGACAAGAAAGGTTCGGAGAACTATGTTGCAGATCATGTATCAAGAGTTGAGCAAACAAAAGAAATGTTGCAGTAACCAGAGATTCGAGACTATTTTCCAGATGAGTAGTTGTTTACAGTAACTCATATTACTGATATTGAATTACCATGGTTTGCATTATGTGTGCATATAATTATCTTGCCTATATAACTTGTAGCTTATGTGGCTAATTCTTGGGTTTTCATAATCGTGACAAATTACTTGACAGAAAGAGTTCTAAGTGAGCCAGGGGGAACGTTGGGAGCTCCAGTTCTTTTGACTCACACCGATTCATTGATGTCGATGTAGAGTCGTGCTATCAAACTTACGTACTAAATAAATCCATCATGCAAGATCGCAGCTTGGCACCATGTGAAGTTGAACAGCCTCAATTATAGCATCGAAACATATGAAAAAGTGGACAGACAAGAAGCGCAGACCTCTTGAGCTTCAGGTAGGTGACAAAGTACTCATCAAATTACGACTCGAACAAATGCGTTTCCTAGGTAACAGGGACCAACGTCTGGTATGAAGGACCAGTAGACGTCCTACAAAAGGTTGGGAAGACCTCATATTGAGTCCAACTACCCTCATGGATGAAGATACACCCGGTAATACACGTTAGCAACTTGAAACCTTACCACCCCGACATTGAAGACCCAGCGCGAAATGAGGTGATCCGACGTGCAGTCACCTTAAAGAACAGTGTAGAGAAAGAAGTCAAAGCAATTCTGGCCGATCGAACCTGCCGATTCGGCTGACCAAGAAGGGACGTACAAGAGTTCCTAGTCAAGTGGAAGGACCTCCTAGATGAAGAGATCAGTAGGGAGCGCAGCGAAGATCTTCGGTCAGCTTTGGACAAGATCGAAAAGTTCAAGCAACAACGGTTGACAGAGACGTGAAGCATTTAAGTGGGGGAGAATGTCATGGTCATGCTTGTCCAAGGCATGTCACCCATGGCCGCATGCCCATGATAACTGTCTTACCCCAGCTTTACATGTCATTTGCTCTCCTTTGTATGTGGCGAGTGACTCCTCGCCACTTTGCATGTTTCTGATTGTCATTTCTAAAATATTCAATAATATACTATAGGGGGCTACGACGAGTTGTCAAACCTTCCTACAAATGTTGCATGCTATAAAGTTGTGGCTTCTATTATATTGCTTTATACCTGCGACAAGCTTTCTAAAATGTCTTTCAAACGTTTTCTAAAACCTTTTCTCTGACCACGTTTTCTAAAACCGTTTTTCTGAAACCATGAGCAGAGGTTGCGAGATAGGCCCGTTGTGCCATCGGTAGTCCCATTTCAGTTGGCTGACTTGCGTAAGGGTGGAAGCAAATGTCGCAGAATCGCTTTGTGAGCCTCGTTGAAGTGCGATTGTGTCACCCAGCACTGGCGCCTGCACATTGCATGCAAGCGTGCGCGCACCCTTATGCGCCACACCCAGCACGCGCCCCTTGGCCCACGCCCATGTTGATGCTGTCACCCAAGCCTGCATGAACCTACCCAGCTAACCTCACAATGGCCAGCTTCCTTGCCTTTGAGAACCTCACAACTGCCTGTCTGAGCGCCCCTGCCGACCTCGCAAAGCATGCCCCAATCGTTTGCGCGCGCGCCACAACTTAGCACCCAACGCTCACCCCCGAGCGCGCCTACCACCTACTTGCCCATGCCATCCGCACGCAGACCGCACGCCCACACCAGCACACGCCTGCCAGCAACGCCAATCGCCCACGCCTGCAAGCACGCCTACCCAGCCCGCGCGCCCGCAAACCTTATTGGCCCTTTTACGCGCGCGCTCCCGTTGCCAATGCTACAACCCATACTTCTCTCATGCCATTATGGAAAGTATTTCCTAGTTTGATTGCCATTGTAATTTTTGAATAATTTGGCTTAAATATTATTGTGAAATTAAATAAGCCACATTATTTTCAATTTGGAAAGACTCTTTGTTTTCTTTAAATTATTTTCGATTTGCTTTAAGTATTTTAGGGAAAATATTATTGCTTTTCTAAGTTAGGAAATTAGGAGAATATTATTCCTAAATGTTAAGGGATATTATTCTATAGGATTTTATGTTATTTGATTTTATTTTCAAGGCAAATTAGGAATAGATTTCCCTCCCTAATTTCGAAATTCCCTTTGGCTTCTATAAAATGCCAAAGGCTTTGTAAGTTTGCAAGATTTTGTATGAATGAAATTTTAGTTCTTTTTCATAAAAGAATTGTCAATTTGCATAAGCAATTGAACCCCCCCTTCCCCCTGAGCATCATCTTGTGCATGTCTTAGAGGTGCTTGTAAAGAAGCATTCAAGCTTGGTTTGGTCACCAAACTTGTGGAGTGTTTCTTCCTTGGAGTAAATGGGTTTGTGAATAGTGTGAAAGCATTCAAGTTGTC